>OZ012689.1:11749545-11764545 GCA_963942565.1 Maea johnstoni | reverse complement strand
GCAACCAACGCAACCTCTCTTAGATGAATGCATGAATGCAAGATTGCTTAAAGGCACATTGGCAAACAAAGGCCATTTAGTGCCATAAAATCTGTGTAAAATAATGGTCCTTTGTTATTGTCAAAAATAACAACACAGCAATAATTAGATGAAAATGCTCACAAAACAATGAACAGTTTCAAAGTATGAGTAGTGCATACATGGTTGTTTCAAAAGAAACTAAATGCTTAAAATGTTTTACAATCAGTAAAACAGACCAATCCCATGTAAATAAGACTGCTGTCTGGAGGAACCTTTTTAAAGAGTTCCTTAAAGCTATTTACATTAAAATGTCTATTTCTGGATTCAATAAAATCAGCACAATCAAATTACCATATTCGCCCAATTAAGCACACGGTGCGGGTAGAGTTTGGGAATTTTTTCTGAAGTAGGGGTGTTGGCGTTATTCCGTTTTACCGCACCCCTTAATGGTTGCCGGTCTAAGCGTATTAGCCGTTATTGCACCTTTGCGCTCTCACTGTTCAGTTTGCATAGACATTCGCAGCATTTGAAAAGATTGTTAATTGGTCAATAATACGATCATGAGGCGAATATGAACAGTGAGAGCGCAAAAGAACTGCTGAAATGGCGGAATTCACCGCTGGTGTGCAGACACAGCAAGAGGAAAGGTATGTGATTTTGCTTTTCTTACTTCTTCTGGGCGGAATTTTTACGAGTTTTTCATGACAATTGCGCTAGCCATTCGCCCTCTTACCGTGAAAAATAGGGGGGGGGGGTGCGCTTATTCATGACTGCGCGCTTAATTGGGCGAATACAGTAAATATGTTTGACAGTCGAATGACAATCACAGACTATACACAGGGGGGTCTTCCATTTTCATAAGGAAGGAGTGAGTTTAGTGACAGTGACCAATTCAGCTCTTTGCTAAAACACTCTCCTCTCTCCTGATTCTAAATCCTCCAGGTCACAGACCCAGCTGAGGATGAATTTCATGTGTTTTGTTGTTGACTGCTTCATCCCACTTGGACTGCCATTCGTTTTTAAGAAAGTCATTGATGTGTTTTTAAATATGGAGTTGGAATATTTGTAACTCTTCTCAATAGACCTACTCTGGCTGCAGTATCTGCCTTCTCATTACCCCTAATGCCAACATGACTGGGAATCCAATGAAATACTATCCATTTCTTGTGGTATTGTACTAGCCAATGAGGGCATTCCAGTACCTTAAGGACTAGCCTAGATTTCTAGGCTGCCATATATGTATGTTTCTGTTATATTATTTTCTGTTATCAAGCACCAAATATTCTAGGTGGCCATAGTGGTCAATTTAGTTTACACTTATCTCACCAGGATTCAGTTTAATAAATAGGAGGATCGGGTGGTGCCATCTATCTACCATACCTGGTACCACATCACAGTGCTTGGTGAACACAGAGGGGAATGTGAACTTTTCAGGGACTAGGAGCCTAGTCTACTTAAGGACGAGAGGGTGCATCCAGTCTCTGCCCCTAATAGCCTGAAGTGTAGATTTAGAGTGATAAGATTCCTTTTATTATCATCCGCCATCTCAGCCCTATCAAGAGCTAGGTATAGAGCATGTAACTCTGTCGAAAATACTGAAAGGCATATCCGGAAGGCGTTCAATAGCGATTCAAAGCTATATTAAGTTGTGAGGTCAGAGACCTGTGGTCACATCTATGCCCAGGAAACTTGGCGTCAATCAGGCGTGCAGTCGTCTAGTATGCCTGGGCTGCCTATGCATTTAGTGCAGGAATTAAAGGCTGGCACTGTAGGTTAGGTAAGCTGTGTTGAGACGGAGATCGGCTTCCTACCTGGCTGCTGTCAGTGCCACAAGATGTAGCCCGGCTTGGTCAGATACAAGGCTGAGATACTAGTATAAGGCGTGCGGTCGTGTATTATGCCCGGGCTACCCACGCATTTAGTGCAGGAATTAAAGGCTGGCACTGTAGGTTAGGTGAGCTGTGTTAAGACGGAGATCAGCTTCCTACCTGTGGCTGCTGTCAGTGCCACAAGATGTAGCCCGGCTAGGTCAGGTACAAGGCTGAGATATGAGGCGTGCGGTTGTGTATTATGACCGGTCTGCCCATGCATTTAGTGCAGGAATTGGATGCCGGCACTATAGGTAAGATGAGCTGTAGCAATGTGCAGACGGAGGTGGGCTCTCTACCTGCAGCTGTCAGTGTGCCACAAGATCTAGCCCGGCTAGGTCAGATACAAGGCTGAGATATGAGGCAGGGGCAGGGGGCCGCTGGCGGGAAAGCTAACGGTTAAGTGTGAGGGATGGGAAGGGGTGGGAGGGGTGCGAAGTGGGCGAACAAATAAAAAGGGGAAAATTGAACCAATGCCTACGCCTGACATTTTGGGGTGACACTGTGTTCTATATTGCAAAAGGGAAAATAAGGAAGTCGTGTGCAGTGTGGCTTGATAGGAGAGAGAGATACAGAGAGAGAGAGAGAGAGAGGTGGGGGGGGGGGGGGGGGGGGAGAATGAGATCTCTTTTAATGAGTTGCCATCCCAAACCAATACATATGTACGTACAAACGGGTGTAAGTGTGTGTGTATGTGTAAATATGTGAGTGTGGGTGTATGTATGTATGTATGTATGAATGTGTGTGTATGCAGGTACGTGTGTACCTACTATGTATTTATGTACGTATGCATGTATGTACGTACGTACGTAGGCATGTACGTATATGTGTGCGTTTGTCTGTGTGTATGTACGTACATATGCATGCATATATGTATGCACATACATATGCATGCATGTATGTATGCACATACATATGCATGGTATGTATGTGTATGTATGTATGTATGTATGTATGGATCTATGCATTTCTCTACCTACCTAGAAACCGAATGTTACGAGATGTACGTGTGAGTCAATAAATGTGTACGTATATCATATAACGTAACCCACCATTCCTTTAATGCTGGTATACACGCAAGTTTTAATCGACCACCTTACCTTGCATACGTAGGAAAGACATGGTCTCGTATTACAATGACAACTGATAATGGGAAGAATAGAACCAGTATCCTGACAATATTCTCTTGCTGCGATGCATTTAAGGGTACACGACTAAGTACAATGTAGATGGTGGGTGTGAATGTCCTGATCAATACACGTATTCGGTGGGGAATCTGAGGGCAATGACTGACACGGCCTCGCACGAGGCGAACTTCTTTCACGTCGTAAATTGTCCCTATATATGTACAAATAGCAGTTCATAGAAACACAATAGAGTGTCGTGTTCTAGCCTTGAAATGGGCACATGCTGCTGATTGGTCTTCATTCTGAGGACACAGACATGTGCAAGAAATTGATACAAACACTCCGAAACATCGAAACGAAACTGAGTTTACTGAGAACCCTCTTTCTTCCACTCTCTCTCTCACTCCCTCACTCTTTCTGTCTTTCACTTTCTCTCACCCTTTCTTTGTCTCTCTCTCTCTCTCTCTCTCTCTCTCTCTCTCTCTCTCTCTCTCTCTCCTGTAACTCGAAGCGACAGTGTATTTGTAGCTCAGTGTTTTTGTATTATCATGTGAAAAGTGAATGTGAATGTCTAGTGATAGGTCTAGTCGTCCACAACACACAGGAGTTTATATATATATATATATATATATATATATATATATATATATATATATATATATATATATATATGTATATATATATATATATATATATATATATATATATATGTATATATATATATATGTATATATATGTATATACTAGTATATATATATATATATATATATATATATATATATATATATATATATATATATATATATATATATATATATATATATATATATATATACAGGAGTTTAACGCCACTCTTCTGAATGAATGAGAGCTACTTGCAGCACCTTTGGCTGCTATGGCTGTTTAGGTTAAGATCTGAGACGCACATGAAACACCGTACACCACTGCTTAGGGTTCCAAACGACTTTTGGGAGGCCAGATAGTTGGGGAGAAAAAGCTAGGGCTAGGGCCGTGTGCAAAAGGCCATGATACACGATTGCCGCCCAGTTTTATGGGTATGGATACGACCGAGGGCCACTGAAACCACAGCTGAGATAATAAAAATAATAAAAATAATAATAATAATAATAATAATAATGGTAATAATAATAATTACAATGATAACAAATAACAATAATAATGATAATAATGATAATAATAATAACAACAATAATAATAGTAATAATAATGATACTAATAATAATGATAATGAATAATACTATAGCTTATATACGCAGCTACATGGGTTATTAATATGCCTGGCCTATTTCGATTTAGATATGTTACCCATGGGTGTTTGTACAACCAGACGCTGCCGGGCGTTCGGTCGACTGGTGCAGGAATTAAATCTCTTCACTGTACTCTAGTTTGCTGGCGGACATCTTGTCATGCTCACGTCACAGCAATGCTTCATTCCAAGAATTTAGACAGTTAGAGTTGATAGGCAGAACAGACAAGTTGTCAGATTTAAGTGGTGTGACATGACAGGGAGAGCATCCCTAGTGATGTAGAGATAGGTCACTTACTGCTTTGATTGCCAGCTCCCACCCACGCACATATAGATAGACCATAGTAGACCAGGGGTGCCTGACATAGATTTCTATACTGTTACAAACACATGTATTTCATGCCATTTTCTGATGTCAGGCACCAGGGACTTCGCCTGGATTTGGATAGTAGGGTGTCCTAATTGGGGTTTGGAGAATGCAGGGTGTCCTGGTTACCCGGGCGTGGTTATCGAACACACCACGTTCAATGTGGTCGCGGAGAAAGTGACCGCCCTTGACGCCGGGGGTCTGAGGCTCTTGTGGGGCCCCAGAAGCCAGATGGGTCTAGATTCTCTAAAATACATTCTCTGGCTTTTCCTGACACTCATTTTCATGATTTTTACATGTTTAAATGTATGTTTCTGTCAGTGTGATTAATACATTTCACAGTTCAGGAGTTTTGAATCCATCTGAAATAAGTTTATTTGACTTCCCAGGAATTTCACACATTCCATAATTTGAATAATAAAAAGGAATTTTGTCATGGCATTTTGAACTCAATGTTAAACTAGCAGGTCCCCTTGCGTAGCACGGGATTGGATAGTAGTGCGGTAACAACTACTTCTAAATCATGTGAAAAGCTAGAGTGCCTTAAAACAGGAGTGTAATTTATTTGTATACATGGTGCTGAATGATTGAATTATTTTGAATATTTAGTTAAATTCCCAGCTGGGGCACATACGTTGTAGTGGTAGCAGGGCTGAGCTAGTTACTAAAAGGTGCAAAATCGATGGACTTTAATAGGCAACAAGTTCCAAGTTTTACTGAGACCAAACATTTACAACATTGTATTTGTATTGATCAAGTTATTGATTATACTACCTGTTGATTTATCTAGTTGTTTATTATTGAGAATTATTGATTATTGATTATTATTAAGAATTTAGATGGAGAGTAAACCGACATTCGTTCCAAGAAGGACGGTAATTGTTTCCGGATATAAACGAATCTTAAGTACGTTATAGCTAACAGGAATACTTTGCTTCAGAGGTCAGTTGTTATTAACCAAATTGATACGAACAAAATCCTGAAATAAAAACAGACCATGACCATCTTTTATTTTTCAATAGTTAGTGGAAGAAGTAGTTGTAGTACATGTAGTATTGTAATTATCATTAAATTTGTTATTAATTGTTGTTGTTGTTATCATGTTTTATTATTGTCTTTATTACTAATATAATCCTTATTGTTACTTTTATTATTATCATTACTATTATTATCATTATTGTTATTATGATTATTATTATTGTTATTATTATTACTATTATTTCTATTATCATCATTTTTATTATCATTATTATTATTATCATTATTATTATTATTAGCATTGTTATTATTATCATTATCACTATTATTTATTTCTTATCATTATTATATCATTATCATTATTATTACCATTATTATCATTAAAAGGTATTCGGTTTATAGTCTTGTATCCACCAAAATGTCCACACGACCTTCCTTCCCTAGCAGGCACTGTGCACACGGAAACCACTTCAATCCCCCCAGGGGATATTCCAGAGCAGCTGGCAGCATAGAGCGCCAACACCCTTAGCACTGCCTTATTAATGCTAGGTACCCATTTTTCAGCTGGGTGGACTGAGGCAATATGGAATAAACTGTCTTGCCCAAGGACCAAAATGCCCCGGCCGGGATATGAACGAGCAACCTACTGATTACTGGTAAGACACCTAACCAACTGAGCTACTTTGTCGTGATTACTATTATTACTATTATTATTATTATTATTATTATTATTATTATTATTTGTTAGTGTAACTTATACTCTGTCCAATCCAAATGCCAGAACGAAGCAGGTGGCAACATGAGAGTAAGTAAGTAAGTAAGTATTTATTGACGATATCAAGAATATCAAATATACAATAATACATGGTAAAAAAAACAAATACAATTAGAAATACGCACTAGACATGGAAAAAGGTACTCTAAAGAGGAACAGATCATGTCCAAATGTGAGTAGGATTTCAATCGGGGACTTAAGCGTAGGTCTGTTACCAGGGAGGCAAAAGGGGCATTTTTAAAAATAAAACTATCCTATGCCTGTCCTATTTGCTATGGCTTTCCTATACATTCTGGAGATGGCGTACCCAGAAATGCACCAGAGACATAACATCTCATCTTCATGGTAAGATGGGATCTTCCGGCCTAGGAGATAGTATGGAATATTTTCTCTTTCCTGTTCAAAGAAACTCTCAGCATTTGGACATCTCGTGGCAATTTCCCTGAGAGTAGCGAAGAGCGTACGGCGTAGAGTAGGACCAGTGGTCAGCAACACATAGCATTCCTCTATAGATAACACTGTTTACATGTGCAGAGATAACACAGAAACCACTGTAACCATCAAGTGACCACTTCACTCAGACACGAGGTCCACTGCCCTGGCATACATCATTAAGAACGCAGAGGCAGTGAGCAGTTACAACAGAAGCTAGGTCGCGTCGTCGATACTTAGACATACGAAAAGTAATATAGTTATTTACAAAATATCATTTGAACAGGAGTATAAATACTATCAAAAGGGTATATGATAAACAGACTGCAGGTAGTGTTGTTGCAGTCATAAGTAATATAACTTGTAAACTAGATACACTTCATAAACACACACACACACACACATACATATATATATATATAAATATATATATATATATATATATATATATATATATATATATATATATATATATATATATATATATATATATATATATATATATATATATATATAGTCAGGTGTGTCACGTAAGAGTAATCCGTGGGTCATAGAACATTATGTCACATCCATTAAAGACCATCTTTTTGATTGAATGAAAAACGCACGGTATCATATGTGTGTGTTCATATATATATATATATATATATATATATATATATATATATATATATATATATATATATATATATATATATATATATATATATATATATATATATGTGTGTGTGTGTGTCAGTGCTTAGAGCACATACGTCCTTATTGATGCTGTGCTCTGAACGCCGTATGTAAACATTGTAAGCATTGAGTGGTTACGGGTAGAAGAGGGTTAGGTGTTAGGAGGGTTTGAGCGCGATAAGGTATTAGCTGTGATAACTACTTACCTCTCATCCTCGCCTATAAGTGCTGCCAGAACCATCGCAGTAAATCCTTTCGTTAAAGATCCGATACAGAACGTAGTGGACTTGGTCACCGGATCCTCCCTGTGGACGCGTTTTCTACCGAATCCTTTGGAATAAACTTTATGGTTACCTCTCACTATGGATATGGTAAGACCAGGGATGTTCCGGCATGCAAGAACCTCCTTGATGAAGCGATCCAGTTTGCGGTGCTCCGTTGCACCAAATCCTGCGGCACTTTTACACAAGGAGAGCACGTATAGTACACACGTGGAGATGATAGCAACCCTCATGTTATCCAGTAGATGTGAAAATCAGATAAATGCCTAAAGTTTCACTCATAAAGTGTTGTGGAGGCGAGGAAAAAATATTGTACACTGAGCATGCTTCTTGAGCTGCCTTTAGTACTAGCTGAGCAGCGGCCTGGAGGTACAGCATGTTCACGCATGCGCACTTACAACCACTCATTGCTATGGCAATCTCCCTGCCAATGATAAATAACGCGGCGACCATCACAGCGAATGGCGGGATAAGGGTCCAGGCACAAGTGCCAATATAGACATGAATAGCGCACTAGACTATATTTATAAGCAAGGTTAACAAGACCCACCTTGACGGCTAACTACACAAATGGGCTTTCAATGGGCTTTAAATGTGGCACCTGGATGCTGATGGTTCGGCAATGGAGTATTGTCATAACAAACGCGTTTCACATCACAATCTTAAAAACACGACTCTATACATGTGTGTGTATGTATGTGTGTATTTATGTATATATATATATATATATATATATATATATATATATATATATATATATATATATATATATATATATATATATATATATATATATATATATATACATACATACATACATACATACATACATACATACATACATATATATATATATATACGTCGCGGCATAATCTCTATTACATTCTATACTGATTATAACTCTGGTGATACTTGATTGTCAGAGACACCTTCGTCGTTTTGTATTGATTCTTCCAAAGAGGTTTCGCGGAAATTGGGAAGAATATCTAGGGGGGGAGGGGGGGTGCTCCATAGGTTCATGTAATACCTTTTGCACCACCAAGCCACCAGTGGTAACATTTGGGACTATGATTATATTTTTCACTATAGGGTGAATGACTAAATTCTTAATTGCAATTATGATTTAAAATAAACATATATGCACTTGTGTCATTGGCACGGACAAATTTCATTCCAGGGATTTCCGGACGCATGGATTTCTTATAAGTGGCTCGACGAGTAGTCAAACACTGAACATATCCATCAACCGCAAAACTAATTATGTACCCTTCCCCCCCTCCCCTTATGAAATCCTGGATCCGCCCTTGAATATGTTTCGGCGGGGAGTTGGCTCGGGTAGGAGTTGGCCTACTTCCCATCACGCACATTGGATGAGGTAAACGAGGTAAATAAAACTAAAATAATAGAGACGGGTATGCGTGGCATCTTGGAGGTGTCCAAGGTATTTGAAATATACATGTAGTAATATTGGAGAAGATGGGAATAATCCTAGGTTGCCGAAATAAGCGAGTGTCTCTGTATGCATGTATGGAAGGTAATGCTAAGTCAGAGAGATGCATTTTACTATTATATGTACATTGTTTAGCAATGCATTTGAAATCAAATTATTGTATAAGTCACAATTGTAGCTCAAGATGGCAGATACATGTAGATAAATATTTATTTAATTCTTGAATTTGGTACTGAAGAGCACGTACTACTTATTAGTGTATCGTGTAGAAAACACTCCTTGTCTTAAAATATTGCTTCGAGTTGGTCGAATGAATATAAATCTTAAACTCATTTTCACCTTTTGTATTTAAATGCAGTCAATTAAGAACTTAACTCATTGTAAACGGAAAAACTCAATACAGCCCTCATTAACACTGAAAGAGTGGATAATTATGAACACTTCATCGAATTCATTTAGAACAAAGTCTAATAATATTATTCTGTCGTTATCCTGATTTGACTTGTGATTTTGTGATAGAGAGACGCCAAGGAAGCTGTGATGTCAGCCGGGGATGTCAGTGATATGCCCGAATTGTAGCGTCGTAACCCAGGGTAGACTCTTTATCCGCGCAGTCTTAGAGTATGGTAACCCTAAACCTAACTCTGGACCTGATTCCTAACCCTAACTCTAACCCTAGTTAGGGGATTCCAAGATCATAAGTCTCCTTGACCTCCTTCCTGAGGACTGCGTGGATAAAGAGTCTACCGTAACCCAGATGGTATCACAATCATCACAGCCTCCCAGGGGCTATGTAGTTTGTCCCACAGTTGCTCGCCTTCCACCAATCACAGGTCGAGCACAGCTTAGCTAAGCATTCTTACTTTTAAATGCACCTAGTTATAAACTTTGGTTTCAGGCAGCTTAGAGAACAAAGGATTAAAAAGAAAGTGTGTACGTATTATGCCATATAAACCACACCTTTCGAGACCGGTGATTGGTTTAAGGCAGGCAACTGTGGTACAAGCTTTAAAGTGCTTTCCGTTCTTTAAGAACAAACAGACTTTATGAAGGAGTGACCCTTTCTCTTTCCACAAACTATTAAAAAGACAATTACACCATGAATAAAAAAGGGCTCAAATAGTATCTTCGGGGACACTCCACTTAGATCCACACCTCCACTACTGGCCACCTCTATTATAAAAGAATATTGATGTTAAAACATCGCCTAATCACGTAGAAAGCAAGGTCTTTTGGGGAGGCAATATTTAGCATACCCGAGGTTAAGCTTTAACCAAGCATGACAGCAGGGGGTCTGCCCTGGTGCCTATGTGGCGGGCTATGTGGTCTTAGGCGTTGAAACATACTGCTAGCTGTCTCTCACCACTGCCCACGTTCGAATCCCTGCTGGGGCAAGTGAGAAAGTTGCTAGTGACCTGGGGTTAGACGGTGGTCTTCGCCGGGTACTCCAGTTTTCCCCACCAATTACAACTGGCTAGTCGTGACTTAGCAGCAATATGGCATAAAAAGTGTCGAAAAACCGAAATTCTGAATTCCAGATAACAGCAGTCACTGCTAGGCAGCCTATAAGGGTGACTTCGTCAGAGTTTTTTCTGTGTGTGTGGGTATAAATCCATTCACCATCTACAAAATAAGGCTCAAACACAAGGCTCACACACAATCGTCAACTATCCTGATTTGAGCAGTACTGTCCTGATATCAGATCTCCTAATGGAGCACCTGATTTAAAGAAATTTCCTAATTAGTTACTGATATGCTGACTTTAAAGAGTCCTCCACCCTTTTCCCAGCAAGTAGGTCAGTGTGCAAGTAGGTCAGTGTGCAAGTAGGTCAGTGTATCACAACTGACCCAATTATTGGGTGTAGTAATTGATTTGAGCAGCACTGTCCTGATTACATACCCCGAATTTGCTGTCTCCTGATGAAGCACCTGCTATAATGGTATCTCCTAAGTAGCTATTGATATGCTGACTTTGTAAAAATACTCCACCCTTTTCCCACCACGCAGGTCAGTCTGCTTCTTTCTTTTCAGTGTTTCACAACAGACCAATAACTATGTGTAGTAATTGATTCCTATCAGTAGTTATTCATAGCTAATCCCTTACTAATTGGAATTATCATGTACCCTTGTATTTTCCTACGTGATTAAGAGAGAAATGTGCCTTGTGGGCTAGCATCATCAGATAGCATCTCAAGAAAAATCTGCAATTGCTGACAAGGAAAATTCACCAGCTGGTAAAAACACAGGTAGCGCTCGAGAATATTCTGAAATTAGTAGCAAAGTGAGTGACAATTTTGCGTACTGTGTGCATGGAAGCTATCTCTGTACAAAAGGTACAAATTTCCAGGCTCGTACAAGCAAGGAGATTTGGCCCAGGAGTTTAGGTGGGCGCAAAGTTGGCCGTCTTGAGCCCAGGATGACAAGCTCATGCGAACCCATGAATTTCTTCCTGTGTACAGATAAGTAAAAATATCAATTTACTCTAGGAATGATAGAATAGTGGAAATCTACATACTTTTTTTCTGGACAGCAATGGTTATTGGCTAAGTTCACCATTTAATTTATTCACATGAATATGACCACAGTTATTTAATAAGTCATTGTTGCAGAAGCATGACAAAGCTTAATAATTCTAAGTGAAGGAAGAAAGCTAGGGAGAGTAAACGCAGAGCCATCCTATCCAAGGAGGACCATGGGACCTTTCAGATGCATGGTATCCACAGACAGACCCACCATAATGCCTATTACCAAGCCAGGAAAAGACTCCAAAGATCCAAATAATTACCGCCCAATAGCTTTGACCAGTTGCGTTTGCAAGACCATGGAAAGAATGATAAATGAATCTTCTTCACTCATCATAGAAGCCCAAAGTGGCTTCCAGAAAACATGAAGCACAATGGATCATCTTGTGCACTTTGAAGCTTTTGCAAGAGAGGGATTTTTAAATAAGGAACATGTGGTTTCTATCTTTTTTGACTTTGAAAAGACATATGACACCACTTAGAAATATGGAATTATGAAAGATTTATATGATATGGACCTCATGGGATGTTTACCCTTTTTTATTCAAAACGTTTTATGTGAAAGATAATTGCAAGTCAGAGTAGGAACACCCCTCTCTGATTTTTACGACCAAGAAATGGGAGTTCCCCAGGGTAGCATTTTATCTGTCACTCTATCTATAGTTAAAATCAACAGCATTATCAGCTGTATAAGAAATGGTGTTGACAAGTCTCAATTTGTTGATGACTTAGGTGCCTCCTATCGTTCAAAACATATGAAAGCCATAGAAAGGCAGCTCCAATTCCATTTAAATAGAATTGAAGACTGGGCTGACAATAACGGTTTTAAATTCTCCCAATCAAAGACTGTCTGTGTGCATTTTTGTCGAAGAAGGGGTTTTCATCCTGATCCCTATTTAGTTTGTTATAATAATCCCAGTCCTATTAAAAAGGAAAGAAAGTTCCTTGGCATTTTACTTGATTCAAAACTGACTTTTGGCAAGTACTTTACCAAGAGAAAAGAGTATTATTCTATTGGATTCCTAGTCATGTTGGCATCAGAGGTAATGAGAAGGCAGATGATTCTGCCAGAGCTGGCCTGTCGAGAAGAGTTACAAATATTCCCATTCCTTAGTGTGATTTTAAAAAACACATCGATGTCTTTTTAAAACACAAATGGCAGTAAACGACTAACTATAGTGATTCTTCCACTGCTGGGTCTGTGGCCTGGAGGTTCTAGAATTATTAGGTGCGAGGACTTACTTGACTCACTCCTTCCTTTTGAAAAAGGAAGATCCTTCCCAGTGTATAGCCTGTGACTGTCGTTTAACTGTCAAACATGTTATTTGATTTTATTGAATCCAGAAATAGACATTTTAATGTAAAAACCTTTAAGGAACTCTTTGAAAATGTTCCTCCAGACAGCATTTTATCTTATATACATGAGATTGGTCTGTTTTACCGATTGTAACACTTTTTAAGAATTTAGTTTCTTTTGAAACAACCTTGCATATGAAACTTATATTTTGAAAATGTTCATTGTTTTGTAAGCATTTGTACTTATCTATTGCTTTGTTATTGTTTTCTACAATAACAAAGGACCATTGTTTTACACAGATTTTATGGCACTTAATGGCCTATGTGTGCTGATGTGCCTTTAAGCACTCATTCGTTAATTCATTCCCACATCCCCCTTCTTCTACAAGGCAATCAAGGTACCAGACCAGCTTATGGTTCGCCAGGAGGTGCCACCTCCCATTGCACACCATTGAGCAAGCCAAGGTTATGTGCCCCTTGCAGGGTGCCACACCAGATTAGGGTTCCACAGAAAGTGCCATCTCCTATTATACACCATTGAGCTAGCCAATAGTGCGTGGCCCTTGTGCTGTGGACTGTAAAGTACACATATCAAAGTCTGTCCTCATAATGAAATAATCTAATCATGTATTTTCCCTTAAATGAGTAGAATACCTGGGTATAACTGGTGAAAAGGTCACGTGTCATTGCAATAGCCACAGGCAATGCAAACTTGTCATGTTGATGGACTGGAAGCTAAATGATTACATCCTAATCCACCCACACAACATGCCGGTCAAGTTGGTTTCAATGTGACACTCAAGTTGTCAAATGATTGTCCAATTAATGCTTAACTGTGCAGATGTTTAGCTACTCATTTGAGATGTTAATGGCCGCCTTTGCAAATAACCATGTGTATTACCATATACCAAATTCTTTTTCACTGGAATGTTGAAACATTTCAGTAATTTCTGATTATCAGCACCTGCAGCAGAAAACCTTACAATCATCCCAACATATCTGAGAAAGTTTGTCACATTGTGATTACTTCAAGGTGATAAAAGGCCAATTATATACTAAATTGTTTATCTAAAGATCTGGACGCTTCCAAAGTGTGCAGCACGCAATTCACCGTAGGTGTGTAACAGAGTCAGTTTTAGCCACTCCCACAGATGGCTTTTTACTACAGGGAACATCGATCCTACTCATTCTGTCGTAAATAACTGGTTTATGGCAGTGTGTTTATCTCTAAAACAGAGCGGCTAAAAACCAGAGTCAGGCGTGAGATCGAAAGCATATATTGACTTCATGCATGGGAAAATATTTCGGATCTTTTTGCACCTGATTAATCCCAGCCATTGTCGTTAAAGCTAATTACGGTAGAAGTCACGAACTTCCATCTTCAAGTTGTCAGAGTCGCGTTTTACCGTAAGCGCTGATATTGAAACTGGAGCCTCATTGGCCATAATAATAGCAACACCTTTTTGCGCGCTGACCACCCTCAACCATATTTTGCCTAGATGCGCTCTATTGTGCACAGTGCCACTATCTTAAATTACTTTCCACTCCTTTCATCACTCCTATTTTCTAGCCTCGGACATTCTTTGGATACACTTTTGTATCAAGGTTTTTCTCATGTCTCACCATTACCTGAACATCTGAGACCCTGCAAGGGGCACACCCTATTGGGTTGCTCAATGGTGTGCAATAAGAGCTGGAACCAGAAATATCATTAGCTGGTATGGCATCCTGCTCGCCTTATATAAGAAGGGAGATATGTGGAACTGTCTATGGACACTTATGCATCTGGAAGATCCCTTGGGCCTCCTTGGATCTGAAGGCTCTGCCCTTACTCTTCCATCTGCTCTTACTTACATATCAATGGTGCTCTCTGCTTTCAAATTGCAATTTGTATATATATATATACAGTGAAGACATTTA
Organism: Maea johnstoni; assembly: GCA_963942565.1. Taxonomy (NCBI): domain Eukaryota; kingdom Metazoa; phylum Annelida; class Polychaeta; order Spionida; family Magelonidae; genus Maea; species Maea johnstoni. Next base: position 11,749,563 of record OZ012689.1, on the reverse strand, counting down.
ATTCCTGCACCAGTCGAC
>OZ012689.1:11748299-11749345 GCA_963942565.1 Maea johnstoni | reverse complement strand
ATATATATATATATATATATATATATATATATATATATATATATATATATATATATACATATATATATATATATATATATATATATATATATATATATATATATATATATATATATATATATATATATATATATATATATATATATATATATATATGTAAATATCATACCTTATACTTAACTCCATACATAAGGGTACTGACACACCATTGAAAGTATGCACTATAGTAGCGGTGGCATACCCGTCAAAATGGCCGACTAGCCCCCTTCAAGAAGGAAGCCTGACTCCCAGGGAGGTATTCATTCTAGTGTGTTAAAGAGGTTACCTCACCATGGAACTGACGGCTACAGATAAGAGGCTTAGGATTTCCCGCGTAAATCCGACAGCCCGGGCAATTTGTAAAACTCAGCCATGCGATCAGTGTATCTCCACAAGTTGAGGACTCGTGGTAGCCCTGGCATCACTCGACATATGTGTAGCAAATACCGAGACATATTTACCGTGGACTTATTTATGTCCATGTTTTCGGCACCTTCAAAAGTATCTGCCATCAAAGATTCGTGTGTGGGTTTTTTTCTTTTTGAAGATCATGTGGTCATGATGCGTTGCTAGGCAACATCACTGAGCACATGAAGAAAATGCTACATTCAATGAAAACATCAGAGACAGATGTGTCCATTCCGAGTGGCTGCGGGATGACCTGTCGATCGGTTTAATTGAATTATAAGCCCTTAACACTTGGGTCACCTAGTGCTGGCGGCACCTTATTTAGTATCTTCAACGCACACTTTTTACAACGTGAACGATAAGATAAGCATGATGGAACGTGCCCTACGTTTCTGAATGTATGATTTTGGTTTCAAATCACCGCATCTTTGTGATGCTATTCATTCATTATTTAAATGCGAATGTATTATGCAAAGGCAACTGGACGCATTACATTAAGCACCAAACCTTAACTAGATGCCAGGGATGCTATATAAATGTGCGGCATTGTGGAGAGCTGTCTATGGTACTTCTGCAAACGAAAGACCCCTTGGAACTAT
>OZ012689.1:11725799-11743299 GCA_963942565.1 Maea johnstoni | reverse complement strand
TCACTTCCTAGATGATCCTGCAAAAAGAAAGCAAGGGTATTTTGGTACACGGCTACTTTGGTACAACGTTTATATACATTTTTTTTTCAAATGAGATTCCTGAAATGTACCAACAACAATTACATGGGCCTGCCCTGATGGCCGTGTGGTCTAAGGCATTGTCACTGACTCTTAGCTGCCAGTGCCTTGGGGTTTGGCGGTGGTTTTCGCCGGGTACTCCGATTTCTTCGACCACTTAAAACTGGATAGTCACGGCACCGTTAGATGGATATTTCTCGAATTTTCAATTAAACCTATATTGTTTGACTGGGTCACCTTCTTGAAATAAAGATCATCATCATTATCAGATGAAAATACACGTATACAAAACCTCAAAGAAAAGGTCAACACGTTAGGCCCATGAATTACCAAAACACAGACGCTATGACACACATGATCATTTGAGTATGAATGTGTGTATTTATGAATGAATGTATGTATGTATGTGTGTTTATTGAACACAAAATTATTTAACCCTTCCAATGCTGAGGCTACTTTGGTCCAAAGGACAAGGACGCAACGATTTTTGAAAATCATCTAAACCTGGTCATGTTGGTATTCATTGGATAGCCCTCACTGAGTACTCTGAGATGAGTACCCATGTGGCAGGGTTTTAGTCATTTTTCATGATTTTTGCATCATTCTTTATTGGCCAAATTAGCCACCAGCAGCATAAGGGTTAAAGAAGGAGAACCGAGGTATAGTAACGCATTGCTTCAATGACATATGCCAAATTCCACTTGATATCAGTGACCTCAGGATGACCAACTGATACCTGGCAATAACGAATTCTTGACCAGTTTTCTGGAGGGTACTTACACTGGTGGTCAGCATCACCAAGGGTGTCACTGTCAGCTGAGGGACGATACACAACTGACCAAATAAAACCCGAGATGTTACATTCACGCTTCACGCGTCACCCATGCTGTATACCAGGAGTCATCTATCTCACACATGTGAGTAGGGATCAACATATCTGCTTACGGAACGAGAGGAAACTTTCAATGGTATAGGGACAGCCATGCAATATTACTCTTTATGAACCATCATACTATTTTATGTAGTTATCTGTTATCTATCTATCTATTTATTTATTTATTTATCTATTTATTTATTTATTTATTTACTTATTTATGTATTCATTTATTTATTGATTGATTTATTGATTTATTGATTAATTAATTAATTTATTTATTTATCTATTTATTTATCTATCTATTTACTTACTTACTTACCTATTTATTTATTTATTTATATATTTACTTATTTATGTATGTATGTATGTATGTATTTATTATTCATCTATTCACTTTTTTTATCTATCTATTAATTCTTTGTTTTCAAACGAAATATTCAAGACAGGTTCGTGTTTGGCCACTTTATATCAGTGGCATGACAATGGTATGTTTGATATTGTAACACAAAGTAAACTCTCCTTCAATTTCCATCCAATGTTGATGGACAGTAGCTTCGTGTGTGCATGTAAACTATAGAGTCTAATTCTTAGTTGTTCTATCGCTTTTATTGCAGTGGACATCTCTCGACGCTAGTTTGGTGTTTTGTGAGCTTTGGAGTTGCCTGAATGTCTGTCTGATGGGATTTCGATTACTAGTGTTTGGAATCGGTCACAATATTCAAGATCAATCATCGGCCCATCTGAACGACCGATGATCGATTAATAATCAAAGTTGTATATGCGCAGTTTTCCTTTGGTAGTCTTGGCTTGTTCAATGGTTCTTGGCTCCATTTTTGTAAAGAATCTAATTTAACTCTCTTTAAATACCCCTTGAACCCTTTAGTTTTACTTGTTACAGCACTGCTTGATATTAATTGAGATTTTGCAGGCTTAAGTGGAGTCTCTTAATTGATCAATGGGCTATTTCTGGATACAATTTATTTTTTCAAAATAATCAAAATAATCGATCTTATAAAATTGCAATCGATCATCAAAATCAGAGGCTGAATGAGCGATTAATCGGCATGTCCGATTAATCGGACAATCCCTATCGATTACCGTCACTATTTCTGCCATATTGCGTGAATAGCCGGTTCTAAGAGGTGGAGGAAACCGTAGATACCAACACCTAACCCCAATTCACTGGCAACCTTTTCACATGCCCCGGCCGGGATTCGAACCTAGGCAGTAGTGAGAGAGATCAAGCAATGCCTTAGACCACTTGGCCATCAGGGCAGGCCCTCAGTGGTGAGGGACATGGAGCAGTCAGTGGCAACGCCGTAGACCACTCAGCCATCAGGGCATCCCCGCAGACACTCGTAGCTATTATCAGACAAGGCAGACGCGTGAAACCAAGTGTAAAACAAGAAAAGCCTGCCTGAACCACATTACGCCAACACTGGATTAAGTGTTTTCGCGACAAATTGCTTAATAACGTTGAAATTGGATCATTACTGAGCGATAATATGATTTCAGTTCGACGGGAAAAACGGTTTCGTGGAACCTGGCATGTTCCTAGATAGTCAAGCTAAGAAGTTTCGAGAATATTCCTGAGATCAGAGGCGTTATACTTATCTATGATTATGACAGGGCACTACTAGTATTCACTATTCAGTAGATCTGATAATACATATACACACATACATAAACATGTATACATATATACATGCATTCATCCCCCAACATACGTCAGGCGTGCGTACACACACACACACACACACACACACACACACACACACACACACACAGAGAGAGAAGGCACATTTCGAATCCCGGTCGGGGCAGATGAGAAAGTTACCAGTGACTTGGGGTTAGGCAGTGTTTTAAGCTGGGTACATCGGTTTCCCGCACCAGAACTAGCTAGCCTCATTTTAGCCTTATTATATAACATTGCAGAAAAAGTGACGATAATCGAAATTCCAAATTCAACCGGAGACTTTTAGTTCCCGTACAAGAATTCCTCCTATTTTAATTACCCTTAAATAGCAGAACTATCAAGGGCTTTCTATAGAGAAAAGTCGTAGTTAATAGTAGGCCACACGTTCCCCTGTAAGGTGGAAAGGTCGCTAGCCTAGCCAGCAATCTGCTGTACCGGGGTATGTGAGAGCGTTACCAGTGACTTAGGGTTAGGCAGTCTTTTTTATATGGGGGAAAAAGTGACGATATTCAAATTCCAAACTCGACCGCAGACTTTAAGTTCCCGTACAAGAATTCTTCCCGTGTTTAATTGATCACATTTCCGCAAGGGCATTCTATAGAGAAAAGTCGTAGTTAATATTAGGACACTCTCTCCCCTGTAAGGTGGAAAGGTCGCTAACCCAGCCAGCAATCTGCTTTGACTTCTCCCTGGTAGAGCGCTCACCACCACACGCCTATCGAGAAACTCTTTCACTCAGATTCCTGGCCTGCGGGCTACATTTATACAGTTGATATCACCGTTAATCCGCCTGCAGGCCGAAGAAAGATTGGTTTTCTAGACGTTAAATTGCCAATTGAAAGACCATTCTGGATGTGGTGAACATGCGCACAACATCTGCCGCTGACAAGCAATAGTTAAACGCCAATTACAGTACTATCCATGCCTAATCCCAAGCTTGCTTTGGTTTGAAATTTATTGCCATTATCTTTACTTAAAAGTACAAGATGAACCAGATCGTGAAAAGATATGTTTCACCCATCTACTATCCTTTTTACAGTTACAACCTGTTTAAGATGTCTGTCCCTAGTAAAGCGATCTAAATATTCTTTTTTATTTTCAGAAATGTTTTGATTATTCAATTGCATGTCAATAAATACGGTACATCGAGATAATAAAATGGACAACACCCATGGTATGATTACACTATTTATACACAGAGTGCAAAGAAGCTCTATATCGAAGTCAGTTCGTTTGATATTTGATTTTGATTTAACTGCTTTCGTCTCGACCAATCAGCAGTGCTAAAAGAGTAACTCCGTAGATAGTCACAGCCAATCAATAGAGCCGAGGCACTATTCGCCTTGAACGACCATTCATAAGCCAAGCAGCAAGTACGTCACATTCATAAGTAGGTCAAAGAGTCATAAGTAGGTCAAAGATTCATAAATAGGTCAAAGAGTCATAAGCAGGTCGAAAGTTGCCTGCTTCAATCAGCAAGTCAAAATGGCTTTTTCAAGACTTCTTAGAACTACTAAGAAGGAGATATGTTAGGATAAGACTTACTTGAAATAAACAATATACCATCCTGCTTTGTAGGCATGGGGACAGATAACACAGTGAATGTTTTAATATTCTATTGCAAAATGATGGATATGAGGATATCAAGACGGCAATCGGCTCTCTCGCAGTGCATAAACTTAAATATGGACAATCCTGTTAGTCTAACTTCGTATATCATTGAGCTCATCTACTTATAAATAGATATCCAACCTTTGTTACTACGTGATATATCTATCAATCGTTCAAAATATTTGATTCTAATTTTAAAACAGCATTGCCCTACATCTAGAAAACTGAACGTTTGAATAAACAGTACACCACAGTTGCAGGAAAATATATAGCTAAGAGTATTTCGTAATTAAGGGCATCACACCTTTTAAATTTGCACTTTGTTAATTAGTTGTGGAATCTGAAGTTTGACAAATGCACTTTTTCAATTTTCCCAGATAAATTCTGAAAGAAATGGTGATTACGTTTGAGGAGTAAAATTAGAAAGTATGTGGTACACTTCCTTCTGTTTTGATCGTTTCCCCACATTTGTGAATGGGGACTATAATTGTGAATAAGGAGCTCCGTTTGAAAACACTGATTTTTTATCTTTTTTATCACAACAATCTTACTCCCTACTGGGAAGGTACTTTTGTGATGCTGTTTACTATATTCCTGATCAGAAGACCTTCCAGGCAATAAATAGTATAGTATAGGCTAAATTGTCAAATTAAAGCAGGGTAGAGGAAAAACTGAGTGAAAGAAATTAACACACAAGCTACCTTAAGAACCCAAATACACAGGTCTACCTAGTACCTAGAGTCCTTAACTATTCTCAGTGTAAACATACGTTTATGATATTGTTTAGGTTTTATTGGTCTACCTAAGTAAAGGATAACTTTCCATTATCACACTTGTCTGCTTTCAGTGCTAATAGTCACAACACAGAGTAGCATATTTATAAAGTAAATTGTTATTACATCAAGGTCTTTATTTCTCTCGTTCTCTGTTTAAGGATACTTTTCAATCATCCTTTCCATGCTATTGATTCCAGAAAAGATAGGCATATTTATAAAGTAAATTCTTATTACATAAGGTGTATGTTTTCTCTCGCTGTCTGACTTTTCGCTTAGGATCTGCACACAAATAATTTCCCCCTACAGTAGGCTATCAGTATTGTGATAGCAGCATAGGTAAGTAGAGGATATCTGTATGAATGAATTTGCATAGCTTTGTACAGTATCGATGCGAGCTGATAGGGCTTTTGATGGATACATCATAACTCACGGTTGACGGGCAGTTAACTGGGAACAGTCCCCCTTCTGTTATCTATACAAAGCTTCTCTGCTAGACTGATCAAAGGACCAGCAGTTCGTGTTGCGAGTGAGTTAGGCAATTTCCCTCCTAGGGGAGTCACACATCACCCTAGACGTTCCACTCACTGGCCTCACTGACATTTCACTTCTTGTGTGCTGCTAGCTGACTCTAGTGGCACACAGCAGAAAGTTTGTTTTACTCTCGGAAAAATACGCCAACTTCTATTTGCTAATCTTGGGGTCGATACTGTCACGCACATCCATCTTGGTCTCAGGGACAGATTAACGATTGGGAGATTAAGAAAATGGAAATTAGGGTGCGGATTAATCAAACGCACGCTTATCTTTACGTGGCCAACGAATCGGATTTGGATTAAAAGTAAATTAGTTTAAACGTCGTTTCATCTGCCATCTTTCCTGTTTGAAAAAGTTTCATGCACGAGAAAAAAATGTGGCATGAAAATTTCGCACATGAGGATTTCATTTTCATGCATGAAAAGGAAATTCCATGCATGAAAATGACAAATTTTCATGGATGAAATGGTGAACATGGGTACAGCCTAATTTCCCATGAAAACCCCTGGGGCGAAACCAATGCACCCAAAAGCAAACCCCTTTCGTCACTCGTTACTTTCTCGTTACTGTCCTACGTTACGATTTTGGATAACATCTTTGTTGAGAAAATATGAATTCCATTAGAACTCAATGCAGCATTTCAGCGTAGAAATGGATGTCGACTTATAACCTTACCTTCGTAATTCTACTCACTTGACATTGGTGTATATACTTTATCTTTCCTATTTTAGAACATGTATTGAGTTAGGACACACCTCTTTCCCACTTCCAATGTTTTGATATATATATATTGATAAACGTATTGGGGGCCTTTAATCTCATTCTGGCTTGGCGTTATTCTCTAAATTTATAAATAGATGTTGGCGCACATGGTCATCTAGAAACATGCTATTAAATTCTGTGGTATTGAGACCAGAAAGTGTGTATAACTATGACTGGATTCAAATGAAAATCGTTATATATCAGTGCACTGGTCCTTTAAGTGATACTGATAACTACCAGTGGATTTCTCCTTTTATTATAATAGAGTTGTACTATGGTTTGTACTATAAAGTGTCTTATCGTTGTGATTTGTGAAGAGTTCTGTGTTATGAAGTACATGTAATATATGTATGATAGTTGGATTTGTGTACTCATTATGTTCAATGTATATTTTGGAGGATATTCTGGGAAATAAAGTCTGTGTATTTGTGTTCACTGAACCTGGTTACATAGGAATCTTCATGCATGAAAATGAAATAAGTATGATGTTTAATGTATACTTTGCAAAGTTTTTTGTTGGGAAATAAAACCTCAACAGTCAAATAAAGTCTGTGTGTTAGTTCTCGCCTGGTTAGACAGGAGCCTTGCATAACCTTAACACTTCTGCTGCTGATGTTCCTTTCGTCAAATGCACAAAAAAGCAAAAAATTATGAAAATCATCTAAAACCTGTCATGTTGGTATTCATTGGAAAGCTCTCACTGAGAACTTTCAGATGAGCACCCAGTTGCAATGGTTTCAGTCATTTCTCAGCTTTTTGTCATCAATTCTTGTTGACCAAATCAGCCACCAGCAGCATAAGGGTTAATCTGGGCGTACGTTCAGTTCATGGTTGATTCTGAAACAATTTGATTTGGGCGTTTTCTGTACCTACAGGTAATGATCCTGGCCATATCGTATTTGAATACCCCAGTCACGAATAGGAGGCGGAGTGCTGGGCTAATTATGAGGCTGCGTCATTCAGCTTTACGAGCTCATTAGGATGTTGGTAAACTGCCCGTTTGACGTGGACGTAGTAGATTCTACGTGCTGAGATTTACTGCCACGCGTGAGCATGAATTCTGCAAGCTGTGAACAGTTTGAGAAATGCCCCATTGGATAGTAGCATACTCAAACTAATATATATATATATATATATATATATATATAATATATATAAATATAAATATATATATATATATATATATATATATATATATATATATATATATATATATATATATATATATATATATATATATATATATATATATATATATATATATATATATATATATATATATATATATATATATATATATATATATATATATATATATATATATATATATATATATATACATACATATACATGTATATATATATATATATATATATATATATATATATATATATATATATATATATATGTATATATATATATATATATATATATATATATATATATATATATATATATATATATATATATATATATATATATATATATATATATATATATATATATGTACATATATGTACACACACACACACATATATATATATATATATATATATATATATATATATATATATATATATATATATATATATATATATATATATATATATATATATATATATATATATTTATATATATATATGTGTGTGTGTGTGTGTGTGTATGCATACAGTAACGATATTCAATTCACGTACCAGGCGACCGATCACTGCCATCGACGGGTAGAACATTCGCACAGACGGGCACAACTGTGAAATTGAGATAATTAGACATGCATATTCATGACCTACTTGGTTGGCCATTCCATTACAACGTCACCGTGTCTTTGCACAGACACTCGGGGGGCAATTTCCGGAGTAAAAATTCCCGGTCTGCCCGCGCATATAGTGCAGGAATTAAATGGCTTTATTGTACGCTCTTTATCATGTGTCTGAGGTTGCTCGAACAAATTACACTTTGGCATAATTCTTAACTTTCACCAAGTCATCTGATGTGGACCAACCTAGTTATACGTTAGTTATTGTTTAGATATGGCAAATGTAGGCATTATGACGACTATGACAGATATAGGGCATATCGATTTCCTCACATTCAGTTCAGTGAAAGCTTATTTGAATGACAAATTGTAGCTTTTATGCTGATAACCTAAAGACCGTTAATATTCCAAATGAAGCCATCAATTTATTGAGCTAATCAGAACACATATCGTACCACATCATACTCGAGTCGTTGCTAAGACCTGTACTCAAAAGCTACTAAACACTTTTCCATTTCCCGATGGTTGTGGAGAGTAATTTATCGCTCACAAGTGTATGCCAAGGACGGTCTAAAGGGCCAATTTGATTAGTTGGGTAAGGCCAGTAGGGAACGGTTGGGGGTGGGTAATGTGGGCAGGGATGTGGGCATCTCACAGCTCGTCCGTGGCCTGCCCTGATGGCTGTGTGGTCTAAGACATTGTCACTGACTGCTCGCTGTCTCTTACCACTGAAAGCCTGCCCCGATGGTTGTGTGGTCTAATGTGTGGCCACTGAATGCTGCATTTAGCTATCTCTCACCACTGTTCAAATCCCGACCCGTATATGTCAGAAAGTTGCCAGTGACTTGGGGTTAGGCGTTTACGTGACCGGGTTCTACGGTTTCCCTCATCACTTACAACTGACTTGTCACAACCTAGTCGCATTATTGCAGCAATAGTGACGAACATCGAAAATCAAAGTCACCAAATGCTCGTCCGTACTAGAACTGCACAAATAGCCAACCTTATCGTCACCAAAAGATAAGTATGATTTAAATACAGTCTGGGTAAACTGGAAATGTGGCCAAAGCAGGTCTATGCTGTAGGCTCCGCAGTACCAATAAAGTTGTATCGAAATAAGTGCTATCAATAGATGATGAAATCATTCATGCTTTAGCACAATTGGTAAAACATTTGATGAAGAAATGTCGTTGAGAACATTGCCAACAACTCCCCTTCAAATGTTTTATAAAATCACTCTCAATTCAAAAGTTATCATCAAAATTATCATCGATCAAGACGACAATTTCTGGACGAACTCTTAAGTATTAATGGCTTACGTGCTGAGTGGAGCAGGCTTATAAATAAAGGGAGTGGCACTCTTCCCTCCCGCCATCGGCTGCCGTCGCCACCCGGGTATTTTAGGCACGGTGGGCGTGGTACCCCACGACCACCCGGGTACTAATCTCAGACCAGTAAGACTAACATAGCCCGGAGCAGGAACCAATACAAGTACGCGTAAATACCCTTAGAGAATTTCACAATCTCGAGTGAAAATCTGGTCCACTTCACTCCACCATTGGTGCCTTGCATCCACTCCCTGCCAATGTTTACTGGTTCCCTTCGCCATTTATCTAACGTCACTTGATTAGATTATCGGCGTGAAACAGGTGTTCTATTTGGTAAAACTACAGATAGATGACTAAGACGTACTGAGTGAAATCCATCTTTACTAATAAGCTCAAACACATAGCTGACTAGTTGATGAAATTATCAATTGTGAGAAATGTACTCTTTGAAATACGGAGTAGGCTTGCGTCGTACTCACGGGATATGATAATATAAGAAACGAGTTATTTGGTTCGAAAATGATAAAAAGAAATGTAAGTTTACTAGTACTAACTGTGGTAATACTAGTAGTCCACCTGCCTTTGTATACAGAAACGTGTGCGGTATATTAGTTATTTGGATTGAAAGTGATAAAAAGGCAATTGGCTCTTCGAATTGGCTATTTCAATATCAGAGATCCTCCTGCAATTGTTTAATACATGTATGGTATGGCAGGAGATTGTGTGGGGGCATCCTTCCATATGCAATATGGCTCAGCCATTTGGAATATCCCTCACGCTAAAGGGCTCAGCCATTGGGGTACCCCTCATGCTAAATGAGTTAACCACGGGGGCACCAGTACAAAAAAGTTTCACGCATGAAAAAAATGTGGTATGAAGATTTCATGCATGAAAATGAAATTTCCGAAAAAAGAATCTAGCCAGGGGTGCAATTTTCATTTTTATGCATGAAAATGATATCTTTATGCATGGAAATATCATTTATATGCATGAGAATATCATTTTCACGCATGAAAATATAAGATTACCACGCTTGATGATGAAATTGTCATGCCATGATTTTTTCATACGGCTCTGCCATTGGGACATCCCTCACGCTAAAGAGCTCAACCTTTGGGACATCCCTCACGCTATACGAATGATCAGATCAGGCCTTACATCTATGCTCTCGCGGTATCACGCTGAGGTTTTCCCATGAAGTCAGTAACTCCAGAAATGCGATTAGAACGCTTACACATGCAAATGTTTATATTGTCGTCCACAAATAAGGCTGCCAAAACAGATCGTCTTACTCTAGAGCAACAGTTCTGGCCGTGCCTTGCGGATCACAATAGATAAACTATTGAAGCAAACACGCAACACGCGGAATTCATTGAAAATTTGATAGTAATCAAACAAGATAGTATTTCGACTGATTAAGGAATATCATGTTATTGAATGCGCGACACTTGTAAAAGAACTCGTACATATGTTTCTATTGAATTTCCTACGTTTATAACTAATTTGTAGCTGTCAAAGACTTATCCATTGGAAATAGGATATATGTTATCTATATTCAGTTAATTTTCTACCTTTGTGTTCATATATTATTATATTATCATTTATTCACGTATGGTTTTGTAACTTTCGTTGCCACTGACTGCTAGTTGTTTCTCACCACAGTCCGGGTTCGAATCCCACCCGGGGCATGTGAGAAAGTTGTCAGTGACTTAGGGTAAGGCGGTGGTTTCGCCCGATACTTCGATTCCATCCACCAGTTACAACAGGCTAGTCACGACCTAGCCGCAACATGACAGAAAAAGTGACAAAAAAAGAAAATCTTTTTTTTTCACTCGCAAATGATGGACTTCCAGTTGGAAAGATATCACGAGCATTAACTCGAAGCCGCCGCACTTTTGTATAGCGATCAGGCATGACAGATTTTAACCCCTATGCTGCTGGTGGCTAGTTTTGCCAATACTGAATTAAGGAAAAAAACATGAAAATGACTGAAACCCTTGCACATGTGTACTTATCTGTGAGTACTCAGGGAGAGCTATCCTATGAATACCAACATGACAGGGTTTAGATGGTTTTCAAAAACCCTTGCGTCCTTGTGCTTTGGACGAAAGTAGCCTCAGCACTAAAAGGTTAAGCGGAAGTTTATTCGACACTACTCGCCTTTGCTTGTGCTACATAGAAGGAATCAATTTCGAATTTGGAATTGCGATTATCGTAACTTTTTCTGTCAAATTGAGGCCAAGTCATGACTTGCCAGTTGCAGTTGGTGGAGTAACTTTCTCACATGCCTCGGACGGCGTGGAATGGCACATGTGCGCGAGGTTTTTAGAAAAAGGGTGATGTGATCTAAGAGGATCGATTCTGATTAAATACATGTTGGTATTCCTCACCAGCCCTGTGAACTAGCGTTTCTCGTATGCACAGTATATGTATTTGTATTATAGGTATGTTTATTGACTGAACACATAGGAGTTATAAAATAATACATACTACAATTTTGTATATAATGATATTAATAATAGTAATAATAATAATAATAATGATAATTGTAATAATTGTAATAATAATGATAATTGTAATTATAATAATGATAATAATAATAATAATGATAATAATAATAATAATAACAAAAATAATAATAATAATAATAATAATAATAATAATAATAATAATGATAATAATAATAATAATTATAATAGTAATAATAATAATTATAATAATGATAATAATATAATAAAAGCAATTATAAGAATAATGATAATAATGCTAATAGTTATAATGATAACACTGACTTGCAACAATATAGAAATGGATGTACACTGTCATGAAAGTCCAAATTTCCTTTCTGTGATGAGCTCCAACAAGCGTTATTATGTTTAAACGCTATTTTGCATGTGTTATCGAGTAAGTTAGCCAAGAACAAACAAACGTCCTAGGCGGCTGCGAAATGTTTAAGCAAGCGGAGGAAATAAGTGGAACAATATTGGCGTCCTCTCTTAATTCACTATGGAACATATGGCAACTAGCGGGACGTCTGTGAGACACGTGGGATATTCTGTTTGGGATAATTTATCAGAGAAAAAAATCAGGATTTATGTAATACTTTATATGATATAAACTGAGGAGGAAGCGAAAATCTTGAGAATGGACTGTGGAATTTGCAGTTTGGTATATTTTATCGGAGAAAAAATCAGGATTTATGTAGTATTTTATATGATATAAACGGATATTACTGAAGAGCCGGAAATCGTGAGAAGGGGCTGTTATTAGTCAACTAAATGTTAACCTTGGTAGGTTCATGCTTTTTTGTTCAAATAATCTCAGCAGTAAAGATCAAACTTACACATGGTTAGAACAAAGACAAATCAATGGCAATGGCTTTTGGTGGAACCCATAATTTTTTCAGTAAGTCGGCATTTTGCCATGGAATGCAAATTTAACTACACATACAGGATAGACTGGTATCAGCGAGTAGTTTGCCATGAAGGAAAAGAAAATGGGCGTCGAAAACCACGGCCGACTAACACATAAATTACATTTTCTCATCTCCAGCGGTGCGCAAACATCGGCACTTTCATTGTTATCAGACGCAGCAATGCAGTAGACCAATCGACTATGGGGACTGCCCTGTATTTTCCATTCCCACTATGGCTCGATCCTTAGACATGTTTATTGGATATATTGCAGGACCTTGAGTACCGGCCATCCTTATCACACACACACACACACACACACACACACACACACACACACACACACACACACACACATATATATATATATATATATCCATATATATATATATATAAATATGTATATATATATAAATATAATATGTATATATATATATATATATATATATATATATATATATATATATATATATATATATATATATATATATATATATATATATATATGTATATATATTTATATATATATATATATATATATATATATATATATATATATATATATATATATATATATATATATATATATATATATATATATATATATATATATATATATATATATAAACATACGTGTGTGTGTGTATACATCTCTCTCTCTCTCTCTCTCTCTCTCTCTCTATATATATATATATATATATATATATATATATATATATATATATATATATATATATATATATATATATATATATATATATATATATATATATTCCACTATATGTTGTCGTGTTTTAGTTCGTGTACATAATCTTACTCAGTAATTTGCACTTAAAATTTTACACGCACTCACCTCGAGTATGAGAAACCTAAGCAAATGGATCTAATAGTGAGATTTACGATATCTTAATGAGATTGCCTCCCACCCCCACTCTTATTCATTATCAGCAATTAATCAACCGGGAAACTTACAATTGCAGTAGGTCACTTCCTGTTAAATATTGTTCACACCTAAGGCTTTGTATCGCTAAATTTTAGTTGTGTGTTTTGGGGCATATTTTTGTTTTGCAGATGTATGATAACCGCAGGATATCTTAATATGTCAGCATTAGAGACGAAAAGTTGTATGATGTTGCAATGAACTTACAATTACAAAAGAACAATGTTTAGTTTAACTGCAAGAAGCCAATGTACACACACACCATGGGAGATTGAGATACATCCTGGCAGAACTGTGAACAGTAATAACAATAATAATAATAATGATAATAATAATAATAATAATAATAATAATAATAATAATAATAACAATTGTAATAATAATAATAATAATAGTAATGAAAATGATAACAATAATGATAATAATAGAAATAATAATAACAGAAATAATAATAATAATAATAATAATAATAATAATAATAATAATAATAACAATAATAATAACAATAATAATAATGGTAATAATAATTATAATAATAATAATAATAATAATAATAATAATAATAATAATAATAATAATAATAATAATAATAATAATAATAATAATAATAAATATAATAATAAATATAATAAATATAATAAATATAATAAATATAATAAATATAATAATGACATTGACAATAATAGATATATCATCTGGTGAGCGTTCTTTTTTACATATAATACTTTCAAAAGTGTGTGCAGTTGTAACTGACAAATCTGTCAGGTTTCACAAGAGGCGAAATCCCCTCTCCATAAACCCAGGGGCAGTGATATTTCGCGATGTCTCACGCCTTTCTTATCAATTGCAACTTAACCATCTATTGCCAAAATGACTAGTCCTGGATATCGTCAAACAGAGTATAGGGAGCATCTTTAACTCTGCTTGACTTCTTTATAGATGGTCCATATGTAACTCTTACTGCTTGGGTGAGCACTTTAATTATGGCCAGTTGGATTGTGTCGGTTGAGTAACTTTCTAACTATCACCGCCAGTTTATGTCTCTTCGTTTAGTGACTTATTTTAGGAATTTAGCTCCCCCACAAGACCTTTCGCTCGGGTGTACCCACACCAGTATTGTATTGCATTGTATGTTTATTGACTGCACAAATATATAGTTCAAAATCATACGGGATAGAAAACGTTTTACATAGTCCTAAACGGACAAAATAAATACAAAAGAACTGGAACGTTTTACATAGTCCTGTTTGGACCAACTAAATAAGATAAATATAATGTCCAAAGTAAGAGTAACACACTTCTCAATTTTGTTCAGCCACAAACAGATCTAGAGAGTGATTAATAACGGAGAAAAATATATGAAAGCCATGATTTCATACCTTGTATATTTCAAACCTGAATTTGATATTACGAACAGCAACCATGTGTGACTGAACTAAAGCAAGCAATTAAATGGTATAAATGGTATAAATGGTATGAATTTGATTTATCATCACTTTCCCTGCCATTCAAGTTATATACGTGACAACCAAGGGTACTAGTGGAGAAACAAGAGGCGCCAATGAAAGTCACTGCCACTTCCTGACATGACCATTGCAGGTTTACTTTGAATTTGAATTTGAAATTTCGTTTTTCGTCACATTTATGCCAATTGTGGCTAATTCGTGACTAGCCAGTTGTAAGCAGTGGAGGAAACCGGAGTACCCGGCGAAAACCACCGCCTAATCCCAAGTCATTGGCAACTTTCTCACATGCCCAGGCCGGGATTCGAATCCAGGCAGTGGTGAGAGACAGCGTGCAGTCAGTGGCGGCGCCTTAGACCACACGGTCATGTAATTTGAATTGAGGATTTGAACCCAAAAATGTTTAATTCCCTGTTTTACCCCATAAGCCATTACATTACTAGAGCAGTGCATTCGCAGTTTATTGGACAGCGTTGATAGAAGTCTGTATTGTGGCGGAACTCAGCTGGAAGGAAGGATGGAAGGACTGTGGCTCTATAATATTGTAATAACTTGAAATTTATGAAAGATATTGTATGGTTTTGTAACTATGTACGTTACAGACAATAAACATACTTTACGTCGCTTTCAGCAGCTTATGTCATATCGCGACGAGACAGAAACCCGGAACCGGGAAGAAATTCCCTAGAAAACATCCTAGACATCGCACATTAACATAACGACCGAGCCATCCCTCTTATGGGGATCCAGTGGGGACTCGAACCTGCGACCTCACACTTGGGAACCAGGCATGTATAGTTGCCAATTGTGGCGAAAACCACAGCCTAACCCCAAGTCACTGGCAACTTTCTCACATGCCCAGGCCGGGATTCGAACCCACACAGTGGTGAGAGACGGCGTGCAGTCAGTGGCGGCGCCTTAGAACACACGGCCGTCAGAGCAGGCCCCCACCGTGTCTTTAGTGCCGCGGCATGACGTTAGAGTACGAGTGAATTCTAATATCTCGTTAGCCTGTGTGATTTATCTTATGGGGGATGTTGGGGGCCCCTCCAAAACAAACACACACGCGCACTATGACGACAAAGACAGCTGCCACGTCCGCTACAACTGCTGCATGCAGGGCTAGGGTTGGAATCGGTGTTTTTACAACATCCCGAGTAAATCGCGACTGAAGCCATGCTTACTTACAGTACGGCCATTTAATTGCTGCACCAGTCGACCGGACGTCTGCCGGCGCCTTGTTGTACAAACGCACATGGATAACAAGTCGAGAAAATAAGCACGAATGACCCAAATAAGTACTTGAATGACCCGCGTAGCTTGCGAATCAAAGCTACGTTCAGTTGTGAGGTCAAGTGGTCGCAATCATGCCCAGAAAACAAGCAACCGGGCGCAGCCCATACACTTAGTGCTTGAATTAAGTGCCGTCACTGTAAAGGGGTATGATACGAAAGTTTTATCTGGACTATAGTATTTGAGACCGTTGTCATTAATACGCACTATACTAGTGTAACCTTCAAAATTGAAACCTGACCACTCTTCATTCCCTGCTTTCAGAAATTCCTTTCGTAACAAGATCGAAATTCCCCTCTTAACGAAAACAAATACGCTACCTCACATGAGTAAGGAACCGGCACTTATGTTTCCTCAAAGTTGGACGGAATTGAACCCCATCCGTCCATACATAAGAGATATGTAGTTATAGGGGTAAGGAACTAGCGCCTTGTATATACGCAGGCCTTCAGCAATAGCTGCATGAACCACCACTGAGTTGGACGGAATCGATCCCCATCCTTCCATGAGATATACGCAGGTAGCATAGGAGTGTGGAAAAGTATGAACTGTAAATCACTTAAGTATAGCTGGAACAATAAGATAGCGATAATAGCGCCCTAACCATATGCGCTATTATAAAATTATCGTCTTCATCAAATTCTTAATTGAACTTGCTGCGGCTGTTCCCGTTCACCGCTATAGTTAGATCACGCTATCCAGGGCACCGTAATTGCGCTATATAATGTTCACGCCATATGTAAGTGACTGACAGTATATAGACTCACGCCATCAGCATACTTCCGTGTAGACCAAAAGTCTAGTAAACTACCCTGCACTGAGACAGGGTATTACCTCCTTAACATCACTCTGGTCAATGTAATATAAGGTACTTTATTGACTGTTTAACAACGCAAAAGGTGCAGATATACTTCCAGGTGGGGGGGCACAGTCGTTTCCTAGCCGTTCCCCCGGGGAGAAAAGGTATGATCTT
>OZ012689.1:11593735-11725599 GCA_963942565.1 Maea johnstoni | reverse complement strand
CTGAATGTTTCGTAAGCTCAAATATGCATGTTACCCATGTCCCACCGTAGTATACTGGCTTTGTTCAAATGCTCTCTGTCCAAGTGCATTACCTTTGTTTGTGTTTTCCGGCCGGTCGTGCTTCCGAGAAGTCAGGATGAGAAATCAGCATCAAAAGCACCTTTTTGTTAATTTTTTTGAAATTTGTTTACGCTAAAAAACACTTTGACACACACGTCCGCGAAACGTCCCACTCAGAATTAGGGATACAGTTGTGGCAACGGAGTTTACCCGTTGCAAAGGATAGAGCCTACTGTCTTATAATATAGAAGAAGATATATATGAGTTTAGTGCTTTGAATGAGTGCTGCCATCTATTGGGTATAACAGGAATCGTTCTGAAAGCACCCGCAGGTAGCTTATGATGCTATTGCTTTACTGAGTTTTCTCTCTACCCTGCTTTTGACAACTCAGTCAATACGTACGTATCACCTAGGACTCACGATGAGGAATGTATTCAACATAAACAGGACCTTCCCAGAGTCCCAGTAGGGGGAAAGACGGCAGAGGTAAAACACGTAAAGATGTAAGGTGATTTTAAATGGTGCTCCTATCCACAACTAGACGCAAATGTTCATGCAGCGCGAAGCGCCCCCAAAAGTGGAACGGCAGCAGATGTAACTAATTGAACCTAAGAATAGCAAGTTCATAGCACTAGGAAAATTGGATTGCGAAACTGGCAATGCCACAAAGTTAACGGACATGTAAAGGCGTATTGATATAGTTATTATTGTTTATTTATTTGAAAAGGCATTAGATTAAAAGATCAAAAACAATTTTTCAGCTATTTTGGCGCTCCTTATTGGGTTCTAACGACATTCGGGTGATGGCGAGCCGTCTGGCAGTAGTTAGACAACAGGCGCCATATTTGATTTGGTTATTTACCAAAGGTGACGAAGGTAGGTCATAATCAGTTTCGGGCCGTATGTAAATGTGTGGGGTCATTGATAAAAGTGGCTTAGTGGTACATGTACCTAACAAAGATCTACTACGGTTGTCAGTCACGTAAATGACAAGAATGACTCGGAATACTAGGAACGATCCCAAATAGAGTTACGGGATTTCATCAATATGGTTCTCTTTTCACTCCGTCTCACACAATAGAAGGAATAGCCTGATTGATAGCCCAGTCGACTCCCGATCCTAGGGTCGCGGGTTCGATTCCATCTCTCGTTCGTGCAATTTTTTTTCCACCCGCCCAGTGCTTCGTGTGGTACTTAGAAATATTTCATACTCAAAATAACGGTGGCTTTATTTCTATTGTTTTTTTTTACTTAACTTTGCTAAAATGAATTGTTGGTCAAAACAGTTGATCCCAGAAAAGACGTCTGCCTGAATTGCCTAATAGGCCAGAAATTGGTGCTTTGGGCACCCCCAGCTGGTGGTGGAGATAAGGTGTCTCAGTAATGTAATCGATGCGAGAGCCCTGATTGCTCCTTGTTCCCACGTGAGCCCGCGCTGATGGCTTATGTGGTACTCCTGACATGAGTCCAGCACTTAACTATAAGGCATTACTTTATGCAACTCCCACCCATCTACCTTCTATCTGCCCTTTCACACGTCCCCCACGTGATCATCAGTGCCCTATCCATGCACTTTCCACCTGTACTTTGGGCTTGGATCCGTGCGCCCCGCCACTCACTTTTTGGGCGCACGGATCCTAACTACACTGCCACTTTCTATTCCTCCTGCGGCCTTTAGCGCCTTGCCGCAACACTTGCCTTCCCCCCTTCTCTGTAATTATACTGTCCTCCCAGTACCTCTTTCAACGGGGCCCTATCTGGGTACACACACACACAGACACACATACATATATATAATTATATATCTATATACATATATATATATGTATCTATATACATATATATATATCTATATACATATATATATATATATATATAATATAAAATATATATATATATATATATATATATATATATATATATATATATATATATATACATATATATATATATATATATATATATATATATATATTTGTATATGAACATTATCCCACGAGTCATCACTATTTGTCGTTAGGGGTTTTGTTTTGAAACATCTTTTTGGGGCAATGCGACAGGATTACCAAAACATTTTTAATCTTTTTGTCACGCTGTGAATAATGCTACTACAGAATGGTGAATTCGATAAGAAGCACAAATAGCATTGGGGGTGAAGACGCCTTTATTTACATTTAAAATATGAAGTAGATATAAGTACATGTATATACAAGAAACACATCATATACAGATCGCCAATAGTGATAAACAAAAATGAAAAAAATAAACGCTGTCAGAGCGCTGATATGTATTTGCAATAAAGTGATTTCGAGAAAAAGTAAAAAGAATCTGCTTTGCGGAGAATTAAATAGATATCATCTACTTGTGGGATAGAAAATTATATAGCATTACTGACACAATTACCATTTTAGGTGCATCTGAAACGAAAAGCAATAATGTGCACTACCTGAAAGGCTGTTTTATTTACAAATGGAATGTTGATCAATTAGCAAAAGGTGTTATCCAATTACTTGAAGAAAGCAATATACAAATAAAATTGTAAAGGATCTAGACTAAAGACAAAGTACATAGATTTCAGCGAAAATAACACTCTTTATCAGGAACCATATTTACAACATTTTCCCAGTGCTGCATTGAAATATATCTGCAATAACTAATGATACTATCTGCCTATTCTAATCATGCTGAATTATCATTTTCTACTGCAATTGAAATGTGAACAATCGAGAAATACATTCCTGTACAACGGCCTTCTTACACACGACTATTTCCTATTTTACTCAGGATTCATACAATGAAATATTACATATACTGAATATTAGTGTAAAACATATGTATGAATAGAATTGATAGTATAAGAATTGTAAATAGTAAACTAGCACACTACCTCCCAGAGGGTGCAACCTAGAAGTTAAACAAAGTATTCTCTAAGATATAGTAAAAGCTTTATACATTTAGTTAAAAGTGAGATAATTTGAAGCTTGCCTTAATTTCCGAGTTGCCACTGAATGCTTGCTGTTTTCTTACTACAAGATTCCAAAAATGATTTGTCATGTGAAAAAAGTGCCAGTGATTCGGAATCAGGCTTGTGTTTCCCCAGATTCTCCACCACTCATAACCGGCTTGTCACAACTGAGTCGGAAATCAAAATTCCTTCCATGTCATTCACTCATGATTTCGATTTTCAAAAATAGTATAGCTTCCCAATTCTTGTGCAAGTGTACATGCTCTCGAGTATTGGTGCATGACAGGAATTATCGTATGAATATGTTGCCATGAGGTACACCAATTGGGGTCAAGACACCAGGTATCCTTGCACTTTCACTACATGGGTCGTGCGCTATTTTAAACTTTGACCCTGCGAACACGTAAAAATTACCATGTGACGTATAGGGTGAAATTGAACCAGAAAGGGTTAAATACGACTGATAAGTTGCAGCTGTTATCCATCCTAGACAATTTTCTGAAACATTCTTTACATTACGACATGTGATTGAACCAGATGTGGTAGCCACCAGGCTACCTGAGCCTGGAGAACAGGAAATCCAATGGTTAACATTTGATGTCACCATGAAGTGGGATCCTATATCCTTCCATAAATTAAAGTCCAGAGCATTGAAGTCTGTTTTATTCATAGGGGGTGATGTGGACACAGGGACTACTGTAGCAGATGCACTGTTAGGCACAGAGGGCCAAGGAGTAATTTCAGTGCTACCGAAGGATGCAAAATCAGTGAATGTATATGCCCAGACCAGTGTCCATCCACCTCCATCTGTGTCCATGTCACAGTATCCAAGAAAGGCATTGGATGAATTACCACCATCAGGGTCCAGCCAATATTGACCACTCGGTGCATCCGTTCTGTTTTGCTGAATATCACGACACGTCTTAGCTGCCTGTGAGAGAGACATTTCTGAAACAAATAGAATATATACTGTTAGAAATCTGCATAATGTGATGATAATAGCATTATATCAATAGAGAACATGCATTAGTGTGCTAAATAGAGGACTTTGTACCAATAGAGAACCTACTTTAGTGTGCTAGATAGAGAACATTGTATCAATATAGAACCTACTTTAGTGTGCTAGATAGAGAACAGTGTATCAATTTGGACCTACTTTAGTGTGCTAGATAGAGAACAGTGTATCAATATAGAACCTACTTTAGCGTGCTAGATAGAGAACATTGTATCAAGTCAGCTTTCTTGCCAAGTAACTAAGCTCCAAAAACATCTCAAAACGAAGTTAAGGTAGGTGCTTATAGCAAGTATTTGTCATAGACCATCACTTAATATTAGGCTCTAGACCTCTAGTACCTAATTACAAAAAAAGTGCGAAGAACTGATTATGATCGAAAATCGATCGGTTGGCTGCAACTGATTATCGATCATGAAATTGCAACCAATTCCCAACCCTACTAAATAGAGAACATTGCATCAATAGAGAACCTACTTTAGTGTGCTAGATAGAGAACTTTGTATCAATATAGAACCTACTTTAGTGTGCTAGATAGAGAACATTGAAACAATAGAGAACATATTTAGGTGTGCTAAATAGAGAACATTGCATCATACTTGGTATTGAAAGGGTTAAGTTGTTTACCTATTATTATGATAATAATATATAATAATGATAATACCTACTATTGAAAGGGTTAGTTTGTTTAAATTGTCATCTAGAATTAGATGACTCATGCTTTCTTGGTTAGAGATTTGTGATAGAATGTTCCTGAACATATTGGAAATCTGGTCAATGTTCAAGAACTTTAAGGTAGCCTATAAAAGGAGTGTGATTCAGTGTCAGGCCTTAAAACTGGAGAATTACATCAGAAAGGAAAGAGGTCTCATTTGGAGGACATTGGTCTGGCTGGAGTTAGTTGTGCCTTAGTGACTGTGGACTCTTTGGAGATTGCTTGAACAACAACAGCTGTTAACCTAATGTGCTCTACTACAAGGACATATATTGGCAAGTGAAAGGACTGGACATAATTCTGTGAGCGATTATCCTTGATCAGGATTATATTGAGGGCTGTCTGACTAGGAGAGGACTTGACCAGTGTGTCCTGTTGTTGGTATTGGTGTATTATTTGTATGTTAATAAATTGTTATTATTGTTAATCTGCTGATTTCTGTCATTCTTGTTACGTTTGACTAGTGACACTTTGTTGTTACTTTTGGCACGTAACGGTATGGTTGAAGGGAGTCGCCTCTGAGAGTCAGAGTCGTATGTATTTGATGTGTGTGTATGTTGCATTTGGGACGTCTTCCCACTTCTGGGTATTGTTGGTGTGGTATTGATGTCTGTGTATGGTTTGTGTTGAAGCAGGTCGCTCCTGAGAGTCAGAGTCGTATATGTAATGTATTTAATGTGTGTGTGCGTTGCGTCTGGGACGTCTTGCCACGTCTGGGGACGCCTGGGTGGCGTTGAATGGATGTTTTCCTATGGTCCATTTTAAAGCAAATAGCGTCTTGGACGTCTGGTTTTTATGGCTGTATGGGGCGTCTGGAAGCATGTTGCTACATTTGCCTTTGGTGGCACTGCGCGTCTGATAGTATGCTAAATGCTTTTTCACGTTTTCCCTTAGTAATGACGCCTCCCCATGAAGACATCTGGATAGGATCTCTAGACGACTCAGGCGAGTAATGCTAGAGCCTGTCCCCACTTTATCAAACCTGTTGATCAACGTTCAGTTAACATAGGGGTAGCAAGGAAAGAAAGTGCCTCACTTATTATTATATTATATATATATATATATATATATATATATATATATATATATATATATATATATATATATATATATATATATATATATATATATATATATATGTCTCAAAATGAACTCAAACTTAATGCAGACAAGACAGAGGTTCTGTAAATGGGTACCCCACAGATGCCAGCAAACGTTTCTAGTCCTTATATTACAATAAATGGCGTGACAGTACCAGTTCTTAATGAACCAGTCGCTAATCCCAGTTTTGATCAATACATGAATATGTCTGCACAAGAATCAAAGGTTATCAAGTCTGCAATCACCACCTTTGAAACATTGGACAATTAGAAAATTTCTCACTACTGATACAACCAAGAGTGTAATTGTCTTACTGGTGGCATCACGCCTTGACTATTGTAATGGACTTCTCTGTGGAATCTGATGAGCTACCTCCAGAAAGTCCAAAACAATGCTGCCAGAGTGGTCAGAGGTTCTAGGAGATATGATCACATTACACCAATTCCAAAAGATCTTCACTGGCTGCCCATCAGGAAAATGCTTGAGTTCAAGATTATGCTTTTGACTTTCAAATGCTTGGAAGGATGTGCCCCTCTAAACTTGAAAGAATTGCTAGTCAAACTAGTCATCACAGATACCACACACTAATCTGAAAAGGTTTGGTGACAGCATGTTCTGTGCCTATGCTCCCCACCGTTGGAATGAGCTTCCTGACTACATTTTTTAACATGCATGTCAATATTATAGATTTGCTCGAAATCAGGTAAGTAAATAGCTAAGAGTATTACAGAGAAAATGGTATTGAGGTTCTTCCAGTGCTATATGTATTTCATTTCCTATGTTTCAAAGTAGAAATTGAAATATATGCCTTTTCCCATTGACAAAACTCATAGAAACGATTTAGACAAGGAACTAGCCTACTGGGGGGATTCTTTCTGATGAGGATGTACTCCTCATCAGAAAAACCTTCTGGCAATATCTACTTTGTATGGACATTACTGTCAAACAAGATTAGGGTGGAGCATAAAATCATGAAAACTTCATCAAATAAAAACCAAATGTTAAAACAACGTTAGTATTTCAGTTATTAAAATGATTAGGAATATTATAAACTTGTAGTGCTGGCCAATCCGGTACTAGGTTTAGCATGATCTCTTGTCAGGGATGCAGGGACTGCTAGATGGATTAAAAAAGAAACAATGAAATGATATTGTTACCCATTCAATCTGTGAATGAAGTTAGACCACTGCAAACATCTAACACATTGTTTTAAATTCATAAAAAACTTCTAGAAACGATTACAAGATTTAGACAAGCAAATAGCCTACAGGGGAGATTCTTTCTGATGCGGATGTACTCCTCATCAAAATAACTTTCTGACAATATCTTTTTTGTATGGAAATATCTGCAAAATACAATCAAGGTAGAGCATAACCTCAGTTCATGAAATTAACCCCATTAGATTCCTGATTTCGTATCTGCAGAGTATCATGGTGCTGCACATTTCCAAGGAAACTGCTCATTTCTGAATGAAACCAAGACATCAGCCATGTCATTCGGACTCAACAGTATGCATGCATTACAATCATTAAAGAAATCAAGTAATGGACCTACCTGCACTGGCAGTACTGCTTTCAGTAGTCAGAGGTGCATCAGAGGTGACAGCATCAGGGACGACTGAAACAATGAAAAAAAAGGCAATAAGCATGTAATGCATTTTCTATCTTCCAATTGCTGAACAACTAAAACTTCTTTTGTCTGGAAGATTTTATCGACAATGTTGGACTGACTTTTGCAGCTGCAAGCACCAATGGGTTTCTGTGTTTTTTTTAATTAAATCATGAAAACATCATCAAATAAAAACTAAATGTTAAAAACAACGTTAGTATTTCAGTTATTAAAAAGTATTTCAGTTATTAAAATGTTCAGTAATAGTATTAACCTGTCGTGCAAGCAATTCCACTACTAGGTCAAGCATAATCTGTTTCGAGGATGCAAGGACTGCTAGATGGATTTAGAAAGAAACAATGAACTGATATTGTTACCCATTCAATCAGTGAATAAATTTAGACCACTGCAAACGTCTCACACATTGTTATAAATTCCTACACAACTCCTAGAACCATTACAAGATCTAGACAAGCAACTAACCTACTAGGGAGATTCTTTCTGCTGAGGATGTACTCCTCATCAAAATAACTTTCTGACAATATATATTTTGTATGGAAATAACTGCCAAATACAATTAGGGTAGAGCATAAACTGAGTTAATAAAATTAACCCCATTAGATTCCTTATCTGCAGAGTATCATGTTGCTGCACATTCCCTTGGAAACTGCTCATTTCTGAATGAAACCATGGCATCAGCCATGTCATCTAGACTCAACAGCATGCATGCATTACAACCATTATAGAAATCAAGTAATTGACCTACCTGTACTGGCAGTACTGCTTTCAGTAGTCAGAGGTGCATCAGAGGTGGCAGCATCAGGGACGACTGAAACAATGATAAAAATGACAATAACCACTTGATGTATTTTCTATATTCCAATTTCTGTACAACTACGACTTGTTTTTTTCTGGACGATTTTATCAACAATGTCAGGCTGTGAAATATTTCAATTATTCAAATGATAAGGAATAATATTAACCTGTAGTGCTAGCAAATCTGGTACTAGGTTTAGCATGATCTGTTGTCGAGGATGCAGAGACTGCTAGATGGATTTAAAAAGAAACAACGAAGTGATATTGTTACCCATTTAATATGTGAATGGAGTTAGACAGGGACAATATATTTATAGGGATAGGATACAAGGTCATGCAGCTGTCTGGCACTGTTGTTATGCAAATGAGCTATCAGTACCCTACTGTCCTTATGCACCCATCTTAGCATGTGCAATGATCTACTTATCATCATGTTCTGTATTATCAGTGTGTGGACTAACCATACCACAGGCAGAAGAGTATTTACATCTGTGGTATAGGGAAGGGTGTTGATATGGATATGGCTTAAGCAGAGAGGTATATACCTGCTTGATAACCATAGAAATTAGTATGAAAAGTTTTGAGTGATACTGAAAATGATTAGACAATTTTGTTTAACTTATCAAAGTATTTAATGTTTAAGTTTTAACTGGATGTACAAAGGGTACCCTAGACACATAGCTCAATTACCTGGTGCAATTGCAATTCCCATCCTGCCTTTTGTCTCCTCAGGTCTTGAAAAGACAATAAGGTAATTGGTGTCAGGTGGGATAATCCTTGATAGCATCCTGAGTGAGGGTTTTATCTGCTGTCAACAGCCTGGCAGATACAGAATTACGGTCTAGATGCTTGATTTGCAGACTCATCATAGAAAAGTGCCATTATAGCTTGGAAAATCTCAAGTTTGTTTGGTGGAGGGAGGGGGTTCATCGACCTCTCAAACGTTTAGATAGTTTTGGTTTTTACCTTCTGAGGAGGCTCAACATCCCGGGCATTCTAGGAATGTAGGTGAGTACTGTTAAATGTTTTATCTATATGTTGAGTGACTATGTTTGATTAATGTTAGCCTCGTTGCAATAATCATACTTTCGGCTTTAGTTTAAGACTTTTGACATGTCATTAGGGTGCTAACATGGGCATGTGTCATCAGCCCTATTTCATTAAATAACCCCTTATATGACGGCCTATTTCTAGTTAAATTGTCTGTTGATGCCATGGACCTGGAGTTGACCAGAAATTTGAGACCTCAAAATCCTGGGAACTAGCAAATGCAGCATAGAATAGCTAATAACAATGATACAACGAAGTGCTAATTTATTATTATTTCTAAACTTTTACATGGGAGAAAAATTGAAAATATAAAAAAAGTCTTTTATTCACCATTCAGCAAAGAAAATGGCAGAACATATAATTCCATTGTTAGCTTAGGAAAGTTCCAGAAAATCTGATAAAAATACTATTTCAGGTGTACAAATTTCTTTAAAAATAGAATAACGCTAGAGATTAACTACTTTATTTATCTATAGCACCTTATCATCAAACTTGAAATTGTCGGTTTCTGAGAATTAGAAGGTGGAATTTACTGAAATGACTCTCATGACTGATGTTAAGTCATATCACAGGTGAAATAGAGTCCCAAATTGAACCTCCCCATATACATTTTTAGCAATTACGCTAACATCAATTAAGCATAGTAAACAATACTTTATACCTCCATCCCCATGATGACTATATTGTTAAGCCTCTCCAAAAAGAGAAATTCACTTTTTACATGTTTGAAAGTACGAGAGGTCCATACAACCTGCTAACTAAATCATCGGGCAAGATGGCCACCCCCTTATCTCAATGAGCTCCTAGGTAAGGTTTGCCTCCACAGTGTTAAGCTAATGGACTGCATGGTCAGTTCCTACTCTCTTTAAATAGACCTCTCTGATTTAGACTACTGCAAACGTTTAACACATTGTTTTTAAATTCCTACACAATTCCTAGAAATGATTACAAGATTTAGACAAGGAACTAACCTACTTTCTAATGAGTTCTTTCTAATGAGGATGTACTCTTCATCAAAATAACTTTCTGGCAGTATCTACAATGTATGCACATAACTGCACATTGTTTTTAAATTCCTACACAATTCCTAGAAATGATTACAAGATTTAGACAAGGAACTAACCTACTTTCTAATGAGTTCTTTCTAATGAGGATGTACTCTTCATCAAAATAACTTTCTGGCAGTATCTACAATGTATGCACATAACTGCCAAAAAAAATCAAGGTAGAGCATAAACTGAGTTAGTAAAATTAACCCTGTTAAATTCACAGGTTATCATAGTGCTGCACATTTCCATGGAAACTGGACATTTCTGAATGAAACCAAGTCATAAGCCATGTTGTCTAGTCTCAACAGTCCGCATGCATTACAATCATTAAAGAAATCAAGTAATAGGATGTTCTACCCGCGCTCACTCCTAATAGATGGCGCTTCACGCATGCGGACCACCCGTGCATGGTAGAGTGCAGCTAGTTATGGTGTCTATGTGTGTGTGTGTGTGTGTGTGAGCATGTGTGTGTGTGTGTGTGAAAACCTTCGAACCACACGTGTAACTCGTTGAATGTAGAAATATAGGTTTTAGAAATGGAGATGAGCTCGTGATAACGATTTTATGCATCCCGCTTTGACCATAGACGCATTACACCCTGGTTTAGTCCAGACATAACCCCTACATATTTTCTCAATTATGATATCATATGGACGGTAGGGTTTAGTTCCAGCTCCTATAAACTATGTTAGTAGCTTTCCGACCAAAAACTAAGTCGGAAGCATTTTGCTATAATCTGGGCACATACAAACAACTGGGAAACGTATTTTTCCTCTTTTCAATCTATGTATTGCCGTCATAAATAAGTCAGCGCGCCGTTTAATTGGACTACAGGGCTCGTCGTTAAGGCTAGCCCCGTAGCCCCGGGCTAGTTATTGAATGTCAGGGCTAGTAAATTCTACCTGTGAGTAGCCCTGAGGGACTAGATAGAATTAGAATAACAGCGCTTAAAACTTATGAAGCCCACCTTTGGCTCTGCATCATGGGTGATAATTCAACTCAATTTACCACAATACACTGAATTCATTTTTTGTTATCAACAGAGGCTATGGTATCAACAGAGGTCACTATTTGAAAAGAGTTGTCATTAATATCAGGGCTAGCAAAAATATTTCAGGTTTAGTAAAAGTTTCGGTAACTAGCCCTGCTTGGCTTGTGAAGTCTTTTCTTAATGTTGAGCCCTGGACTATATCAGATTCTTTTCAACTCCAGCCGGCGATCGATCGGGATAAGTTGTATATATGACCAGCATAAAGTTTTTGTAAAAGCGGAATTATTTACAGACCCGGGGGGGGGGGGGGGGGGGGGGTGGGCACTCAGGTACAGAGGGGGTCGCATACGATCGTTATCAACATTTAAAAATACCCCCGGTAAAGCACTGATTCCTGGCCGAAAAAGCACCCTTATTTTGATAAAAACGCTTTTTCCAGTAAATAAACACCCCTTCTTTTATCAATACACTGACATTTGATGAACGGGAACACGTATTTTAACTTTAGATTTTATAAACCTCTGCCTCTTTAGCGGCAGCAAGTGGCGGCTGCAAACTCGGAAGCCCAGTCACTTCGGGAGTCACTCGGCGTCAGAGCCGCGTGTATTTCGTGCATTGTAAGGGGATTTTCACATATTGTTTTTAATTCCTACAAAACTCATAGAAACGTTTACAAGATCTAAACAAGCAACTAACCTACTAGGGAGATTCTTTCTGATGAGGATGTACTCCTCATCAAAATAACTTTCTGACAATATCTATATTGTATGGAAATAAGTGCCAAATAAAATCAAGATAGAGCATACACCGAGTTCATGAAATTAATCCTATTAGATTCCTTATCTGCAGAGTATCATGGTGCTGCACATTTCCATGGAAACTGCTTATTTCTGAATGAAACCAAGGCAGCAATCATCTCATCTAGACTCAACAGTATGCATGCATTACAATCATTACAGAAAGCAAGTAATTGACCTACCTGTACTGGCAGTACTGCTTTCAGTAGTCAGAGGTGCATCAGAGGTGGCAGCACCGGGGACGACTGAAACAATGATAAAATGGCATTTTTTTATCTTTCAATTGCTGTACAACTACAACTTCTTTTGTCTGGAAGATTTTATCCACTTTTGCAGCTGCAAGCACCAATGGGTTCCTGTGTTGTTGTTTTTAACTCATGAAAACATCATCAAATAAACACCAAATGTTAAAACAACGTTAGTATTGCCGTTATCAAAAGGTATTTCAGTTATTAAAATGATTAGTACTAGTATTAACCTGTAGTGCAAGCAATTCCGCTACTAGGTTTAGCATGATCTGTTTAGAGGATGCAGGGACTGCTAGAGGGATTTAGAAAGAAACAATGAAGTGATACTGTTACCCATTCAATCTGTGATTGAAGTTAGACCACTGCAAACGTTTAACACATTGTTTTAAATTCATAAAAAAATCATAGAAGCGATGACAAGATTTAGAAAAGGAACTTACTTACTGGGGAGATTCATTCTGATGAGGATGTACTCCTCATCAAAATACCTTTCTGACAATATCAATTGTGTATGGAAATAACTGCCAAATAAAATTAAGGTAGAGCATAAACTGGGTTAATGAAATTAACCCCATCAGATTCCTTATCTGCAGAGTATCATGGTGCTGCACATTTTCATGGAAACTGCTCATTTCTGAATGAAACCAAGGCATCAGCCATGTCATGTAGACTCAACAGTATGCATGCATTACAATCATTACAGAAATCAAGTAATTGACCTACCTGCACTGGCAGTACTGCTTTCAGTAGTCAGAGGTGCATCAGAGGTGACAGCATCAGGGATGACTGAAACAATGATAAAAATGACAATAACCATTTGATGCACTTTCTATATTCCAGTTTCTGTACAACTACAACTTCTTTTTTCTGGAAGAATTTATTGACAATGTCGGACTGACTTTTGCAGCAGCAAGCACCAATGGGTTCCTGTGTTTTTTATAAATCATGAGAACAATCATCAAATAAATACCAAATGTTAAAACAGCGTTAGTATTTCAGTTATTAAAAAGTATATCAGTTATCATAATAATAAGTAATATCATTAACCCGGAGTGCTAGCAATTGCGATACTAGGTTTAGGATGCCCTGTTGTTGAGGATGCAGGGACTTCTAGATGGATTCAAAAAGAAACAATGAAATGATATTGTTACCCATTCAATCTGTGAATGAAGTAATTGACCTACCTGTACTGGCAGTACTGCTTTCAGTAGTAAGAGGTGCATCAGAGGTCACAGCATCAGGGACGACTGAAACAATGATAAAATGACAATAACCATGTGATGCATTTTCTATCTTCCACTTTCTGTACAACAATTGATGAGATTTGGACATAGGAACATTAAGAATTGAGGATAATTTCACATATGACTTGAGGAAGAGTCTTTGGCATTGTTCATATTTACATTTCTACTAATATTTTCACAAATATTCTTTAGTCTGGAAGATTTTATTGACAATGTCGGGCTGACTTTTGCAGCTGCAAGCACCAATAGGTTCCTGTGTTTTTTAACAAATCATGAAAACATCATCAAATGAAAACCAAATGTTAAAACAACGTTAGTTTTTCAATTATTAAAATGATTAGGAATATTATTAACTTGTAGTGCTGGCCAATCCAGTACTAGGTTTAGCATGATCTGTTGTCTAGGATGCAGGGACTGCTAGATGAATTAAAAAGAAACAATGAAATGATATTGTTACCCGATCAATCTAGAAATGAAGTAATCGACCTACCTGTACTGGCAGTACTGCTTTCAGTAGTAAGAGGTGCATCAGAGGTGACAGTATCAGGGACGACTGAAACAATGATAAAATGACAATAACCTGTGATGCATTTTCTATATTCCAATTTCTGTACAACTACAACCTCTTTTGTCTGGAAGATTTTATCGACAATGTCGGACTGACTTTTGCAGCTGCAAGCACGAATGGGTCCCTGTATTTTTTTTAAATCATGAGAATAATCATCAAATAAAAACCAAATCTTAAAACAGCATTAGTATTTCAGTTATTAAAAAGTGTACCAGTTATCATAATGATAAGTAATATCATTAATCCGTAGTGCTAGCAATTGCGGCACTAGGTTCAAGACGATCTGTTGTCGAAGATGCAGGGACGGCTAGATGGATTAAAAAAGAAACAATGAAATGATATTGTTACCCATTCAAACATGAAATCAAGTAATTGACCTACCTGCACTGGCAGTACTGCTTTCAGTAGTCAGAGGTGCATCAGAGGTGACAGTATCAGGGACGACTGAAACAATGATGAAATGATAATAAGCATGTGAGGCATTATCTATCTTCCAATTTCTGTACAACTATTGATGAGATTTGGACATAGGAAAACTAAGAATTGAGAATGATTTCACATATGACTTGAGGAAGAGTCGTTGGCATTGTTCATATTTACATTTCTACTAATATTTTCACAAATATTCTTTAGTCTGGAAGATTTTATTGACAATGTCGGGCTGACTTTTGTAGCTGCAAGCACCAATAGGTTCCTGTGTTTTTTAACAAATCATGAAAACATCATCAAATGAAAACCAAATGTTAAAACAACGTTAGTTTTTCAATTATTAAAATGATTAGGAATATTATTAACTTGTAGTGCTGGCCAATCCAGTACTAGGTTTAGCATGATCTGTTGTCTAGGATGCAGGGACTGCTAGATGAATTAAAAAGAAACAATGAAATGATATTGTTACCCGATCAATCTAGAAATGAAGTAATCAACCTACCTGTACTGGCAGTACTGCTTTCAATAGTAAGAGGTGCATCAGAGGTGACAGTATCAGGGACGACTAAAACAATGATAAAATGACAATAACCTGTGATGCATTTTCTATATTCCAATTTCTGTACAACTACAACCTCTTTTGTCCGGAAGATTTTATCGACAATGTCGGACTGACTTTTGCAGCTGCAAGCACGAATGGGTCCCTGTGTTTTTTATAAATCATGAGAATAATCATCAAATAAAAACCAAATCTTAAAACAGCATTAGTATTTCAGTTATTAAAAAGTGTACCAGTTATCATAATGATAAGTAATATCATTAATCCGTAGTGCTCGTTGGCATTGTTCTTATTTACATTTCTACTATTATTTTCACAAATTTTCTTTTATCTGTAAGATTTTATCGACAATGTTTGACTGACTTTTGCAGCTGCAAGCACGAAAGGGTTCTTGTGTTTTTTAGTAAATCATGAGAACATAATCAAATAAAAACTAAATGTTAAAACAACGTTAGTATTTCAGACACTAAAAAAGTATTTCAATTATTCAAATGATAAGGAATAATATTAACCTGTAGTGCTAGCCAATCCGGTACTAGGTTTAGCATGATCTGTTGTCGAGGATGCAGAGACTGCTAGATGGATTTAAAAAGAAACAACGAAGTGATATTGTTACCCATTTAATCTGTGAACGGAGTTAGACAGGGACAATATATTTATAGGGATAGGATACAAGGTCATGCAGCTGTCTGGCACTGTTGTTATGCAAATGAGCTCCTATCAGTACCCTACTGTCCTTATGCATCCATCTTAGCATGTGCAATGATCTACTTATCATCATGTTCTGTATTAGCAGTGTGTGGACTAATCATACCACAGGCAGAAGTTTATTTACATCTGTGGTATAGGGAAGGGTGTTGATATGGATATGGCTTAACCATAGAGGTATATACCTGCTTAATAACCATAGAAATTAGTATGAAAAGTTTTAAGTGATACGGAAAATGATAAGATAATTTTGTTTAACTTATCAAAGTATTTAATGTTTAAGTTTTAACTGGATGTACAAAGGGTACCCTATACACATGGCTCAATCACCTGGTGCAATTGCAATTCCCATCCTGCCTTTTGTCTCCTCAGGTCTTGAAAAGACAATAAGCTAATTGGTGTCAGGTGGGATAATCCTTGATAGCATCCTGAGTGAGGGTTTTATCTGCTGTCAACAGCCTGGCAGATACAGAATTACAGTCTAGATGTTTGATTTGCAGACTCATCATAGAAAAGTGCCATTATAGCTTGGAAAATCTCAAGTTGTTTGGTGGAGGGAGGGGGTTCATCGACCTCTCAAACGTTTAGATAGTTTTGGTTTTTACCTTCTGAGGAGGCTCAACATCCCGGGCATTCTAGGAATGTAGGTGAGTACTGTTAAATGTTGTATCTATATGTTGAGTGACTATGTTTGATTAATGTTAGCCTCGTTGCAATAATCATACTTTCGGCTTTAGTTTAAGACTTTTTACATGTCATTAGGGCGCTAACATGGGCATGTGTCATCAGCCCTATTTCATTAAATAACCCCTTATATGACGGCCTATTTCTAGTTAAATTGTCTGTTGATGCCATGGACCTGGAGTTGACCAGAAATTTGAGACCTCAAAATCCTGGGAACTAGCAAATGCAGCATAGAATAGCTTATAACAATGATACAAGGATGTGCTAATTTATTATTATTTCTAAACTTTTACATGGGAGAAAAATTGAAAATATAAAAAAGTCCTTATTCACCATTCAGCACAGAAAATGGCAGAACATATAATTCCATTGATAGCTTAGGAAAGTTCCAGAAAATCTGATAAAAATACTATTTCAGGTGTACAAATTTCTTTAAAAATAGAATAATGCTAGAGATTAACTACTTTATTTATCTATAGCACCTTATCATCAAACTTGAAATTGTCGGTTTCTGAGAATTAGAAGGTGGAATTTACTGAAATGACTCTCATGACTGATGTTAAGTCATATCACAGGTGAAATAGAGTCCCAAATTGAACCTCCCCATATACAATTTTAGCAATTACGCTAACATCAATTAAGCATAGTAAACAATACTTTATACCTCCATCCCCATGATGACTATATTGTAAAGCCTGTCCAAGAAGAGAAATTCACTTTTTACATGTTTGAAAGTACGAGAGGTCCATACAACCTGCTAACTAAATCAACGGGCAAGATGGCCACCCCCTTATCTCAATGAGCTCCTAGGTAAGGTTTGCCCCCACAGTGTTAAGCTAATGGACTGCATGGTCAGTTCCTACTCTCTTTAAATAGACCTCTCTGATTTAGACCACTGCAAACGTTTAACACATTGTTTTAAATTCTACACAATTCCTAGAAACGATTACAAGATTTAGACAAGGAACTAACCTACTTTCTAATGAGTTCTTTCTAATGAGGATGTACTCTTCATCAAAATAACTTTCTGGCAGTATCTACAATGTATGCACATAACTGCCAAAAAAATCAAGGTAGAGCATAAACTGAGTTAGTACAATTAACCCTGTTAAATTCACAGGTTATCATAGTGCTGCACATTTCCATGGAAACTGGACATTTCTGAATGAAACCAAGGCATAAGCCATGTTGTCTAGTCTCAACAGTCCGCATGCATTACAATCATTAAAGAAATCAAGTAATTGACCTACCTGTACTGGCAGTACTGATTTCAGTAGTCAGAGGTGCATCAGAGGTGGCAGCATCAGGGATGACTGAAACAATGATAAAAATGGCAATAAGCATGTGATGCATTTGTTATCTTTCAATTGCTGTACAACTACAACTTCTTGCGTCTGGGAGACTTTATTGACAATATCGGACTGACTTTTGCAGCTGCAAGCACCAATGGGTTCCTGTGTTTTTTTAAAATCATGAGAGTAATCACCAAATAAATACCAAATGTTAAGACAGCGTTACTATTTCAGTTATTTCTGTAGTAAGAGGTGCATCAGAGGTGACAGTATCAGGGATGACTGAAACAATGAAAAAATGACAATAACCATGTGATGCATTTTCTATCTTCCAATTTCTGTACAATTATTGATGAGATTTGGACATAGGAATATTAAGAATTGAGAATGATTTCACATATGACTTGACGAAGAGTCGTTGGCATTGTTCTTCTTTACATTTCTTCTAATATTTTCACAAATATTCTTTTATCTGGAAGATTGTATTGACAATTTTTGGCTGACTTTTGCAGCTGCAAGCACTAACAGGTTTCTGTGGGTTTTTTTATAAATCATGAAAACATCATCAAATGAAAACCAAATGTTAAAACAACGTTAGTATTTCAGTTATTAAAATGATTAGGAATATTATTAACTTGTAGTGCTGACCAATCCGGTAGTAGGTTTAACATGATATGTTGTCAAGGATGCAGGGACTGCTAGATGGATTTAAAAAGAAACAATGAAATGATATTGTTACCTGTTCAATCTGTGAATGAATTTAGACCACTGCAAACGTCTAACATATTGTTTTTAATTCCTACAAAACTCATAGAAACGTTTACAAGATCTAGACAAGCAACTAACCTACTAGGGAGATTCTTTCTGATGAGGATGTACTCCTCATCAAAATAACTTTCTGACAATATCTATATTGTATGGAAAAAAGTGCCAAATAAAATCAAGATAGAGCATACACCGAGTTCATGAAATTAATCCCATTAGATTCCTTATCTGCAGAGTATCATGGTGCTGCACATTTCCATGGAAACTGCTTATTTCTGAATGAAACCAAGGCAGCAATCATCTCATCTAGACTCAACAGTATGCATGCATTACAATCATTACAGAAAGCAAGTAATTGACCTACCTGTACTGGCAGTACTGCTTTCAGTAGTCAGAGGTGCATCAGAGGTGGCAGCACCGGGGACGACTGAAACAATGATAAAATGGCATTTTTTTTATCTTTCAATTGCTGTACAACTACAACTTCTTTTGTCTGGAAGATTTTATCGACTTTTGCAGCTGCAAGCACCAATGGGTTCCTGTGTTGTTGTTTTTAAATCATGAAAACATCAAATAAACACCAAATGTTAAAACAACGTTAGTATTGAAGTTATCAAAAGGTATTTCAGTTATTAAAATGATTAGTACTAGTATTAACCTGTAGTGCAAGCAATTCCGCTACTAGGTTTAGCATGATCTGTTTAGAGGATGCAGGGACTGCTAGAGGGATTTAGAAAGAAACAATGAAGTGATACTGTTACCCATTCAATCTGAAGTTAGACCACTGCAAACGTTTAACACATTGTTTTAAATTCATAAAAAAATCATAGAAGCGATGACAAGATTTAGAAAAGGAACTTACTGGGAAGATTCATTCTGATGAGGATGTACTCCTCATCAAAATACCTTTCTGACAATATCAATTGTGTATGGAAATAACTGCCAAATAAAATTAAGGTAGAGCATAAACTGAGTTAATGAAATTAACCCCATCAGAGTCCTTATCTGCAGAGTATCATGGTGCTGCACATTTTCATGGAAACTGCTCATTTCTGAATGAAACCAAGGCATCAGCCATGTCATTTAGACTCAACAGTATGCATGCATTACGATCATTACAGAAATCAAGTAATTGACCTACCTGTACTGGCAGTACTGCTTTCAGTAGTCAGAGGTGCATCAGAGGTGACAGCATCAGGGATGACTGAAACAATGATAAAAATGACAATAACCATTTGATGCACTTTCTATATTCCAGTTTCTGTACAACTACAACTTCTTTTTTCTGGAAGATTTTATTGACAATGTCGGACTGACTTTTGCAGCTGCAAGCACCAATGGGTTCCTGTGTTTTTTATAAATCATGAGAACAATCATCAAATAAATACCAAATGTTAAAACAGCATTAGTATTTCAGTTATTAAAAAGTATATCAGTTATCATAATAATAAGTAATATCATTAACCCGGAGTGCTAGCAATTGCGATACTAGGTTTAGGATGCCCTGTTGTTGAGGATGCAGGGACTGCTAGATGGATTCAAAAAGAAACAATGAAATGATATTGTTACCCATTCAATCTGTGAATGAAGTAATTGACCTACCTGTACTGGCAGTACTGCTTTCAGTAGTAAGAGGTGCATCAGAGGTCACAGCATCAGGGACGACTGAAACAATGATAAAATGACAATAACCATGTGATGCATTTTCTATCTTCCACTTTCTGTACAACAATTGATGAGATTTGGACATAGGAACATTAAGAATTGAGGATAATTTCACATATGACTTGAGGAAGAGTCGTTGGCATTGTTCATATTTACATTTCTACTAATATTTTCACAAATATTCTTTAGTCTGGAAGATTTTATTGACAATGTCGGGCTGACTTTTGTAGCTGCAAGCACCAATAGGTTCCTGTGTTTTTTAACAAATCATGAAAACATCATCAAATGAAAACCAAATGTTAAAACAACGTTAGTTTTTCAATTATTAAAATGATTAGGAATATTATTAACTTGTAGTGCTGGCCAATCCAGTACTAGGTTTAGCATGATCTGTTGTCTAGGATGCAGGGACTGCTAGATGAATTAAAAAGAAACAATGAAATGATATTGTTACCCGATCAATCTAGAAATGAAGTAATCAACCTACCTGTACTGGCAGTACTGCTTTCAATAGTAAGAGGTGCATCAGAGGTGACAGTATCAGGGACGACTAAAACAATGATAAAATGACAATAACCTGTGATGCATTTTCTATATTCCAATTTCTGTACAACTACAACCTCTTTTGTCCGGAAGATTTTATCGACAATGTCGGACTGACTTTTGCAGCTGCAAGCACGAATGGGTCCCTGTGTTTTTTATAAATCATGAGAATAATCATCAAATAAAAACCAAATCTTAAAACAGCATTAGTATTTCAGTTATTAAAAAGTGTACCAGTTATCATAATGATAAGTAATATCATTAATCCGTAGTGCTAGCAATTGCGGCACTAGGTTCAAGACGATCTGTTGTCGAAGATGCAGGGACGGCTAGATGGATTAAAAAAGAAACAATGAAATGATATTGTTACCCATTCAAACATGAAATGAAGTAATTGACCTACCTGCACTGGCAGTACTGCTTTCAGTAGTCAGAGGTGCATCAGAGGTGACAGCATCAGGGACGACTGAAACAATGATAAAATGATAATAAGCATGTGAGGCATTATCTATCTTCCAATTTCTGTACAACTATTGATGAGATTTGGACATAGGAAAACTAAGAATTGAGAATGATTTCACATAGAGTCGTTGGCATTGTTCTTATTTACATTTCTACTATTATTTTCACAAATATTCTTTTATCTGTAAGATTTTATCGACAATGTTTGACTGACTTTTGCAGCTGCAAGCACGAAAGGGTTCTTGTGTTTTTTAGTAAATCATGAGAGCATCATCAAATAAAAACTAAATGTTAAAACAACGTTAGTATTTCAGTTACTAAAAAAGTATTTCAATTATTCAAATGATAAGGAATAATATTAACCTGTAGTGCTAGCCAATCCGGTACTAGGTTTAGCATGATCTGTTGTCGAGGATGCAGAGACTGCTAGATGGATTTAAAAAGAAACAACGAAGTGATATTGTTACCCATTTAATCTGTGAACGGAGTTAGACAGGGACAATATATTTATAGGGATAGGATACAAGGTCATGCAGCTGTCTGGCACTGTTGTTATGCAAATGAGCTCCTATCAGTACCCTACTGTCCTTATGCACCCATCTTAGCATGTGCAATGATCTACTTATCATCATGTTCTGTATTAGCAGTGTGTGGACTAATCATACCACAGGCAGAAGTTTATTTACATCTGTGGTATAGGGAAGGGTGTTGATATGGATATGGCTTAACCATAGAGGTATATACCTGCTTAATAACCATAGAAATTAGTATGAAAAGTTTTAAGTGATACAGAAAATGATTAGATAATTTTGTTTAACTTATCAAAGTATTTAATGTTTAAGTTTTAACTGGATGTACAAAGGGTACCCTATACACATGGCTCAATCACCTGGTGCAATTGCAATTCCCATCCTGCCTTTTGTCTCCTCAGGTCTTGAAAAGACAATAAGCTAATTGGTGTCAGGTGGGATAATCCTTGATAGCATCCTGAGTGAGGGTTTTATCTGCTGTCAACAGCCTGGCAGATACAGAATTACAGTCTAGATGTTTGATTTGCAGACTCATCATAGGAAAGTGCCATTATAGCTTGGAAAATCTCAAGTTTGTTTGGTGGAGGGAGGGGGTTCATCGACCTCTCAAACGTTTAGATAGTTTTGGTTTTTACCTTCTGAGGAGGCTCAACATCCCGGGCATTCTAGGAATGTAGGTGAGTACTGTTAAATGTTTTATCTATATGTTGAATGACTATGTTTGATTAATATTAGCCTTGTTGCAATAATCATACTTTCGGCTTCAGTTTAAGACTTTTGACATGTCATTAGGGCGCTAACATGGGCATGTGTCATCAGCCCTATTTCATTAAATAACCCCTTATATGACGGCCTATTTCTAGTTAAATTGTCTGTTGATGCCATGGACCTGGAGTTGACCAGAAATTTGAGACCTCAAAATCCTGGGAACTAGCAAATGCAGCATAGAATAGCTTATAACAATGATAAAAGGATGTGCTAATTTATTATTATTTCTAAACTTTTACATGGGAGAAAAATTGAAAATATAAAAAAAGTCCTTATTCACCATTCAGCACAGAAAATGGCAGAACATATAATTCCATTGTTAGCTTAGGAAAGTTCCAGAAAATCTGATAAAAATACTATTTCAGGTGTACAAATTTCTTTAAAAATAGAATAACGCTAGAGATTAACTACTTTATTTATCTATAGCACCTTATCATCAAACTTGAAATTGTCGGTTTCTGAGAATTAGAAGGTGGAATTTACTGAAATGACTCTCATGACTGATGTTAAGTCATATCACAGGTGAAATAGAGTCCCAAATTGAACCTCCCCATATACATTTTTAGCAATTACGCTAACATCAATTAAGCATAGTAAACAATACTTTATACCTCCATCCCCATGATGACTATATTGTTAAGCCTCTCCAAGAAGAGAAATTCACTTTTTACATGTTTGAAAGTACGAGAGGTCCATACAACCTGCTAACTAAATCAACGGGCAAGATGGCCACCCCCTTATCTCAATGAGCTCCTAGGTAAGGTTTGCCCCCACGGTGTTAAGCTAATGGACTGCATGGTCAGTTCCTACTCTCTTTAAATAGACCTCTCTGATTTAGACCACTGCAAACGTTTAACACATTGTTTTTAAATTCCTACACAATTCCTAGAAATGATTACAAGATTTAGACAAGGA
Organism: Maea johnstoni; assembly: GCA_963942565.1. Classification (NCBI taxonomy): domain Eukaryota; kingdom Metazoa; phylum Annelida; class Polychaeta; order Spionida; family Magelonidae; genus Maea; species Maea johnstoni. Next base: position 11,702,054 of record OZ012689.1, on the reverse strand, counting down.
ACTAACCTACTTTCTAATGAGTTCTTTCTAATGAGGATGTACTCTTCATCAAAATAACTTTCTGGCAGTATCTACAATGTATGCACATAACTGCCAAAAAAAATCAAGGTAGAGCATAAACTGAGTTAGTAAAATTAACCCTGTTAAATTCACAGGTTATCATAGTGCTGCACATTTCCATGGAAACTGGATATTTCTGAATGAAACCAAGGCATAAGCCATGTTGTCTAGTCTCAACAGTCCGCATGCATTACAATCATTAAAGAAATCAAGTAATTGACCTACCTGTACTGGCAGTACTGCTTTCAGTAGTCAGAGGTGCATCAGAGGTGGCAGCATCAGGGATGACTGAAACAATGATAAAAATGGCAATAAGCATGTGATGCATTTGTTATCTTTCAATTGCTGTACAACTACAACTTCTTGCGTCTGGGAGACTTTATTGACAATATCAGACTGACTTTTGCAGCTGCAAGCACCAATGGGTTCCTGTGTTTTTTTTAAATCATGAGAGTAATCACCAAATAAATACCAAATGTTAAGACAGCGTTACTATTTCAGTTATTTCTGTAGTAAGAGGTGCATCAGAGGTGACAGTATCAGGGACGACTGAAACAATGAAAAAATGACAATAACCATGTGATGCATTTTCTATCTTCCAATTTCTGTACAATTATTGATGAGATTTGGACTTAGGAATATTAAGAATTGAGAATGATTTCACATATGACTTGACGAAGAGTCGTTGGCATTGTTCTTCTTTACATTTCTACTAATATTTTCACAAATATTCTTTTATCTGGAAGATTGTATTGACAATTTTTGGCTGACTTTTGCAGCTGCAAGCACTAACAGGTTTCTGTGGTTTTTTTTTATAAATCATGAAAACATCATCAAATGAAAACCAAATGTTAAAACAACGTTAGTATTTCAGTTATTATAATGATTAGGAATATTATTAACTTGTAGTGCTGACCAATCCGGTAGTAGGTTTAACATGATATGTTGTCAAGGATGCAGGGACTGCTAGATGGATTTAAAAAGAAACAATGAAATGATATTGTTACCTGTTCAATCTGTGAATGACGTTAGACCACTGCAAACGTCTAACACATTGTTTTAAATTTCTACACAACTCCAACAAACGATTACAAGCTTAAGACAAGGAACTTACCTACTAGGGAGATTCTTTCTGATGGGGATGTACTTCTCATCAACATACTGTTCACTGCCTTTATAGTCCGAGTGTAAAAACATTCCGGATCTTTCCGTTTGGAAGAAACCGGAATGTTTAAAAATGGACAAAAACGTAATGAAGGGGGGTTACGTTCGTCCATTTGTCCATTAGTTTCCCTATCAGTCAATAGGTGGCGCCACTATAACAACTTTACAGGCGTCATATGCGCAACATTAACTCTCTAACGCCCTTTTTAACCCTTTAACATTGCTAATATAACAAAATGAAATATTTCAGATTGTTTGTGGCCATTTTAACATATCCTTTCCCCATTCCCTTGTTTGAGTGCTTCCTGAGCATGAACTTGAAGCCCTTCACAAAATGTAATTGACCTACCTGTACTGGCAGTACTGCTTTCAGTAGTCAGAGGTGCATCAGAGGTGACAGCATCAGGGATGACTGAAACAATGATAAAAATGAAAATAACCATGTGATGCATTTTCTATATTCCGATTTCTGTACAACTACAACTTCTTTCTTCTGGAAGATTTTATTGACAATGTCGGACTGACTTTTGCAGCTGCAAGCACCAATGGGTTCCTGTGTTTTTCATAAATCATGAGAATAATCATCAAATAAATACCAAATGTTAAAACAGCGTTAGTATTTCAGTTATTAAAAAGTATATCAGTTATCATAATGATAAGTAATATCATTAACCCGGAGTGCTACAAATTGCGGTACTAGGTTCAGGACGATCTGTTGTCGAGGATGCAGGGACTGCTAGATGGATTTAAAAAGAAACAATGAAATGCTATTGTTACCCATTCAATCTAGAAATGGAGTAATTGACCTACCTGTACTGGCAGTACTGCTTTCAGTAGTAAGAGGTGCATCAGAGCTGACAGCATCAGGTGCGACTGAAACAATGATAAAATGGCAATTACCATGTGATGCATTTTTTATCTTCCAATTGCTGTACAACTACAACTTCTTCTGTCTGGAAGATTCTATCGACATTGTCAGGCTGACTTTTGCAGCTGCAAGCACCAATGTGTTCCTGTACCCATTCAATCTGTGAATGAAGTTATACCACTGCAAACGTTTAACATCTTGTTTACAATTCTTACAAAACTCAAAGAAACGATTACAAGATCTAGATAAGCAACTAAGGTACTAGGGAGATTCTTTCTGATGAGGATGTACTCGTCATCAAAATAACTTTCTGGCAACATCTACTTTGTATGGACATAACTGCCTAATAAAAGTAAGGTAGAGCATAAACTGAGTTGATGAAATTAACCCATTAGATTCCTTATCTGCAGAGTAACATGGTGCTGCCCTTTTCTGTGGAAACTGCTCATTTCAACTAATGATGAGATTTGGGCATAGGAACATTAAGAATTGAGAATGATTTCACATATGACTTGACGAAGAGTCGTTGGCATTGTTCTTCTTTACATTTCTACTAATATTTTCACAAATATTCTTTTGTCTGGAAGATTTTATCGACAATGTCAGGCTGACCTTTGCAGCTGCAAGCACCAATAGGTTCCTGTGTTTCTTTATAAATCATGAAAACATCATCAAATGAAAACCAAATGTTAAATCAACGTTAATATTTCTGTTATTAAAGTGATTAGGAATATTATTAACTTGTAGTGCTGACCAATCCGGTACTAGGTTTAGAATGATCTGTTGTCAATGATGCAGGGACTGCTAGGTGGATTTAAAAAGAAACAATGAAATGATATTGGTAACCATTCAATCTGCGAATGAAGTTAGACAACTGCAAACGTCTAACACATTGTTTTAAATTCCTACACAACTCCTAGAGACGATCACAAGATTTAGACAAGGAACTAACTTACTGGGGAGATTCTTTCTGATGAGGATGTACTCCTCATCAAAATAACTTTCTGACAATATGTATTTTGTATGGAAATAACTGCCAAATAAAATCAAGGTAGAGCATAACCTGAGAAATTAACCCCATTAGATTCCTTATCTGCAGAGTATCATGGTGCTGCACATTTTCATGGAAACTGCTCGTTTCTGAATGAAACCAAGGCATCAGCCATGTCATCGAGACTCAACAGAATACATGCATTACAATCATTATAAAAATCAAGTAATTGACCTACCTGTACTGCCCGGGGGGGGGCACTCAGGTACAGAGGGGGGCCGCACCTTAGTTACGTATTTCGCGGAAGAAGGGGTCTTTTTTGAAGACCTCCGCATGTCCGCGATTTTGAAAAAGAAGGGTACTTTTTTGTACGCACGTACGAAGTATGGGGGTCAAAATCTCCTTACAATCCACGAAACATACACGGCTCTGACGCCGAGTGACTCCCGAAGTATCTGGGCTTCTGAGTTTGTTGCCGCCACTTGCTGCCGCTAAACACGCAGAGGATTTTAAAATCTAAAGTTAAAATGCGTGTTGCCGTTCATCCAATGTCAGTGTTTTGATAAAAGAAGGGGTGTTTATTGAGTGGAAAAAGTCAGCGTTTTTATTTAAATAAGGGTGCTTTTTTGGCCAGAAATCAGTGCTTTAGGGGTATTTTTTAATTTTGATAACGAACGTATGCGCCCCCCTAAATACCCAAGTGCCCCCCCGGGCTGTACTGGCAGTACTGCTTTCAGTAGTTAGAGGTGCATCAGAGGTGTTAGCATCAGGGATGACTGAAACAATGATAAAATGGCAATAAGCATGTGATGCATTTTTTATCTTCCAATTGCTGTACAACTACAACTTCTTCTGTCTGGAAGATTCTATCGACAATGTCAGGCTGACTTTTGCAGCTGCAAGCACCAATGTGTTCCTGTGCTGTTGTTTTTAAATCATGAAAACATCAACAGATAAAAACCAAATGTTAAAACAACGTTAGTATTTCAGTTATTAAAATGATTAGGAAAATTATTAACTTGTAGTGCTGACCAATCCGATACTAGGTTTAGCACGATCTGTTGTCAAGGATGCAGGAACTGCTAGATGGATTTAAAAAGAAACAATGAAATGCTATTGGTACCCGTTCAATCTGTGAATGAAGTTAGACAACTGCAAACGTCTAACACATTGTTTTAAATTCCTACACAACTCCTAGAAATGATTACAAGATTTAGACAAGGAACTTACTTACTAGGGAGATTCTTTCTGATGAGGATGTACTCCTCATCAAAATAACTTTCTGACAATATCTATTTTGTATGGAAACAACTGCTTAATAAAATTAAGGTAGAGCATAAACTGAGTTCATGAAATTAACCCCATTAGATTCCTTATCTGCAGAGTATCATGGTGCTGCACATTTTCATGGAAACTGCTCATTTCTGAATGAAACCAAGGCATCAGCCATGTCATCTAGACTCAACGGTATGCAGGCATTACAATCATTATAGAAATCAAGTAATTGACCTACCTGTACTGGCAGTACTGCTTTCAGTAGTCAGATGTGCATCAGAGCTGGCAGCATCAGGGACAACTGAAACAATGATAAAATGGCATTTTTTATCTTCCAATTGCTGTACAACTACAACTTCTTCTGTCTGGAAGATTTTAGCAACAATGTCAGGCTGACTTTTGCAGCTGCAAGCACCAATGTGTTCCTATGCTGTTGTTTTTAAAGAATGAAAACATCAACAGATAAAAACCAAATGTTAAAACAGCGTTAGTATTTCAGTTATTAAAAAGTAACTGCTCATTTCTGAATGAAACCAAGGCATCAGCCATGTCATCTAGACTCAACAGTATGCATGCATTACGATCATTATAGAAATCAAGTAATTGACCTACTTGTACTTGCAGTACTGCTTTCAGTAGTAAGAGGTGCATCAGAGGTGGCAGCATCAGGGATGACTGAAACAATGATAAAATGGCAGTAAGCATGTGATGCATTTATCTTCCAATTGCTGTACAACTACAACTTCTTTTGTCTGGAAGATTTTATCGACAATGTCGGGCTGACTTTTGCAGCTGCAAGCACCAACGGGTTCCTGTGTTGTTGTTTTTAAATCATGAAAACATCATCAAATAAATTCCAAATATTAAAACAACGTTAGGATTTCAGTTATCAAAAAGTATTTCAGTTATTAAAATGATAAGTGATAGTATTAACTTGTAGTGCAAGCAATTCCACTACTAGGTTTAGCATGATCTGTTTCGAGGGACTGCTAGAGGGATTTAGAAAGAAACTATGAAATGATATTGTTACCCATTCAATCTGTGAATGAAGTTAGACCACTGCTAACATTAAACACATTGTTTTAAATTCATAAAAAACTCATAGAAACGATTACAAGATCTAGATAAGCAACTAAGATACTAGGGAGATTCTTTCTGATGAGGATGTACTCGTCATCAAAATAACTTTCTGGCAACATCTAGTTTGTATGGACATAACTGCCAAATAGAATTAAGGTAGAGCATAAACTGAGTTCATGAAATTAACCCATTAGATTCCTTATCTGCAGAGTATCATGGTGCTGCACTTTTCTATGGAAACTGCTCATGTCTGGATGAAAACAAGGCATCAACCAGGTCATCTAGACTCAACAGTATGCATGCATTACACTCATTATAGAAATCAAGTAATTGACCTACCTGTACTGGCAGTACTGCTTTCAGTAGTAAGACGCGCATCAGAGGTGGCAGTATCAGAGACGACTGAAACAATGACAAAATGACAATAACCATTTGATGCATTTTCTATCTTCCAATTTCTGTACAACTACAACTTCTTTTTTTCTAGAAGATTTTATTGACAACGTCGGACTGACTTTTGCAGCTACAAGCACCAATGGGTTCCTGTGTTTTTTATAAATCATGAGAATAATCATCAAATAGATATCAAATGTTAAAACAGCGTTAGTATTTCAGTTATTAAAAAGTATATCAGTTATCATAACGATTAGTAATATCATTAACCTGGAGTGCTAGCAATTGCGGTGCTAGGTTTAGGAAGATCTGTTGTCAAGGATGCAGGGACTGCTAGATGGATTTAAAAAGAAACAATGAAATGATATTGTTACCCATTCAATCTGTGAATGAAGTTATACCACTGCAAACGTTTAACATCTTGTTTACAATTCCTACAAAACTCAAAGAAATGATTACAAGATCTAGACAAGCAACAAATGAAATTAAGGTAGAGCATAACCTGAGTTAATGAAATTAACCCCATTAGATTTCTTATCTGATCTGCAGAGTATCATGGTGCTTCAAATTTCCTTGGAAACTGCTCATTTCTGAATGAAACCAAGGCATCAGCCATGTCATCTAAACTCAACAGTATACATGCATTACATTCATTATAGAAATCAAGTAATTGACCTACCTGTACTGGCAGTACTGCTTTCAGCAGTCAGAGGTGCATCAGAAGTGACAGCATCAGGGATGACTGAAACAATGATAAAAATGACAATAACCATGTGATGCATTTTCTTTATTCCAAATTCTGTACAACTACAACTTGTTTTTATGGAAGATTTTATTGACAATGTCGGACTGACTTTTGCAGCCGCAAATTGGGGAACTAGGTTGAGGACGATCTGTTGTTGAGGATACAGGGACTGCTAGATGGATTCAAAAAGAAACAATGAAATGATATTGTTACACATTCATTATAGAAATCAAGTAATTGACCTACCTGTAGTGGCAGTACTGCTTTCAGTAGTCTGAGGTGCATCAGTGGTGACTGCATCAGGGACGACTGTAACAATGATAAAAATGACAATAAGCATGTGACGCATTTTCTATATTCCAATTTCTGTACAACTACAACTTCTTTAATCTGGAAGATTTTATTGAAAATGTCGGGCTGACTTTCGCATCTGCAAGCACCAATGGGTTCCTGTGTATTTCATAAATCATGGGAATAATCATCAAATAATTACCTAATGTTAAAACAGTGTTAGTGTTTCAGTTATTAAAAAGTATATCAGTTATAATGATAAGTTATATCATTATCCTGGAGTGCTAGCAATTGCGGTACTAGGTTTAGGATGATCTGCTGTCGAGGATGCAGGGACTGCTAGATGGATTTAAAAAGAAACAATGAAATGATATTGTTACCCATTCAATCTAGAAACGAAGTAATTGAACTACCTGTACTGGCAGTACTGCTTTCAATAGTAGGAGGTGCACCAGAGGTGACAGCATCAGGGATGACTGAAACAATGATAAAATGACAATAACCATGTGATGCATTTTCTATCTCCCACTTTCTGTACAACTAATGATGAGATTTGGGCATAGGAACATTAAGAATTGAGAATGATTTCACATGACTTGACGAAGAGTCGTTGGCATTGTTCTTCTTTACATTTCTACTAATATTTTCACAAATATTCTTTTGTCTGGAAGATTTTATCGACAATGCCGGACTGACTTTTGCAGTTGCAAACACCAATAGGTTCCTGTGTTTTTTTATAAATCATGAAAACATCATCAAATGAAAACCAAATGTTAAAACAACGTTAGTATCTGAGTTACCAAAAAGTATTTCAGTTATTAAAATGATAAGGAATATTATTATCTTGTAGTGCCGGCCAATCCGGTACTAGGTTAAGCATGATCTGTTGTAGAGGATGCAGGGACTGCTAGACGAATTAAAAAGAAACAATGAAATAATATTGTTACCCATTCAATCTGTGAATGAATTTATACCACTGCAAACGTTTAACACATTGTTTTAAATTCCTACAAAATTCCTAGAAACGATTACAAGATTTAGACAAGGAACCAACCTACTAGGGAGATTCTTTCTGATGTGGAAATACTCCTCATCAAAATAACTTTCTGACAATATCTATTTCCTATGGACATAACTGCCAAAGAAAATCAAGATAGAGCATAAACTGAGTTCATGAAATTAACCCCATTAGATTCCTTATCTGCAGAGTATCATGGTGCTGCACATTTAATTGAAACTGCTCATTTCGGAATGAAACCAAGGCAGCAACCATGTCATCTAGACTCAACAGTATGCATGCATTACAATCATTATAGAAATCAAGTAATTGACCTACCTGTACTGGCAGTACTGCTTTCAGTAGTCAGAGGTGCATCAGAGGTGACAGCATCAGGGATGACTGAAACAATGATAAAAATGACAATAACCATTTGATGCATTTTCTATTTTCCAATATCAGTACATTTACAACTTGTTTTTTCTGGAAGATTTTATCGACAATGTCGGGCTGACTTTTGCAGCTGCAAGCACCAATGGGTTCCTGTGTGTTTTATAATTCATGAGAATAATCATCAAATAAAAACCAAATGTTAAAACAGCATTAGTATTTCAGTTATAAAAAAGTATATCAGTTATCATAATGATAAGTAATATTATTAACCTGGAGTGCTAGCAATAGGATGTTCTTCCCGCGCTCACCGCTAATAGATGGCGCCACTCGCATGCGGACCACTCGCTGAAGAGTGCGGGTATTTATAGAGTGTGTCTGTGACATACTAAGGCAAGCGAATGCCTTCAAACACTGTTCGCGTATAATAACATATGTTTTATACAATATCTACAAAACTACAGATGCGCGTTTAATTATTTTTCCAATCGGAATAGCTGTAGGCAATGATGGTCTCTTTACTTTCCATATATCTTCGCATTTACGCGCGTATATTGATGCATTTTACGTGCAAACGACATTCCCATCATGCCGGTCTGGATCGCGTGTAAACTATTATAGGGGTAAAGTACCAGCCAGGCTGTCGTGTTGGAAAACCCAAGACTAAGGGTGGTCTGATGTATCTCAGAGCCGAGGGGCTCAGGCCAGAGTCTGTAAGATGCACCCGACCTCCCGAGGCCTTAGGGTTTCCAACTCTGCTGCCTGGCGAGGTCTTATTAGCTACTATTAGAGCATGGAAAATATTGTTTTCTGCTCAAAAAGCCTGTAATTTGTGAAAACAAGGCCTCTTTAAAATGTTGTTTAGATGTGGTTGCCTTGACAGCGCACGCGGGCAAAAAATGAGGCCAGAAAACACTTTAATCCTGTCATAGTTTCACTGTGTGGCAGAAAATAATGTCTATACATTGCTGTGGCAATATACTATATATATATTTTTAAATTCGTGGGAAAAGTGCATTTAATAGATGAACCAAGGCCATTTTAAAAGTTGTTTACATATAGTTGCCATGACACCGTGCGAGGACAATGAACGAGGGTAGGAAAAATGTCTAAATAATACTATGGCAACATGCTGTAATATTTATAAAGCAATAAGAAGTGGAGAAACATTGCTGGTGGCGGGCAGTGGGGATAAATGGGTTTCTTCACTCAGTCAGTGCCGACATCTTCGGTAAATACAATGACCCGTTCCAGAGCTGTCATAAAAAGGAAGATAAGTGAGCTCCACTGTCTTAATGGCGATTGCAAACCACTTAGACCATAGACACATCACACCGACGTAACCCTACAACTTAGCATAGCCTATGCGTCACAAGGTGTATATATATATATATATATATATATATATATATATATATATATATATATATATATATATATATATATATATATATATATGTATATATATATATATGACAAGACGACCAGTATATAAGAACATTTGCGTGGCAGCATGCTCATTGCAAAAATCCTTTCGAGTAAATATCAGTCAGGCGCAAATTCCAGAAAAAGTTACCTATTGAAGCATTTTTTGTTTAAAGTCGGTATCCGGTAATTCTACCCAATATCAGGGCACTAATTCTGAAAATGACAGATACCAAGCTAATTTCTCAGTGTTACTACCTCTTAATCAGCATTCTTGGATGACTCTGGCACGTTTTATACGTTAATTTGCATAATTTATTTTAGATCAGTGTGACATCATTCCAAATTTGGGTATCAGAATCAAGCTCTCAACCGTAGGAGTTCATTTATGTGTTGTTTTTTGGTAGTTTTAGTGGTGGCCATGGCAACGGGAGCCATGAATTAATCAAAAACTGAGGGAAAATGGTTATTTTCTTGATTTGTGTGATACGTAAGTGCGATTTACCCCTAATCAACAACTCTAAGGGCATCGGTATGTTTAATAAGAACTTCATGCTCTTTTATTGATCAATTTTGTATGATTAAGATTGTTTGAGTATGGAGTACAGTCCTTTGAAAATGGCAATACCGCAAATGCGGCATGTCTATCCACAATCAGTCTTAAAATGAGTCAATTTATCAGATCAGTGGCAGATCATGCCAAATTTGGTATCAAATTCAAGCTCTCAATCTTTGCAGTTCATTCATGTGTCGTTGTTTTTAGTAGTTTTAGTGGTGGCCATGGCAACGAGAGCCAGAAATTAATCAAAACTGAGGAAAATGCTTATGTTCTTGATGTGTGTGATACTTAAGCGCTTTACCCACATTTAACACATCTAAGGACATCAGTATGTTTATTTCAAAAACTTTGTAAACTTAACTACTAGTATATCAGACTCTCGGACTATATCAGACTCTTTTCAACTCCAGCCGGCTATCAATCGGGACAAGTTGTAAATGTCCAGCATAAAGTTTTTGTGAAAGCCGGAATTATTTACAGAACGGATTTAATTAGAAATGTGGAGTAGCGCGAATGCAACAAGTATATTATTAACCTAAATAGTACGTATTCTTTCTATTTCAAAATGTCCACCATATTTGCTGGAACTAGACATACACTATGCTAGTTAAGGACACTTTAAGGACCAAGAAGCCTAGCATTGGTTCCGTTTATGTGTTTTATGCCAATTTGGCAAACCGTCCCTGCTAACATCAAATTAGATGATGGCAATGAACCTTACATGTGGAACACAGAACATCCACAGTCGTTGCATATAGTAAGGTTCACTATTATTGAAATAACCCTGGTTCAGTACCGAAACCGGGCTAGCACCCTTGTATCGATTTCTGGTGTTATATAGCGGGACTAGGGTTAAGTGTCGTCTCCCATAAACTATATTATCAGCTTAGACGAAGAAAAGAATGGATATGTAGCGAGAGACTAATTATTATATGCGCTATAGTGAAGGGTTGGACACGACAGGGGTTTCTGATCTGGCATCAGGGTGGGGTTACGAGGAAACAAGGACCAATCAAGGCTCTCGTATAATTTACATTACAGAGAACCCTGTGCGCCAGCATCATCTGAGCATGCTCAGAGCTCGACTTATAGACTATTGGCTGAGGCTAGCCTGTTGAGGTTGACCGGCTGGTATCATATCCACTTGTTTTTGTTTTATTTATCTAAGGTCAGCAGGCTTTCGACCAAAACCGAGTCAGAAGCATTTTGCTATGCTCCGGACACGTACAAAGGGTTGAGAAACGTATTTCCCCTCTTTTCAGTCACCGACGTCTAGGTCTATGTATTGCTGTCATTAATTAATGACAGCGCCGTTTAAATTAGACTAAATCAGACTTTTTTCAATTTCCAAACAGCGATCGAGTTGAATAAGTTGTAAATGTCCACCATATTGATTTTGTAAAGGCCGGAAATATTTACGGAATGGATGTAATTTTAAATTTTGGATTAGCGCAAATGCAACAAATATAACCTAAATAGAATATATTTTTATATTACGAATCATCAAGAATATTTGCTGGGAGAAGGCATGTCATATTGGTATTGATTAATGACACTTTCAAGACAAAGCTGCCTGACATTGGGCTCCGTTTATTGTTTTTTTGCAAAACCATCCCTGCTACAGTTAAATGATGGCATTGAACCTTACATGTGCAACACAGAACATCCACAATAAGATATCGTTGCATATAGTAAGGTTCAATATCATTAAACTAATCACACCCATGCATCCATAAAACTAAACTATAGCCTATGCGACACGAGCTTGTTAATGTATTATTCGTGTATATATGCATGAATATACACACACACATATATATACATATATATATATATATATATATATATATATATATATATATATATATATATATATATATATATATATATATATATATATATATATATATATATATATATATATATATATACATACATACATACATATATGTGTGTGTCTGTGTGCCTCTCTCTATGTCCGTACTGACTCTTTCAAAAGTGACAGTTTAATAATCGATCATACGATTTCATTAATAGAGTCAGTAGTTGTGGCACCACTATATATTTATGTATATCAAAAATGTTAGAATATCCTTACTTGGTTATACATTATTTCTCATCCCTTAATGAAATTTGTTTGCCACTTTGGCGCCACCTATATGGACGGCATGACTGGTGACCCCCCCCCCTTTTATTCTAGATATTGGACCTGACAATGAAAGCTTAAACAAGGTATGAGAAAATTCTAATGGTGATGTAGTTTAACCCTTTCTATGCTGAGACTTCTTTCGTCCATTCTCAGAAAAATGCAGAGTTTTGAAAACCATCTGAACCCTGCCTTGGTATTCATTGGTTAGCTCTCGTGTGTACTCTCAGATGAGTACCAATGTACCAGGGTTTCAGTAATTTTTCACATCACCTTGTATTGGATAAATTATCCACCAGCAGCATAACGGTATAATGAACTTTCAATTTTAGACATGAAATATGCAAATGTATAAGGTGGCACTTCGGATGCCACCTATACGGCCCCACTTTTTGAGATTTTCAAAGGAGATCTGACAATGATCTTTTAATGGACTTTAAGTTTAGATGTCACTGTCATCTTGTCGAATACCCCAATACAGTATGCCTAAGGAGTTGCTATTGATTTCTCAGAACCAGCAGTCAAATGCGCCGTCCAGTAGTCTTAGATGAATAAAAGCAATTCATGTATATTATTCCAAGATAGAGGGGAAAGTGAATCGCGTGTAAAACGTTTTTATAAGCGACTTTTAAACGCGTGGTTTAAAGGCTTCCTTTTGCCATGTATGTATGTGACTGCCAGGCAGAGCGCACGCTTTACTGGCTGACCCACTTTGGTCCGCATCCGGCGTGAAGCGCCGCTCAGCGGAATAGTTCCTAGAACATCCTATTGCGATGCTAGGTTTAGGACGATCTGTTGTCGAGGATGCAGGGACTGCTAGATGGATTTAAAAAGAAACAATGAAATGATATTGTTACCCATTCAATCTTTAAATGAAGTAATTGACCTACCTGTACTGGCAGTACTGCTTTCAATAGTCAGAGGTGCATCAGAGCTGACAACATCAGGTGCGACTGAAACAATGATAAAATGACAATAAAAAAGTGATGCATTTTCTATATTCCAGTTTCTGTACAACTATTGATGAGATTTGGACATAGGAACATTAAGAATTGATGATGATTTCACATATAACTTGACAAAGAGTTGTTGGCATTGTGTTCATGAAAATAACCCCATTAGATTCCTTATCTGAAGAGTATCATGGTGCTGCACATTTCCATGGAAACTGCTCATTTCTGAATGAAACCAAGGCATCAGCCATGTCATCTAGACTCAACAGTATGCATGCATTACAATCATTATAGAAATCAAGTTATTGACCTACCTGTACTGGCAGTACTGATTTCAGTAGTCAGAGGTGCATCAGAGGTGACAACATCAGGGACGACTGAAACAATGATAAAAATGACAATAACCATGTGATGCATTTTCTATATTCCAGTTTCTATACAACTACAACTTCTTTTTCCTGAATGATTTTATTGACACCTGATGCATTAAATATATTCTAACCAATCAGATTCATGCTGCTAAATGAATTTTCATGCATCATATTTCATTTAGCATGCATGCTAAATGAATTATGATGCATGAAAAATAACCGGGCAATTTAGCATGCATGCTAAATGAATTATGATGCATGTAAATTCATTTAGCATGCATCATAATTTATTTAGCATGCATCATAATTCATTTAGCATGAATGCTAAATAATGCTTTTCTACAAGAACGGCTTTCCATAGAACAGTCAGCTGAAATATATTCGTTGCCTCAGCATACTGTACCCGATGTAAATGAATAGTTCTGTTAGCTCAAAGTGAATAAACAAAACTTTCATCAATCAGGTAACAACACCTAACAATCACGTGATGACAACCTGTATTATTGCAAACAATGACAGAATCCGTCTAGTGCTATTTCGCCTAGCTCACACATATCCATTGACTACTTGTCACTTATCCCATTTGAAGATGTGATTCACCATAACCTTATGAAGTGATTATATATTAGAATGTTTAAAATAACCAATTCGTTCGAGAGTAAGGCCATTACATTTGTTATTACAACGAGGCAACAAGAATGAACCATCAACATCTAGATAAGACTAATTGCCCAATCTAGACCTAAGCAAACAAGGTGTGTCTCTGGTTAAGTACTAGAACAATGAACCATCAGGATGTCATAAAGTGCGATCAAGATCAGAGCAAACTACTGCCTCCAGTGAGATACAGGAAAATTAACAGTCAGTATGTAGATAAGTGTTATACAACTAAGAGGGCGTAAAGGCTTGGCATATGTATCTATTAAACTTGCTTATAGTGTTGAACCTCCCCAAAAGATAATTAGGGTTTATGGATTTACGTGCCAACCACGTTGTCCTTTCTAAAACAAAAGCCACTGTATTGTTCAAAGACATGGACGGATAATGAACCATCAATATGGACTAAAGTGATAGCACTGAGAAGGCAAAGGCAGAGCAAACAGTCACTCTCCTTAATGATATGCACTGGTGATAGACTATGTCTTGTCATGCATCAACTAAAGAAGTGTAAACATAAGGAACTTATGGATAATTGCCATGCTGATAGTGTTAAGCAACAATTTGGATTTATGGACTTGAATTTGTTTGGCTTATGTCTTTACTTCACACTGCAAATATACTCCTACTTGCTCTCCTTTTCTTCCTTCTCCCAATAGTAACTAGTGTTCTTTCACAGTGACAACAGACCACTTTTTTAGTAAGATGTATGGCACTTAACGCCTTTGGTGTATCACTGCGCCTTAAAACCCTCATTCACTCAATCAGTCCAGGATCATAGACAATATGTCAACGAATAGTAAGCATACCACTGTAGTACGTTTCCCTTTATCAAATAAAATAATTATATTCAATACGTAAACCACAATATCTACAGCTTACACTCTCCACATATTTTCTTTTTTCTTTTAGAAGCAAAGCGTATATATTATGCTATAAATCAAGCTTGAAATATATAAAGAAGCCCCATCTCTTCACACTTGTCCACACTTAGTTGTTTAGAATGTTCTAACGGAGTACCCTGAACCTCCAAACAAAGTGTGAAGGGTTTTAAGGGCGCAAAACATTCTTGATCGTCAATGCACTCATTCACTTTAAGAATATAGATATTGCAAACAAGTCCTATGGGAAGCCGAATCAATTCTATGGTGTAATCATGCATCTACATTCTGTACCATATAAGATAAATGATCGTTATGGTACTTCTCTGATATCCTCAAAGTAATACAACAAAACTTCAACCAATCAGATAGCAACACCTCATACTGAGGTGGTGACAACTTCAATATACAAACAGTGGCAATGCCCATCAAATCCTTGTACCAATTACACTAAGTTCACACGTATTCGTTAATGAGTCACTTTTTATCATTTTTCCAGATGAGTGCACACATTAACTCATTAAGTAGTTGTGTATTAAGATGTCAAAAGCATTGAACCCCAGTAGTCATCATGTTTATACAATTACACGGGAGCTTGGCAGGAAAGTTTGGGATCAATGCAAAATATCTTCCTAATGGTGTTGACAAAGATCTTTTCGCTGATCCAGAAAGAGAGATCAATACAATGTTATACGATTCTTTGCATTCAACATGTCTTGGTGATAATTAGTTTTGGTTCAACCAGAAGTTATCTCTCTTTTCCTCTGCTATTACTATTATAACGTTTTAGACGTCCTGGTTTACATAGAAGTGATGAGTACTTTCAAACAAATTTAACAGAGGCATATATCATGTTTGAACTGTAGTTTAAAAGTAAGAATGTGTTATGACACACATTGACAGAACCCATTTAGTGATATTGCTCTTAGCTCACACATATCCATTTACAAGTTGGGAGTTATCCCTTTAAAAGATCTGAATACATCATCACGTTATTAAGTGATCAAATACTAGGATGTAAAAAAGAATGAAATACCTAAATCCACTTCAGGAATGTACCTACAATCGATCCAAAATATGTTCTCAATGCTCAACCATACTAATGATGTTGACATGCATTCTTTAGTGATAAAATTACACAGATTAGTGCAGTGATATGTTATTGATAGCATGCATCAGTTCTGGAAGATAGTTGGAATTTCCTGACTTGAAAGAACGCATAACTTTCCATTCATTTTCTAAGCCTATGCTAAATAATCTTGGCGATGTAAGATGTTACTTTGAAATGGGAAAACAGAATATTCCTCCATCTTGCCAGAATACACTGTTGTGTATCAGGATGAAGCATACGTCATACCCAAAGTTTAAATACAAAAATGCCCTCATCCATGCAAAAAAGATCACATATAATTAATGATCACCCTAATAAGAAGATGAGAAGTACAGGCAACTGAAATGCGTATTTGGTGAACATGCATTGCTATAAACTCCGCAGAAGGAAGCGAACTGTTTCCCTCTTCTGATACATGTTAATTGAAGTTCAAGAATGCATTCTAACCGATCAGGTAAGTCTTGTTACAGTGATCAAGACGTTAACATCCGTAAACATTAAAAAGCGATCTTATCTTGCGTTATTCACAGCAGTAAATACCTATGTACAGAAATCTCATGAAACAAAAAAGCAGAAATTTCAGAAGGGTATGTTTGCATACTTTATTTGCTGTTACATTCACCCTTGCAATGAAAGACAATTTAGTAGTCCAAATGGAAAAGATAATTTCTTTTAAATTTGGCTGTCATTTAGCATCCTAATATAATATGATCTTTTATAATGAATCAAAGCAAATTATCATTTACTCACCATCTCTAGGTAGTTCGAAATATCTGTAACCATCTCTGCACTCTTTCCCCATTTCGCCTATTCTCTTAGAGTGCAGTTCACATGTTTGATCATTTTTGCCATAATTGAAAGACACACAGGAACTTTCTTCCTTACAAGCCAGTCCACATTCAATTGCAGATCTCTTTTTTACAGATTTTACAGAAACACCTTGAACCACATCATTATGTGTGTATGGGTTGTGGTAACGACGTTCATTGTTTTCTGCCACAACTGTCAATTCATTCTGCAGAATCAAGTTGTTGCATATCAAAAGTATGCACAGCTTTAGCACTTGTAGTTGGTGAACAGGCATCTCCACAAGTTGTTCAAGACAAGAATGAAGCTCTCCTTCGCCTCATATATTATGAGCAAATTATATATACATTTCAACCAATCAGGATGCAACACCTCATACTAATATGATGACGTTCATGCTAGTATGAAGGAAATAATGCACATATTAATTTCACGCATATTAGACTTAGGCCATTAACTTTGTTTTCACAAAGATGCACCACCAATGAACCATCAACATATAGTCAAGATTAAGTACCCACTCAAGTCCTGAGCAAACAAGTACTGTCTCTTGTAAGGTTCTAGAACACTGAACAATCAATATATAGTCAAGTGGGATCCCCCTTTCCAGATTAGAGCAAACAACTGCTGCCTCCTGTAAGATACAGGGAAGTGAACTGTCAATAAAGGTAAGTGTTATACGACTGAAGGATGTAACAGCGTGACGTCTATGCCAATTAGACTTGCAAATAATGTTGAATAAACCCAAAAGATAATTAGGGTTTATGGATTTGTAAGGCGACCACCAACCCCCTCTGTCAAGTGTAAAACCACTCTAAGTGTCGTTTCACAAGTACAATGGAACATCAATATGAACTATACTGTGATAGCATATAGTAGACCCGAACAAACAACCTCTGTCTTTACTAAGATGCAGTGACATCACACCACTAGTCTTGTCAAGCGTACACTGAAGGAGTGTAAACGTAATACAATTATGGCTAATAGCCATTCTTTTAGTGTCGAATATATCCTAAGTGATAAGTGGGGTTTATGGATTGGAATGTGTTTGCACTTTACATGGCTAATGTACCACAGCTTTTTACTTTAGAATACTGTAGAATGGCTAATTTTTCTGTGTGACAAATTTCCCTAATTTCTCATTTTTGGGTGTTCCCGTTTCTAATATTTCCGAAAAGAGGACATATGTTTTTTCCCGTTTTTAATTTTCCCGTTTTATGTAGACCTTTAATTTTAGTATACCAGAGAGTAAATATTAATGGGTACCTGCACGTGCAGGGCCTTAATTGCAGCAACGCACGTGGCGATGGGACTATAACCAGTCTAGAGACCAGTCCAGAAATAGATCAACGGCGATGTAATCTGAAGTGGCACATAGTTGAGCAGAAGTCACAACATGATCAGTGGTCATCCACTGCAATTAGCGATTGTTCCCCGCCACATCAGCGCTCAACAAATAGCATAGTCCCATCTCCTGGGGGATCTCAATTCCAAAACAGCCCTGTCAGGCTACCTAAAGTTGGATTCAGGTAGTCCCGAATTCTGGGGAAGTTTCCTACTAAAACATTACAAAATGGTAGCAAAAAGAAAGTGGTGGGACCACCTAAAATGGTGGCGGGACTACCTGATTTTGGGTTCAGGTAGCCCCGCCAGCCTACCTGGTCCTTCTGGGGACCATCAAGCCCTGGTTGGTAGATTGCAATGAGTGATGACTGCTACCACTCTGAGTAAACGCTGGTCAGACACTTAGGAGATAAAGCTGGGTCAAAATTTTCCGTGTTCATTAAGTCCGGACATGAACTGTATAGATTTTCCCTGTGTTAATCATTCCCGTTTGATAGCATTCGGGAAAAAACGGGAAAATAAAGCATACGGAAAAATAAGCCATTCTACAGTATCCCATGCTGGTGAGTTAGCTAGTGCTTTCATAGTGTGGTCAACGCCTATCATCCTGTCAGGTTTAGTCTAATTGTTGGCTTACCAGTTTATATTGATGGGGAATGCAAAAGTAGGAAAATCATAACTTACAGAAAGTCATTGGGAACTTTCTCGCATGCCTTCAATTGGCTGCAACCACTGAGTACCTGTGGAAGTTGTTGACAGTGATTAGTGCACAATGCATGTACACAGAAATGAACCATTGACAGACAATGTTCAAAGATGCCCTGAGTATGATGGTGACCATGGTCAAGCATGCCTGAAATGTGTTCATTAAAGACTTGGGCACAGGTTTATAGCATGCTTGGAGTGGCACCACAGCCAACGTTGGTTCTTGAAGCAGTACCTTTATAGGTCTTTTGGTGAAATTGGAAGTGGTCAAGCATGCTTGGAGTGACACCACAGCCAACATTGGTTCAAGCAGTACCTTTATAGGTCTTTTGGTGAAATTGGAAGTGGTCAAGCATGCTTGGAGTGACACCACAGCCAACATTGGTTCAAGCAGTACCTTTATAGGTCTTTTGGTGAAATTGGAAGTGGTCAAGCATGCTTGGAGTGACACCAAAGCCAACATTGGTTCAAGCAGTACCTTTATAGGTCTTTTGGTGAAATTGGAAGTGGTCAAGCATGCTCCTGGAGAGACACCACAGCCAAACCTGGTTCAAGCAGTACCTTTATAGGTCTTTTGGTGAAATTGGAAGTGGTCAAGCATGCTTGGAGTGACACCACAGCCAACCTTGGTTCAAGCAGTACCTTTATAGGTCTTTTGGTGAAATTGGAAGTGGTCAAGCATGCTTGGAGTGACACCACAGCCAACATTGGTTCAAGCAGTACCTATAAATCACACAGCCATTCGACGTGATATATGTACCGGTATACGTATTTTCTCTTTCATCATGCCTTGACCATTCACCTGCCATACACGAAACAATATGCAAATATAACATGGCAATGGGGTCAACATGACAAAAGGGATCCCTGAGGCTATACAGAGGTGTCACCATAATATGAGTTTATGCTTTTGTATGCTTAACGGTATGGTCACGTATACATCCATGTTGAACTTCAAAAACTTTCAGTTCTATGTACTTTTCAGAAGTTTCACATTATGACTTCATCCAGTTGAGAATGCCTACATGTACATGTAAATGCGTAGTACCGATAAATCATATCAACCTTCTGATGCCAGCGACATACAGGCTGTATTAAAAGTAGGTCCCATTGCACTATTTAAGCCCTGGAATATTACACCTTAAAGCCATAAACGTTATTAGTTTGACCAGCCAAACGCTGATGCCTACATTGTAGATCATTGCTCCCAGTATTGTACATGTATGTGTATTCCTGTATGTTTACTTTTTGGCTCCAGTTGGTATTTCCATATGTTATGTAAATCAACAGTGTCAAGAGTTTATTTCCAACCAATTATCAATTCAATTACAAGAGATGAAGGATCTGCTGTGTGAACTGTGAGGAACACCTTGGCACGCACTACTCTTTCTCTTAAAGGGTAACTCGTGGTGATTCTGCCAGTCAGCAAATCTCGGGAATCTAGCGAACTTCTGCCATTATGCACATGCGCACTCAGTAAAATTGGCCGACTCCTGGAGATTTTGGTCCGCTTCAACTTTTAAATTGTGTCAAATAGGCATCTTACAACCGATTTGAATAAAATAAAGTCAGAATTATACAAATAAACAAGGTAGGATTCGAACGTGCCTGTTTATGGGGGGTGTTAAAGCCTATAAATACGAGCGCCCAGTTTTCTCTGCGCAAGCACTGTTTTAAATGCTCGGATCTCTAACTGTGGTGGAGGCCAATAGACATAGCATATAGTAACATGGGCCGGTGCAACTGTTAGAGTTGCTAGAACTTGTATGAAACATGCATGACTCTAATGTGCATGTTGACGTAAATGACGGTCGAAAATCAATGATGCATCAAATATGCCATCTATTGGCTGTTTCGTACACTTAGGTGTCTGAGCGTTTTTTGTGTGGACATTTCTTTTCATATTCAATAGATGGCAGCACTCATCCAGACCCAGACACCCTGACTAGAGATTTAATCAATGTATATCAGTTTACGAGGTTAAACAACATCGGAAACAACGTCAGCCCAAATATTCTATAGGGCATGTTCTAAAAACAGTCATGAGATTATTGTAAGCAGGGAGTTTTAATTTGTCTGTAGTAGTCAGGTGCAATTTCCAGATAAGGGGCTTATTCAAGGCTGTTGAGGCATTTTGTGTGAAAAGTCGGTATCCAGTGTTTCTAGCATAATTTGAGGGTGCTGAATCTAAACACAATGGATACCAAGCTGAATTTATAACGGATGATTCTGATTCAACTCTTAGTGCATAGAATTACACATTCACACAATTTACATCATAATCAAGTATCAACTATGCGCTTTCTTAAGGACATACACCACAATTCGCTCAACCCACGCATTTCTACAAAATTTGGTATAGAGATTCGTTGGACTTCAAGAGCGTGTAAATTTAAGAAATGAGGGGTTTTATTCCCCCCAAACGGCCGCCCCCTTCAGGGTATTTTAGGAAGTTGTTCAAAAATCACAGATTTTCGTGTAGTAATTAAAGAGAAGTAAGATAACAGAATAAAATAATAATGTTGAAAATATTCTTCAGTATATATATTTTTGATTCCCAACTTTTGAAATGTGGTTTTATCGTTCTGTTGTGAATCTAGGGTGCGCTACTCTGGCAAGTTCACATATGGTTCCTCCGAATTGTGGGAAGTTGGTGAAGTTGTAAAAAAAATCTCCACATCTATATTTTTCTTAAACTTGCTGAAATTGTTCTTAGGACCATATATTCTCAGAGAACAATTTAAAAACAGGGGGTCCACCATCTCGTTCTCAAGCTAGGGACGCCGACATTTCATACAGAACACTTCAATATTGTAGTAAGTGGGTGAACTTATAGAAAAAATCTCCACATCTAGATTTTTCTTAAAATGTTGAAATTGTTCTTAGGACCTTATTTTTTTCAGATAATAATATATATATATATATATATATATATATATATATATATATATATATATATATATATATATATATATATATATATATATATATATATATATATATATTCACATTATATGGTGCTGCCATCTGGTTTTTCATCGTGTTACTATTCCAAGCCACCCAGCCAACAGTTAGGTATGTGTAAGTCCCTTAAGGTAGAACCCTACCCGATACCTGGGTCATTTTTATAACTTAAATATCTGGAAATTGAGTTAAATGTAGACAACGGCACGTATGCTATTGTATAGCTTACATCTCATAGTTACAGAATAATAATACACTTATCAATAATTTGCTATTTTGAGTTGATATGGCACCCTTTACGCACATACCTGTCTGTGTTTCGTTTTTTGGCAAAATGTCAACACTCACCCTTTACTTGAAAACCAAACTCTACCATTTGATCATTCATGTCTTTGGTAAGGTGCAAGGTCCTATCTAAACCGGGAATCTGCACGATGAGTGTGTTAAAAACATTTTTAATGTTCCCATATGCCTCAAGATTACTCAACAGCACGTGGATTACGTAGTTGATGCTGATTTTCAGGTCCTGTCATAATACGAGGTACTTATGACATGACCTTGCACCTAGAGGGGGTTCATATCTCTCATATTCTAAAACAATGGCTTCGAAGACCGTATCGTTATTGACTTTCAGCCAAAAAATGAGATGAAAATATTGGTCAAAATGGTTTATCTCGAAGGAACCTGCATTGTCGAAGCAGACACCCATGCTGTTTGAAACGAATTTAACACGAAGGGCCCAAAGGGAGCCACCCTTTGTTCCCGTGGTCGTACGACAAAAGAAAGTTGCTAGGTCGAGTTTCGTGGCGGGTGACCACTCCTCATGTGCAATCTTTTGTTTTGATATCCATGATTAGGGGCCAGCCAAAGACACCACCTAGTGGTGATGATCTTGCTGTAATAGATTATCACCTTAAGCTAGCCATACAATAACCCGATTCTCGTATGGCAAATAGATATCAGGTATTGGTGAAAAAGAAGTTAAATGATGTAGCTTTTTTGATATGGTGGAAATAGACACGTAGGATTGTGACATTGCAGCACATGACTGTTTTCATGCAAAGTCACTGAACGATAAGATAGAAAGCGGATAATCCATAAATCCAGAATACATTGGAAGAAATACATCAAGATTTAGAACTCAGAATCGAATACGTCTCGCAAAAATAGTTTCGTCTTTGGATTGATGTGTTTACAAACACATGTCAAAAGAAAACAATTGTCAAACATTCCAATAAAGTACCATGGATTCTTATGATTAGATAATCAAACTATCAAATTACTTTGGTATGTCGTAAAGCATATTTCCGTTGAAGAAATGAACATCAAGTCGATGAAATAGTGAGAAACTGATTGTTAAAATGATATTTTGTGAACTATCGGATGATCTTTATATTGTAACTTATTTTACACTAAGGCTCCAAAAATAAGTATTTCAAGTGTCTCGCGATATTTGCATTTTCGTTAGCCATTTCGGCACTCCTGATTAATGTCGATTACACTAAAAGGCCTTTTGCCAGCTATGCACTTTATCTTTGGATGTACCGAGGTTAAGGGAGGTAAACTGTTCTGTCACAGCACACAGGGAAGTTTGATAACTGGAATGCGAACTTAATGTGTCTAATAATCTTTACAAAACGTTGTGTAATAGATGTATAGGTAAAAATGTGTACGTCGTATGTTAGTGTACTAGCTCACAGTGTAACAAGTGTATAGGTAAATCTGTGTATACTATTTTATGCTTGGGTAGCTTCTATACCATGCTCGGTGCTCAATGGAGAATTTTCGTTTATTTTCCTGCTCGATATATATATATATATATATATATATATATATATATATATATATATATATATATATATATATATATATATATATATATATATATATATATATATATATATATATATATATATATATATATATATATATATATATATATATACATATTTGAGTTGATCATCTCTTTGACCTTAAAGTAGTCTTGTGAAAAGGGTACAGGGCGATATGTTTCCCATATGTGTGTTTAGAGTTTTGAATGAGTGCTGCCATCTATTGGGTATAATAGGAATCGTTCTGAAAGCACCCCGAGGTAGCTTGTGAAGTTATTGTCTTACTCAGTTTTTCCTCTACCCTGCTTCTATTTGACAACTCGGTCCATACGAAGTATATATTGCCTGAAAGAACTCAGGATGAGGAATATATTCAACATGATAAGGACCTTTCCAGAGTCCCAGTAGGGGGTAAGACGGGAGAGGTGAAAAACAGAAAAAAAAACATGTAAGGTAATTTCAAATGGTGCTCCTATCCACAACTAGGCACACACACACACACACACACACACACACACACACACACACACACATATATATATATATGTGTGTGTGTATATGTGTGTGTGTGTGTGTGTGTGTGTGTGTGTGTGTGTGTGCACATTTATTCATAACCATAAGTCACGCAGTTAGTAGTGCAAACCTCCTTTAAGCACCTGTAGTAAGTATTTAAAAGCTGTACTTATTATGGATCTAAAAGCTCTCCAGCAATATTACTGAACTTTTACTCTAGCCTAGGCTTAAAATCATGGATTGGAAAAGCCTAACCTCTTACGTGATTATACACTATACATGCTCAATAACCGTTTCCGTTCCTTAACGGAACATTTTATTTCTTACCCTTCTTCAAAAGTTATTTTCAATATGGAATTCTCCGTAGAATCGCTGAACAGTAACAAAACAAAGAACCCAGATAATATATGTGAATGGTAAATTGGTCATTTAAGAACAATTTAACTTTTTGATTGATCAAGTACATAAGCAATCTCTCTTAGCCAATGAGGCAGGTTCTCAATGATGAGAGACAGTGAGAAGCCAGTGGTAATGCCTTAGACCACACAGCCATCAGGGCAGGCATTCAGTGGTGAGAGGCAGATAGCAATTAGGGGCAATTAATGCCTTAGACCACACATCAATCAGGGCAGGTCCTCAGTGGTGAGAGACAGCTAGCAGTCAGTGGCAACACCTTATACCACCAGTCATCAGGGTAGGCCCTCAGTGGTGAGAGACATGGAGCAGTCAGTGGCAACACCTTAGACCACACTGTCATCAGGGCAGGCCCTCATTGGTGAAAGACCGCTAGAGGTCAGTGGCAACACCTTAGACCACACAGCCATCAGGGCAGGCCCTTAGTAGTGAGAGACAGCTAGCAGTCAGTGGCAACACCTTAGACCACACAGTCATCAGGGCTGGCTCTCAGTGGTGAGAGACAGCTAGCAGTCAGTGGCAACACCTTAGACCACACGGTCATCAGGGCAGGCCCTCAGTGGTGAGAGACAGTGAGCAGTGAGTGGCAATGCCTTAGACCATTCAGCCATCAGGGCAGGCCCCCAGTGTTAAGAGACAGTAAGCAGTCAGTGGCTAAGCCTTAGACCACTCAGCTATCAGGGCCGACCCTCAGTGGTAAGAGACAACTAGCAGTCAGCGGCAATACCTTAGACCACACAGCCATCAGGGATGGCCCAGTGGTGAGGGAAAGTGAGTAGTCATTCGTTATGCCTTAGACAACTCGACAGGGCAGGCCCTCAGTGGTAAGAGACAGTGAGCAGTCATTAGCAATGCTTTAGACTACTCGGCCATCAGGGCAGGCCCTTAGTGGTAAGAGACAGGGAACAGTGTGACAACAACTTAGACCGAAGAGCCATCAGGGTAGGCCCTCCGTGGTAATAGACCGCTAGCAATCAGTGGCAATGCCTTAGACCACTCAGCCACAAGGGCAGATCTTCAGTGGTGAGAGACTAGCAATCAGTGACAATGCCCTCAGTGGTGAGAGATAACTAGAAGTCAGTGGCAATGCCTGAGACCACACAGCCATCAGGGTAGGTCCTCAGTGGTAAGAGACAGCTAGCAATCACTGACAATGCCTTAGACCACTCAGCCACCAGGGTAGGCCCTCAGTTAAGAGAGACAGCTAGCAGTCAGTGGAAACACCTCTGACCAAACAGCCATCAGGGTAGGCCCTCAGTGATGAGAGACAGGTAGCAATCAGTGGGAATGCCTTAGACCACTCGGCCATCAGGGCAGCCCTCAGTGGTGAGAGAAAGGCAACAGTCAGTGGCAATGCCTTAGACCATTCGGCTATCGGGGCCGGCCCTCAGACAGCAAGTAGTCAATGGCAATGCCTTAGACCACACAGCCATCAGGGCAGGCCCTCAGTGGTGAGAGACAATTAACAGTCAGTGGCAATGCCTTAGACCACACAGCCATCAGGGCAGGCCCTCAGTGGTAAGAGACAATAAGCAGTCAGTGGCAATGCCTTAGACCACACAGCCATCAGGGCAGGCCCTCAGTGGTAAGAGACAATTAGCAGTCAGTGGCAATGCCTTAGACCACACAGCCATCAGGGCAGGCCCTCAGTGGTAAGAGACAATAAGCAGTCAGTGGCAATGCCTTAGACCACATAGCCATCACGGCAGGCCCTCAGTGGTAAGAGACAATAAGCAGTCAGTGGCAATGCCTTAGACCACATAGCCATCAGGGCAGGCCCTCAAGGGTGAGAGACAATTAGCAGTCAGGGGCAATGCCTTAGACCACTCGACTATATGGGCAGGCCTTCAGTGGTAAGAGACAGTGAGCAGTCATTAGCAATGCCTTTGACCACTCGGCTATCAGGGCCGGCCCTCAGACAGCGAGTTGTCAATGGCAATGCCTTAGACCACTCAGCCATCAGGACAGGCCCTCAGTGGTGGGAGACAGTTAGCAATCAGTGGCTATACCTTAGGCCACTCGGCCATCAGGGCAGGTTCTCTCTATGTATATATACATATATATATATATATATATATATATATATATATATATATATATATATATATATATATATATATATATATATATATATATATATATATATATATATATATACATATATATGTATATATATACTTTATTTACTGTAGAACATAGCTACTAAATATATAAAAATAGAAGGCAGTGTCTTAGACCATTCAGCCATTGGGGCAGGCCCTTCATCAGTATCCTGCTTCCAAACGGTCACCACGAAAAGTTTTACCTGTAAACCTCAACTTGTAGCACCTACAGCTAGATTCTTAACTTGCACCCAACAACTTTTCTGTCTGCATTCATAAAGGTGACCCTTTCACCCATGCCCATTATACCAGTTAAATCTGGCATTATTATAATCCTATCCTTTAAGAGTAGCTTAAGGAATAAACATCCTTGTTTGTCTCGCGCAGAGTACTAGTATCTATGACTCATATGGCTGCACCCACATTCGCACCTGAAAACCCTTTGAATACCCTTGACCTAAGCATTATCACACATATTTAAACACCCCCCGTATACTCATAAACATACTCATACAGATTTACACTTTCTTAAGCAACCGGAATAATACATACTTTAACTACAGTTGATTTAGAGTCTGACACTTTCCAAAGCAACGTGAATGAGGCAAACTTTGATTATAGTCGATTTCTGTAGTTGAGTCTGGTACTTTCAAGAGCAACAGGAATACGGCAAACTTTAGCTATATACTTTCTAAAGCAACATGAATGATACATACTTTAACTATAGTTGATTTAGAATCTAGTACTTTCTTAAGCAACATGAATGATACATACTTTAACTATAGTTGATTTAGAAGCTGCTACCTTTTAAAGCAACAAGAATACGACATACTTTAACTTTAGTTGATTTAGAATCTAGTACTTTCTTAAGCAACTTGAATGATACATACTTTAACTATAGTTGATTAAAAAACTGCTACCTTTTAAAGCAACAAGAATACGACATACTTTAACTTTAGTTGATTTAGAATCTAGTACTTTCTTAAGCAACTTGAATGATACATACTTTAACTATAGTTGATTAAAAAACTGCTACCTTTTAAAGCAACAAGAATACGACATACTTTAACTTAAGTTGATTTAGAATCTAGTACTTTCTTAAGCAACTTGAATGATACATACTTTAACTATAGTTGATTAAAAAACTGCTACCTTTTAAAGCAACAAGAATACGACATACTTTAACTATAGTTGATTTAGAAGCTGCTACCTTTTAAAGCAACAAGAATACGACATACTTTAACTATAGTTGATTTAGAGTATGCTACTTTCAAAAGCAACAGAGATAAGACATACTTTATTTATTGTTGATTTAGAGTTAAAATCACTCTTCACAATCGAAATTTCGGCCATTTTACTCCATTGGTGACCAAGCCTATACAATTGCAAACCTGTCAACTATTTTGATTTCAATGGTATAACTCTTCTGATAGGAGCAAGCAGGGTGAGGTCTTTGCAGACAACAAAAAAGTAACACTTAATATTTATACAAGAATGCTAACTAAATGTTATTCAATTTTGGAAAGAATATGGCCCAATCTTATTTCAATATATCAAGGTGCCCCTGGAAGTCAGAAAAGAAACTAAAGAAAATGTACATTATGTACCCATGAATGTAAAGTTAAGGTTATTCAAGTATTGAAGGAAAATGGCCCTATTTCATTTTAAAGTATCAACATGACCCTGGTGGTCAGAAAATTATAAAAGTAGCAGACGATACTTTTTAAAGGAATTCTCTTGTGTGTGAATTGGTTAACCTTATCCCTGATGGCCAGGACTTGAACAAAACAAAATGCTGTGAAAGAGGCACTATCAGCGAATTGCTAGAAATCTCCTAAATTTTGGATGGTTGAATGTTGAAAGGTATGCCAAGATTTCCACACTGACCAACAAACTCACTGTTATGAATTATGAAATTATTTGAAAAAATGCTCAGTTAGAATGTAGTAAATCAGTTGAGAGATTTTACTCAAGGTCGCGGCGTGGTGAAGCGTGGGTTTAATTTCTTGGCGGGGGGGGGGGGGGGGGGGGGGAGGGTGTCACCGTCAAATTGGGATAGTAGGAACGGGGGGGGGGGGGGGTTACCTCACTGAGAGAAACGCCGTGGTGACCTAGGGTTTCAATGCCTTGCTTATATACCCAAGTGTTATTTGGATTTGGAAATTCGGTTTTCTTCACATGTATGCCACGTTGAGGCTAGGTCGTTACAATCCTGTTATAAGTAGTGGAGGAAACCGGTGTACCCGGCGAAAACCAACGCATAACCCAAAGTCGATGGATATATTCATTCATAGTAGTGGAGACCCAAATTCCCTTCTGAATCAAAATGTCAAAATATTACATTAGTCTAGAGCTAATAATTTTCGATCCTTAGCATTATTTTCAGAGTAATTGTCAAAGGTAGGTAAGTGAAACGCACAGTCGTAGTAACTGAGAGCACCACACCACTATTAATAAAGAATCCCGGCCTGGGCATGTGAGAAATTTGCCAGTGACTTGGGGTCGGGCGGTGGTTTTCGCCGGGTATTCCGGTTTCCTCCACTTCTTACAACTGGCTAGTCACGAAGTAGCCACATTATATTAGCAAAGCGCTTCTGCACTTAACCCATTAATGCCCACAGCGACCAAAAGCAGCCTCGCAAATTCTTATGATACCTTGCAAGCAAAAGCAAAGTAAGGAAAGTATTTGATGGAGAAATGTCATTCAGAGCATTTTCTACAACTCCCCTTCAGATATTTTGTAAAACCATTCTCAATTTCAAAGTTATTGTCAAAATTATCAGAGATCCTGACGACCATTTCTGGTGGAGCTCTAAAGTATGAATAGGTTAGGTGGCCAAATCACATGTCCCTACTCTTCTAAAAACTATTTAAACGAATAAAGTTGCATCGAGAAGTTGAACCCTACAAACTTTGGTAAAGCCGTTTTATGAATTTTGTTAAAGCCATATTTTGCCAAAGGGCCAAAACTTTTCCCAGATTTCTTGTGGACTTAATTGAAACCTGAGCAAGATTAAATAGTAGTAAAAGAATATGATAAACACCACCATTATTGTAAATCTAACAAATGAGTGAATAGATGGTATGATATGCATCGTCATTTCTTTTCATGTGAAATTTTCTACTAAACTGATTGTTTGAGTTTTAGATGCAAATGCTCTCGTGAAAATAAACATATGGAGAGAAAATCAATGGAATACACTATATTTACTCCTTTGAGCATGTTTATATGTAAAGGGTGCAATATCAAATGACAAATTATCATTATTATACTCATTAAAATTATTATCATTATTACTATTATTATTATTATTATTATTATTATTATTATTATTATTATTATTATTATCATTATTATTATTAATTTATTATTATTATTATTATCATCATTAGTATTATCATTATTAATATTATTATCATTATTATTATTATTATTTTTATTATTATTATTATTATTTTTATTATTATTATTATTATTATTATATTATTATTATTGTTATTATCATTATTATTATTATTATTATTATTATTATCATCATAATTATTATTATTATTGTCATTGTGATATTTGTCAACGACACAACCCTATAAAGGCTCAGAGGGAGTCCCCACCTTACAATGTTACCCTCGTCCGTGCGCATGCGCGTTGTTGTACGGTTGCGGTACATTACCCGGTGCAGTGTGCCACGAGTCCGCATTCGCCTTGCAGCGGTCACCAAGACAGGTCCAGCCTTGCGACTCCTCCTCTTTTTCCTCCTCCTCGTCCGACTACATATCCAACATCATGGTTGAAGCACTGAACGGCAAGTGGCAGCTTGAGTCAACCGACGACATCGAACCCTTCTTGAAAGCCTTAGGTAAGTGCTCCGATTCTCGTCCGGTTCTGTGATGCTTTTGACAATAACTTTAAAAATGAAAATGGTTTTACAAAGAATTTGAAGGGGAGTTGTAAGTAATGTTCTCATTGACATTTCTCCATCAAATATTTTCCTGATTTTGCTTTTGCCTGCAGAATATCATTAACAATGTGGGACTGCGTTTCGCTTCTGCGAGGTGCCCACGCCAGGAGCTACTAGCACAGCAACTAAACCCCTATGCTTCAGGCTTAATCCTTCCAATGCTTGGCTACTTTCGTCCAATGCACAAGAACGCAGATTTTAGAAAAAAACATCTAATACCTGTCATGTTGGTATTCATTGGAAAGCTCTCGCTGACTACTCCTAGATGAATACCCATATGCCAGGGTTTTTGCATTATTTTGTATCGGCTAACTTATCCACCAGCAGCATAAGGGTTAAGGTGCTCAAATCATACTGGTCTCCATGCTTAATGTTTTAACCCATTGATAACTAAGAGTTCCTCCAGAAATTGTCGTCTGGGTCTATGTTACTTTTAGCAATAACTTTAATATTGAGAATGGTTGTATAAAGTATTTGAAGGAGAGTTGTAGGTAATGTTCTGATTGACATTTCTGCATAAAATATTTTCATAACTTTGCTTTTGCTTCCAAAATGTCATTATAATTGTAAGGCTGATTTGGGCCGCTGTTTAACTAACATTTTTGCCCCTTAATGTTAAATTCTTTCTTTATTTCATTTTTCAATAAAGGATTTTTCAATAAGAAGCATGTTACAACAAATACGTTTTCTTTTGATGAAACTGTTTATGGATATTTCTTTACATCCACATGTAAATTCAGATGTATAGTATGAATTTATATTTTCTCAGTATAGAGTAATACGACATGCATACATCTATTGATACTTGAATTCTGTCGCGGCACTCAATTTATGGCTCGATGGGGCAAGAAAATGACAGGTTGCTCTATATATGTATTATATAGCTTCTTAGTAACGCTAGGTGTGTAACATTGCTTCCTGGTTGAGTTCGTTAGAATCCTCAATTTCTGATCAAGAAATATGTCCCTATCGACATGAAAAAGTATGAGGTTAGCAGTACCAAGGGCCAGTTAAGTATAGCAGCTCTCTTCCTGTTCCCTCGCTGTGCTTATGTGACAGAAATGTGAGTTTTACGCTTAAGAATAATTCAGGATATTGTCGTCTGGACCTTTGATATTTTTGACAATAACTTGGAAATTGACAACGATTTTATAAAATATTTGAAGGAGAGTTATTGGTAATGTGCTGATTAACATTTATCCTTCAAATGTTTTCTACCTGTGTTTTTGCCTGCGATATTTCATCAAAAGTGTCAGGCTGCTTTTCGCCGCTATGAGCATTAATGGGTTAATATGAAATGGCAGGAGGAAATACAACATAACTTAACCCTTATGCTGCTGGTGGCTAATTTGACCAATACAAAATGATGCAAAAACCCTGGAAAATGACTAAAACATGGATAGTCATATCAGAGTACTCAGCAAGGGCTTTCCAATGAATACAAACATGACAGGGTCTAGATGACTTTAAAAAAAGATCGTTCCGTATTTGTGCTTTGCAAGAAAGTAGACAGCATTGGAAGGGTTATCTTGCCAAAACACCCTGTAGGTGGCGCCTCTTTACCCTTGGAAAATAATTTTAGACAGGGGATGATCAAAAGGCCCTTTATCCAAAGTATGAAAAAAATGGTAACGTCAGAAGTCAATATGAAATTGTGTCCTTAAAGGCTATTTTTGATATTCTTGTATAATCTGCCCATGATATTCAGACGTAAGTCACCTTGGGATCTCAGAGTGCACGCATGCGCAGTCTGTGGCTGGGATCCTGCGTTACTGGACGACCGGAAGAGGAAGTTAACCCTTCCAATTACTGAGACCACTTTCGCCCACTGGCAAGGCACACTCACGAACGCGAAGTTTTTTGAAAAACATTTAATCCATGTCATGTTGGTATTCATTGGATAGCTCTCGCTGAGTATTCTCAGATAAATACCCATTTGCCAGGGTCGCAGTCATTTTTCATTATTTTTGCAAAATTTCGTATTAGCCAAATTAGCCAAGCAGCACAGGGGTTAAGTGAAGTACATAGAATAGGCCGCAGTGAAAATCCACCGCCGATATAGCTTTGATCTTTGTACGAATCCAACTATGCTGGAGAGTTAATCCGGAGGCTTCAAACTCTTATTGGTATTGGATTAAGCTTCTTGTTGTGAGTAACTGCAGGAAAGTGAGATTATGAGCGAAAGCTCTTCTCTGATCCAGACCGGTTGCAAAGCTGTAAAGTCCGCATTGTAGTTACCAAAGTCTTGCAGCCTTATATAATCCTTGGCTAATCAGGGCGTAATCTCTTATAATGCTGCGATACAGGTGCAAGCGGAAGTACAAACCTCGAGATAAACTAGGTTCCTAGTCCCTAAAACCCTAAAAAGTTGACATTCCCTTCTGTATTGACCAAACAGTCTGACTTAGTACCAACAATGATTAATAGATGGCTCTACCTGGTCCTCCTATATCTAGAGAAAAAATAATAAAGTAACACAGTTTGTATGTGGGGTTTGATGATTGATGAGGGGTTCATATTTGTGGGGTTTGAATATATGTGTATGACAGGAAGACAAGGAAGGGACAGACCAGATGCTTGGCTGGATATGTGTACAGGACAGGAGGACAGGGGAGGGTACGGACCAGATGCAGGATGCATGACATAAGTACGGGGGGACAGAGAACATGAAGAGAGACCCTGGGGGTGACGAGTTGACCCCATGGGACAAATACGGTTACGGATCCAAAACAAACAAACAGACAAACAAGCAAACACGCTCACTATAAGAGTCAGCAGGTAAATTCAGACACAATTTTAAGTTAGTGCAAATGTATGTAGTAGCAAGTATTGGAGTGGACCCCTGGGATTTTGACAGTGGAAGGGCAGTGAGCGGTCGGTCAGAAATGCGTAACTCGACTAGTCCAGTAGCCAGATCAAGAAAAGGGCTCTATTTTAGAAGTTAGGTTAACCCGAGAGCTAGAAAATTTCCGTTGGTATCATGTTTTAGGCCCACACTTGGGGCATACCGCCAGGGTGGATGTAGACTTCAGAAGTGGTGCACATCTTTTTTATGGGGTCATGTCTTAGACACCCCAATATATGTAAAAAGGCCCCAAAATGGTCAAAATAATAGGTACAGGGGTAGGAAAGGCACCCTAAAACACTCATAACTCAGCCTAAACCAAACATAGGGATGAGTGTTTGGTATCAAAATGTTGGTATGAAAGAGAAGTATCTATTGAAATAGTAAACACATAACTAACTCAATCCCATGATGTAATAAAGGTCATTCAAGGTCAAAATGGCTGCCAAATCAAGAATCTGGGATTTTCCCATATTCTATAGTTTCCGTTTATAAACTTCTCAGTTTTTTTGAAGGTATGTATTTCTTTTTTGTAGCCACTTTTTCTAAAGGAATGTCTTTTAATGGAATTGTTGAACATTTTAGAAAGTTCATTGACTAGAGTTTTAAGTCTAATTTTGAGCTGTAAGGTACAAAGTAGGGTACCAAGCCCACCTGGAGACCCCAAAAAGTGCCTAAAATGGTAAAAATTTGAAAACTAAAATGATTGTATCTTAAGTTTTATAAGTAGGAAGGGAGCAGATGATGCACCAAAACATCAGGTTTAATTTTCTCCTCAATCTGGAAGATAATGGAAAAATAATATTGAAATTAAGGGGTCGTTGAAGGTCAAATAAAGGTCAAAATATCATTTTATCCTTAAAAAATTCAAATTTTGATCAAGAGATTTTGATGAAGTACTTGTGTTTTGTCATTATATAATTTCCAAACCAAGTTACCACAGTAATTGGCAGATAAATAATCTCAACTATGGTCCAACAAATCATTTTCTACCATTTACCGGTGAAAATGAAGTAGTTTAGGTCAATATTGAGGTGTGGAATGTGGCATTTGGCTATTCCGTGCTTATAAAAAGTGTTTACGGACGGGTTATGAGAAAGTGCTAATATGGGACCACTGTTTAGGTCATAAAAGTTGTGAGCACCAAACATATTAGGCATTGTTTGGTATCAAAATGTTTGTTGTAAGACCGTCTTTCCATTCCATGCAGCCAGCCTAGGGTACTAGAGGTCATTCAAGGTCAACCTAACCCCAATTTCATGATTTAAGGCCTTTTGTCTTTGAATTTTCCATTTAGCAGCTTATCAAATTCTCCTAGAATACATATTTTAACCTGGAAATATTTTTAGGTGAGAAATAATTTTCAAAAAGGATTCTGAGACATTTCTAGGTCATTTCAAGAGAAAGTCTGGACCAATCTGGAATATTTAGGGACCAAAATGACTGATTACTGGTGCACTCAAATATTTAAGTGAGGCAGCAGAAAGTCGACATAACAGATCGAGTCATATCTTATGGTATGTCAGTTTTAATATTTAATGGGGAAAATAAGTCTTTTAACTTGCGGCATTACTTGCTTATTGTGTTTGTCATGTAAGATTATAAAGGCAGTGTAAAATATCACTGAGATTTAAGGAAAAAATGAAGGTCAAATAAAGGTCAAAACGTCATTTTTTCTCTGAAAAGTTCGAATTGTGATGGAGAAATTTTGATGAGGTACTTCTGTTTTGTCATTACATAATTTGCTAACCACATTACCACAATAATTGACAGACAAGATACCTAAAATATATTTTACTAACAATGTTTTACCCTTTACCTGTAAATATGAAGTACTAGTTTTAAGGTAATATGCAGATGTGGAATGTGCTATTGGACAATTCATGCCTAAATTAAGTGTTTAAAATGATAATCAAGTTGTTAGAAAGTGCTAGTAACATATGGGACCACTGTTTAGGTCATAAAAGTGGTGAGTATGTACAAACATTATAGGCATTGTTTGGTATCAAAATGCTTGTTGTAAGACAATCTTTCCATTTCATGCAACCAGCCTAGGGTAGGGCATTTTGCATTGATATAAGAGGTCATTCAAGGTCAAACTACCCCTAATTTCATGACTTAAGGCATTTTGTCTTTGAATTGCCTGTCTAGTATCTCATCAATTGCTCCTAGAATACATATTTAATGAGATTTTTTCCTAAAAAATATTATTTTTAGGTGAGAAATATCTTTTTAAAGAGAAACTCATGCCTTTAAAGGTTATTTCAAGACAAAGTCTGTGCTAATTGTGAATATTTAGGCATTAAAATAACAAAATGCCTGATTTTGGGTGCACCCAAATATCAATTTAGCAGCGAAAAGTTGACACAACATTTTTATCATAGGTATGTCAGCTTTCATTTTCAATTGGGCATATAGTCGCCTTTTAACTTGCCAATTTGTGTTTGCCATATGTAAGGTTAAAGATAGCGTTGAATATTATTGAGATTTAAGGGAAAATGGAATGTCAAACCAAGGTCAAAAGGTCAAAAAGAGCATTTTCGACTTTGAAGCAAAGATCGGTATACTGCAGTTTTATTTTGGTCAAGTGAGTAATGCTCATTCGCTTGAAAGGAATAATTGGTAATCATGAAATTAATTGAATAGTTAGTATGCAATAATAAGAATAAGTTGCTTTATATCTTTTTCGAGGTCAAAGACTGAGACTACCAAGGTTTTACCTAAGTGCGATTTCTGATTCAAATTCAGAAGTAACATAATCAAAGGTCAAACATGGGAATAATTCAATTATTTATGAAATTGAAGTAGATCTTTTTAGTCTTCCTACTGTAGGTTACTTGTCAATGAAATTTATTACCAATCTCTGTACAGAAAATTGGGAAGTCATTCAGTTCAAGGATAGCTTATTGATACTATTGACCAGTATAAACTTTAGTATTTTTTTGTGAATTTGGAGGTCAGCTAGATTAATTAGCTCATTTCAAACCTAGGATAATTTCCACAACTCATGCAGTAAAGCCAACTTCAGCCATAATTATCTTAGGATTCTTTGATGCATAGAAACAGAACTTTGGGGGTAGAATTGTTAACACAATGCTAGCTTCTCCTTATGATCTCTAAATGTTATGTTCAATTTCTTGTGTGACAATTCCTGTTGTGGTTTAGAGGTCATTGAAGGTCAAGATGAGCTCTGGTATAGGTTTTTGAATCTTTCGCTTCAGAAGATGTCCGCGTTTTTACAAATTCCTTTGATGTGCATATATCGTCAATGATTATTGTCTTAGATAAGTCAAAACTCTCCCAGAGGTTATAGGAATTGCTATTTAAACAATTCTTTAATCAGTTTATTTAGCTGTTTATTGAAAAAATCCAAAAGGCTACCACTGTTTATGAATGCACATACATGCAATTTTGTCACAGATAGCATGGCCGTCAGCACAAAATGGATTGGATCCTAAATGGGGATTTTTAAATTGACCAAGTCAGATAGTGGAGTGTGTAAATAACTAAATAGGCTTGTTTTCCAAAATAGATTAAGGTATGTACACATATTTTATGTACCCTAGGTCCCACGTGCTGAAGGTCAAATAAAGGTTAGATATCTAACAATCAGAGAGGTTGGTACTGAGCTAGGAATTAATGTTATGCATGATAAAAGATGTATACACCAAAATTAGGTAAAATCATTTTAGATAATGCCAAACTATTCAAAATAACAGTTATGGTTTCCAATTAACGAATGGAACCACTGACAGATACATACCTAGTTTATTATATGAAATTCATGATACTTATTTCTTTAATTTGATTCATGATCTTCTGCCTTGCTTTCATCAAACAACTTTGAAAGCTTTAAAAAGAGACATTTGTCACCTAAAGGCTTACAATGTACTCAATCTTTGGTGCAGACATATGTAAGGCCAGCATGTGGAGTAAGATTTTTTAGCCAAATACAATCAAAAGCAACTTATTTCATCTGGTAATGTTAATATGTATAGTTGTAAACTACCTCAGTTCCTCCACTTCATGATTGGAAAATATTCCTTTAAGGTGAACTAAGACCCTGGCTTTTTTTTACCAAAGTGTAACTACTGCATTGAGATATTTGCTCCAAAGTCACGAATACTCTTTTTGACCTTAGTTTGACCTTAAAATTTTACACTATCTATATTTTACACTGGCTTTAATCTTTAAATGTAACATGATTTTTATACTATTAAACCTTGTGTATAAAGTTAGGTATGTTGAACATGAATGACACTAAAAGTCAATATTGGTCTTGTTTTTTTAGAACAATTCAGAAGTTGCTTCTAGGTAAAATCCTAGCAGTCTCTGTCTTTGACCTCCAAATAGATAGAAAGCAATTTGTTCTTATCTGAAAATGTTATTTAAGTTGTAAACTAATCGTTTCTTTAGTTCATGATTGTCAAATATTCCTTCCAGGTGATAAAAATTACTTATTTGAACAAGATGCAACTGCAGTATTACAGATATTTTCTCCAGAGTCATGAATACTCTATTTGACCTTTTGACCTTGGTTTGACCTACATTTTTTCCTTAAATCTCAGTGATATTTTACAGTCTTTAATTGTTTGTGAAAAACACAAAAGGCAAGTTAAAAAGCTTATTTCCCCCAGTGAAAATGAAAGGATGTACCATAAGATATGAAACTATTATGTCAACTTTCTGCAGCTTCACTACATATTGGGTGCACAATCAGACATTTCGTCATTTTGTCCCCTAAATATTCAAGATTGACCCAGACTTTGTCTGCAAAAATGTCTGAGAATTCTTATTAAAGATATTTCTCACCTGAAATATTTGCAGGAGAAAATATGCATTCCAGAAGAGTTTAATAAGCGGTAAATGGAAAATGCAAAGACAAAATGCCTTAAATCATGAAATTATGGTTAGTTTGACCTTGAATGACCTCTAATATCACAACAGAATACCCCTTCCTAGGCTGGTTGCGTGAAATGGAAAGATTGTCTTACTACAAGCATTTTGATACCAAACAATACCTATAATGTTTGGTG
Organism: Maea johnstoni; assembly: GCA_963942565.1. NCBI lineage: Eukaryota > Metazoa > Annelida > Polychaeta > Spionida > Magelonidae > Maea > Maea johnstoni. The sequence continues at coordinate 11,663,176 of OZ012689.1, read as the reverse complement.
CTCACACTTTCTATGACCAAAACAGTGGTCCCATACTAGCACTTTCTCACAGCTGAATCTTAAAGAATTAATTTAGGCATGAATTGTCCAATAGCACATTCCACATCTGCATATTACCTTAAAACTACTTCATTTTCACAGGTAAAGGGTAAAAATATTTTAGGAAAAACATATTTAAGGTATCTTGTATGTCAATTATTGTGGTAATGTGGTTAGCAAATTATGTAATAACAAAACACAACTACTCCATCAAAATTTGAATCTTTAACCCATTCATACCCGTATCAGCCAAAACTGCTACTAGTCAAGTAGATCTCCAGGTATGAAAGGGTTAAGAGAAAAAATGACGTTTTGACCTTTATTTGACTTTCATTTTTTCCTTCAATCTCAGTGATATTTTACACTGCCTTCATAATCTTACATGACAAACACAATAGGCAAGTAATGCCGCAAGTTAAAAGGCTTATTCTCCCTATTGAAAATGAAAGCTGACATACCATAAGATATGACTCGATCTGTTATGTCAACTTTCTGCTGCCTCACTTAAATATTTGAGTGCACCCGTAATCAGTCATTTTGTTATTTTGGTCCCTAAATATTCCAGATTGGTCCAGACTTTCTCTTGAAATGACAAAGAAATGTCTCAGAATCCTTTTTAAAAATTATTTCTCACCTAAAAATATTTCCAGGATAAAATATGTATTCTAGGAGAACTTGATAAGCTGCTAAATGGAAAATTCAAAGACGAAAGGCCTTAAATCATGAAATTGGGGTTAGTTTGACCTTGAATGACCTCTAGTATCACAACAATAGACCCTACCCTAGGCTGGCTGCATGGAATGGAAAGACTGTCTTACAACAAACATTTTGATACCAAACAATGCCTAATATGTTTGGTGCTCACAACTTTTATGACCTAAATAGTGGTCCCATATTAGCACTTTCTCATAACCCGTCCGTAAACACTTTTTATAAGCACGGAATAGCCAAATGCCACATTCCACACCTCCATATTGACTTAAAACTACTTCATTTTCACCGGTAAATGGTAGAAAATGATTTGTTGGACCATAGTCGAGATTATTTATCTGCCAATTACTGTGGTAACTTGGTTTGGAAATTATATAATGACAAAACACAAGTACTTCATCAAAATCTCTTCATCAAAATTTGAATTTTTTAGGGAAAAAATGATATTTTGACCTTTATTTGACCTTCAACGACCCCTTAATTTCAATATTATTTTTCCATTATCTTCCAGATTGAGGAGAAAATTAAACCTGATGTTTTGGTGCATCATCTGCTCCCTTCCTACTTATAAAACTTAAGATACAATCATTTTAGTTTTCAAATTTTTACCATTTTAGGCACTTTTTGGGGTCTCCAGGTGGGCTTGGTACCCTACTTTGTACCTTACAGCTCAAAATTGGACTTCAAACTCTAGTCAATGAACTTTCTAAAATGTTCAACAATTCCATTAAAAGACATTCCTTTAGAAAAAGTGGCTACAAAAAAGAAATACATACCTTCAAAAAAACTGAGAAGTTTATAAACGGAAACTATAAAATATGGGAAAATCCCAGATTCTTGATTTGGCAGCCATTTTGACCTTGAATGACCTTTATTACATCATGGGATTGATTTAGTTATGTGTTTACTATTTCAAAGGATACTTCTCTTTCATACCAACATTTTGATACCAAACACTCATCCCTATGTTTGGTTTAAGCTGAGTTATGAGTGTTTTAGGGTGCCTTTCCTACCCCTATACCTATTATTTTGACCATTTTGGGGCCTTTTTACATATATTGGGGTGTCTAAGACATGACCCCATAAAAAAGATGTGCACCACTTCTGAAGTCTACATCCACCCTGGCGGTATGCCCCAAGTGTGGGCCTAAAACATGATACCAACGGAAATTTTCTAGCTCTCGGGTTAACCTGAATCCCAAAAATGGGTGGCTGGCTACTGTACTAGACTGTGGGGTGCTCCCGCTAAAATTAGGCTATATATGCGCATATTCTGACTTTAAGTTTTCCACTATATCTCAAATCCAAGTATTCTGTACCAAAAATGTTTACAATAACATACTTTCTTGTCGAATGCCTTTATTATATTTGTTTTTCTACATGAAATTAATCCATCAATGCTTTGAGCGACCACTGTAGCACCCTGATAATCGGAAATTTTGAAACAATCATGCAACCAAAAGTAAAGTTGGAAAATTGATGAAGAATGAAATGTTGTTAAAAATGTTATCAACAACTTTCCTTCAAATATATTGTAAAAATCATTCTCAAATCTAAAGTTATTGTCAAAAAGTGACATAGGTCCAGACGACTATTCTGAGGGGAACTCTTAAACTTTAATAGGTTAAATACCCAATATGTCGTCAGGTTGACCATTGAAATACTAGTATATCGTTTCGAAGGGATGTAAAGTTTGGTTTTTTTTACGTCGCTTTTAACCGCTTAGGCCATCTTTTTTTTTTTTCTGTTTTAGGAAGATTTTTTTCCCAAAATCAATGCGAGAGGGAGCTAAAAAAAAAAAAAAGTAAAATAAAAAAAAGGTGTAAAGCCGGTTATACAAGCTTAGCCATATTTTTTTTATTGTCAGAAACACTTGTATACATTCTGTAGGTTATGAATACAGGTATCCTTTCATATGATTGGATGGTTTGCCCCAGAAATCTAAGTCTACCATGTGTTAAAACATTTGAAAACCTCCAGACTTGGTCAAGAAAGTGGGAAGAGCCTCTCCACCGCAGTATCACGTTCTGCGGTCACCGCACCTACATTAACTATGGACTCTGCAACTTCAGTTGCGGTCACTTCAAACAGCTTGGGTATCGCAAATAATGCAGGTACCGCAAAGCGCGCAGGTACTGCAATTAGTGCAGGTACCGCAGAGCGCAGGTACTGCAAATGGTGCAGGAACCGCAAAGAGCGCAGGTACTGCAAAGAGTGCGGGTACCGCAAAGAGCATGAGTACCTCAAAGAGCGCTGGTGCATCAAAGTGCGCCAGTACCGCAAATAGCGTGATTGCCGCAAAGAGTGCCAGTGCCGCAAAATAGCGGGGGGTACCACAAATAGTGTTATTACCTCAAAGAGCACCAGTGCCGCAAATAGCGCGGGTACCACAAATAGTGTGGGTACCTCAAAGAGCGCCAGTGTCACAAAGAGCTCGGGTACCTCATAGAGAACAGGTACCTCAAAGAGCGCCAGTGCGGCAAATAGCGCCAGTGCCGCATATAGCGTAAATACCTCAAAGAGCGCGGGTGCCTCAAAGGGCGCCAGTGTCGCAAAGAGTGTGGGTACCTAAAATAGCGCTGGTGCATCAAAGAGCGCGGGTACCTCAAAGAGCACGGGTAGCTCATATAGTGCGGGTACCTGAAAGGGCGCCTGAGTGCGGGTGTCGCAAAGAGCGCAGGTGCCTCAAAGAGTGTCAGTGCTACAAAGAGCGCCAGTACCGCAGGGCATGCAGGTACCGCAAATAGCGTGTGTGCCTCAAAGAGTGCTGGAACTGCAGAGAGCGCCAGTACCGCAAAGAGCACCAGTACCGCAAAGAGCGCAGGTGCCTCAAAGAGTGTGGGTGCTGCAAAAAGCATGGGTGCCGCAAAGAGCGCAGGTACCTCAAAGAGTGCCAGTGCCGCAAAAATAGCGGGTGCCGCAAAAAGCTTGGGTTCCTCAAAGAATGCCAGGGCCACAAAGAGCGAGGCTAGCTCAAAGAGCGCCAGTGTCGCAAAGAGCACGGGTACCTCAAAGAGCGCAGGTGCCTCAAAGAGTGTCAGTACTACAAAGAGCACGGGTGCCTCAAAGAGTGTCAGTGCTACATAGATCGTCAGTACCGCAGGGCATGCAGGTACCGCAAATAGCGTGTGTGCCTCAAGGAGTGATGGAACTGCAGAGAGCGCCAGTACCGCAAAGAGCGCAGGTGCCTCAAAGAGTGTGGGTGCTGCAAAAAGCATGGGTGCTGCAAAGAGCACAGGTACCTCAAAGAGTGCCAGTGCCGCAAAAATAGCGGGTGCCGCAAAAAGCTTGGGTTCCTCAAAGAATGCCAGGGCCACAAAGAGCGAGGCTAGCTCAAAGAGCGCCAGTGTCGCAAAGAGCACGGGTACCTCAAAGAGCGCAGGTGCCTCAAAGAGTGTCAGTGCTACAAAGAGCACGGGTGCCTCAAAGAGTGTCAGTGCTACATAGAGCGTCAGTACCGCAGGGCATGCAGGTACCGCAAATAGCGTGTGTGCCTCAAAGAGTGATGGAACTGCAGAGAGCGCCAGTACCGCAAAGAGAGCAGGTGCCTCAAAGAGTGTCAGTGCTACAAAGAGCGCGGGTGCCTCAAAGAGTGTCAGTGCTACAAAGAGCGCCAGTACCGCAGGGCATGCAGGTACCGTAAATAGCGTGTGTGCCTCAAAGAGTGATGGAACTGCAGAGAGCGCCAGTACCGCAAAGAGCGCAGGTGCCTCAAAGAGTGTCAGTGCTACAAAGAGCGTGGGTGCCTCAAAGAGTGTCAGTGCTACAAAGAGCGCCAGTACCGCAGGGCATGCAGGTACCGTAAATAGCGTGGATGCTTCAAAGAGCGGCGGTACCACTGAGAGCGCCAGTGCCACAAAGATCGCTGGTACGTCAAAGAGAGCGGGTTCGTGAAAGAGAGCGGGTGGCTCATTGAGCGTGGGTGCCGCAAAGAGCGCGGGTACTGCAAAGAGCCCAAATGACGCTGGGCATGCAGGTACCGCATAGAGCGTGGATACTGCAAAGAGTGCAGGCAGGTGCCTCAAAGGGCGCGGGAACCGCAAAGCGCGCCGGTACCGCTGGGCGTGTCGGTAGCGCAAAGAGTGTGGGTAACCCAGGGCATGCGGGTACCCCACAGGTTGCTGTCACTGCAACTACCTCGACCAGGTATGCGTTGGCTGCAAGTCCAAGGAGCACTAGCTGGTATAAAGAAGAAGGGCTGTAAATCTGCCCGCACTAGAAGAAAGAAAAGGGGGGGCGGGTCAGTCTACTAGCTTGCCGTCAGTATCTTTAAATAGGGGGACCTCAGCCAAAGAGATGCCATACGGATTGGCGTAGTCTCTATAAGGAATCACCCACTGCTAGACTGCTCCCCCCCTCTCCTTCCCCTCCACCATCCCCCTGCCCACTCCTGGTTAGAGAACTGAGTCCCGCTAGGTGTAGAGCTGTGCACACTCACCTCTCACATACTCAAGTGGCTCGAGCAATGGGGCAGGCTCGCCGAGCTCGAGCTGAAGTGGTCAACTTGTGAGCTTGTCTATGTTGGAAACACAAACGTAATACAGAGCACCTAACACACCTTCTCATAACTGCCTATTGTAGACATGTCTTGTTTACAATCTCCAATGCATACAAGCAGTGTTGAGTGTTATACTGACCTTTGTACCTCGTCAGCACATTTTAAAATGTTAATAAATCTCCACCAATAAGTATTTATTTCTTAATAGCTGGGCTGGAAAATAAGTTGTTTTTTAAACTCCGCCCGTCCGTGAGCTATGAGCTCACGAGTCAAAAGGGTGGTTAGCTCATGAGTTGATCTCCCTCAAAGAGTGCAGCTCTAGCCTGGTGTCTAGGTCTCCGTCGAAGTCTAGGTCAGGCTGTACCTCCCTGACAACATCCCGGGACCAGTTCTTGGACCGGGCCGAGGATGAGTAGGAAGGGGAGGTGGAGAGGTTTGACCCTCTCAGAACCCATCCCCCTCTCTCCAATGGAAGCCACAAACTGCTAGGGAGTTCTTCTCTTAAGCCTGTGGTGACTATACCCAGTACGGGGGTTGTGGGAACCCCGGCACCATGCAGGATTTCGCCCGCGCTATCTAGTACCTGCTAGGGAGTGATAACTAAATATTGATGACCTGACTCCTATTTAGCAACACTATGTATTTGTTTATTTTCTATTTTTCTTTTATAAAGCATGCACAAATATTGCTTTCAAGGAAATGCTTTTCAACTTTCCTTTTTTTTTTTTTTTCAATGAGGGGCCCAAAATCAACGAGGGATTTTTCCTAAAACAGAATAAAAAAAAAACATGGCCTTAGGTCACATCGCAACTGTTGAAAGCGACGTAAAAAACCCAACTTGGAACCTCACCTTCCTTCGAGCCGCCCTGGTCTTGCATTCAGTTGAATATGGTAGTTGTAGTACTAACTGTGGCGCCCTCTTTTATCGTTGGTAGAACTGAGTGAAGAAGTCCGCGAAAAGGCGGCCAAGATGTTTGCCATGCAACCCGAGGGCAGTGGACAAATTCTCAAGATAGAGGGCGACACCATCACCAGATCATACTTCATCGGCGAAACGACCCAGAAGGAAACCACACTCACCCTTGGCGCGGAAACCGAGCGGGAATCCCTGGCCGGACCAACACTGGTAAGAACTTAACCTTCAACAGGATCCTAGTATCCTGTTTAGCAATTCCTCGGGGTCTAGATGCCAAGATTTTACGTACGTTCTGATCAAATTTTCATAAGCCCAGTAACAGCGAGCTACAACTACCCAAAAGTAAACCGTCCGCCACCATATTGGCGGTACGGTACAATTTTATTTGGATATATATATATATATATATATATATATATATATATATATATATATATATATATATATATATATATATATATATATATATAAGTGATAGATAGACCCCAAGGAAGTTGTGGTGTATGGGATATACCCAAGGTGTTACGAGGCGTAGCCGAGTAACCCCGAGGGTATCACACACACCACAGCTTCCGAGGAGTCTATGTGGCTTGTACCACAGTTGACTGCCTTCCACCAATCACAGGCCGAGAAAAGTATACCCTTGGGTAACACCTTTGGTTTTAGGACAAAGGCTTGAAAAGTGTGGGTTATGTCCTATACCCTACATTTTTCGAGGCCTCTGATTGGTGGAAGGCAAGCAACTGTGGTACAAATATATATATATATATATATATATATATATATATATATATATATATATATATATATATATATATATATATATATATATATATATATATATATATAAATATATACACGCACACACACACACACACATATATATATATATATATATATATATATATATATATATATATATATATATATATATATATATATATATATATATATATATATATATATATACAAGTGTTTGTTTTTATATATATATATATATATATATATATATATATATATATATATATATATATATATATATATATATATATATATATATATATATATATATATATACGTGTGTGTGTGTGTCATTATATGATGGCAAAACTAAAGTGGTTCCTCTGTTTCTCTCTTGTAGACTCTTGCGGAGATCAAAGACAACAAAGTGCTCTACACTGAGAAAGTTGGTGGAAAGAATATGATGACTTCTGAGCTTGAAGTCGTGGATGATAAGCTAATTGTGGTGAGTCTCCTTTTCTCATCTGAAATCTCACTTTGTCAAGCAATATCGCTTTTTGTATGAGCGTCCAAATGCCCTCAGATGGAAAAGTGTTTTCTAGTTTAACAAGTAAATGCTCATTTTCCTTCATTCTGGGAAAATGCAATTATCGGTCTTATCAGTGCGTCTAGGTTTTATGTATTGGATTATAATGTGTATGTATTTCCTGTATTCCAGTCATTGCAAAATGCATACATTACAAACTTCTTCAGAAATCAAAATGAATAACAATAGTAACATGGAGACAATTTAGGATTTCGATCTGAACGATGATATTCAATTATTTTTAGAATCTAACCACGATGTGTTGTATTTTCAGACAAACACCGCAGGTGACGTCTCGGTCAAAAGAGTCCACAACAGAGTCTAAAAGCCATCGAGTCTGAGCTCCGAGAAAAAGATCCATGAAGCTTTGAGTCAAGTCTGACATCAATGAAAGTAGTCTTCTTGACCGGTGAAGATAATCATCAAGCCATATTATGACATTCTGATTCTAACATTATATATATATATATATATATATATATATATATATATATATATATATATATATATATATATATATATATATATATATATATATATATATATATATATATATATATATATATATATATATATATATATATATATATATATATATATATATATATATATATATATATATATATATATATATATATATATATATATATATATATATATATATATATCCTCTTATAAATAGCACGTTGCAATCACATCGTGAGTACCATATACCTATACAAGCGGAGAACACTATGTGGCATATTTGGCAATCTTAAGAATAATATTTTAAAGATTAGTATGTCATCAAATTATATGAAAGATATTTGCTACGATTCCAAAGACATTTTGTATTACAATATGCGAACCTCTCGTTGAATTGATGGGTTAAGGGGAAATGCTACTTGATACTGAGATAAAGAACAAGAGAGTAGAGACGTACAGTTTATATGTATGCGCATTTATCATGAAACGTATAAGGATTATTTGTAAGGATTTTATAAGATGTCATATTTAAGTTAAAATACAAACGCTATAATTCAAGACTGCAGAACACAATGTAAGAAGTATAATTATGGCTTGTTGAAAACAATAAAGGTGGATGTTTGGAAGCATAAATCTCGTCATATTATGAATTATTACTTTACACTGTTGCTAGCTCTCTCTCTCTCTCTCTCTCTCTCTCTCTCTCTCTCTCTCTCTCTCTCTCAAATACCACTTGTCCCTAAAACATTCAGCTCGGGTAAAAAAGGACCCTACTTTCAAACTCCTGGCCCCTGTTTGAGGTAGTCGCTTTAAAACTAACTTTTTCTAATGTTAAACAGATAAGATCACTCCTGAAAATCGTTTTGCTATGCTACATGTTATGACGAAAAATACATATTTGTTGAAAAATAGAATAAATACCAAGATCGTATAGTTAAATTTATAAAGATAATTCATAAAATACAAACAAAATATGATATGAATACTAGAAAAAACAGACAAACGAAACATGAATTGCAGCTAAAGAATACCCATTTCTGGAGAATGCATCTAAAAGGTAGTAAAATATAAGAAAATATTACCATCTTAATATTTACTAATGTATCCCTCGCCTCGGAAAATTTTTTAAAAAAATCTGTACAAGAAAAGTTGGAAAAATGTCTTTGAAAATTTTAACAATAAATGATGTCCCTGAAATTTGGAAATAGAATTTGCCTTTCAAAAATGTACATGCCTTATTAGTTACTATGGTAATATGCTATAATTAGTGCCAGAACTTGAACAGCTACTTTGTGTACTATTTCCACAATCTTCTGCTCCTTTATAAAACTCGAATCCTCCACGTCGTTGATAAACATGGGAGCACTTGGTTAATTAACTTTCTTTACAATTGTACTGTACGGTTAATTTGGGAACAATGCATGTGAAATATGGTAGCAATCTCCTCGTGTTGATAAAATTCAATGATGTAGCCATTTCCGAAGCGTCAAAACAGGGTATTGGTAGACCGTCTTTCCGGCCCCTCGGAGGCTTAATCTAATTAATATTCATGAGGCTTCTCTAAATAAGTCGAGAAATACCCCCATGACGTCACAAACAGAGATGAATGTAAACTGGGCTCCCAGTCGGTACCTAAAAAGTTGACATTCTCTTCTGTGTTGACCTGAGAGAAGGGGATGTATTTCTCTGGTGTTGACCAAGTGAAGCTATGTGGTGTAGTTCCAGGTATGGTAGATAGATGGCACCACCTGATCCTTACCTATCAATCAAAACTGAATATTTCATTCACCTGACCTGGTGAGATAAATGTGAACTCATTTGGCCACGAGCTCTGGCTCCTTGACCATTTGATGCCTGGTAACAGAAAAACTTGATACAAACATATATATGACAGCCTAGTAAAAGCCTAAAAAAGAAGTTCGTTTCCTAATACCCCACCGACCCTACTTTTTCGCCCCTACCCTAATCATTTTATTGCTCAATATATATATATATATATATATATATATATATATATATATATATATATATATATATATATATATATATATATATATATATAAATATATATATATATATATATATATATATATATATATATATATATATACATGTATATATATATATATATATATATATATATATATATATATATATATATATATATATATATATATATATATATATATATATATAAGCAAGGTAAACAGTTGTAATTACTTCATATTCCATGCATGACATACAAAAGAAATTGAAAAAAGAGAGAAGAAAACATCAAAGCTCAGCATATGATACTCGTTCAGTGGATCTACATACCCCACTACTTAAGATGCTGCGGTTCTTTTGCTTTACATTTACATCTAATGCAGCATGGAGGAGAGAAAAAAATGATAAAATAAGATAAATTCCCTTCCCATCTACCCTATTTTTTTCTAGCATATAATAGGAAACAAACGTATTTTTTGTTTAGCCTAATCTATGCTAAGATAAGTGTAGACTCATGGACTGGGTTCCCAGTCCCTAAAAATTGACATCCCCTTCTGTGCTGACAAAGCAGTGAGGTGTAGTACCAGGTATGGTAGATAGATGGCACCACCTTATCCTCCTATCTCTTATTGGCGGGGCCCTCACGCCACGCCTATTAGGAAGCTGTTTTGAAATGTTCATAGTCCGGATGAAGTTTGAAGTTTTCAAATATATAAAATATTTTTTTAAGCGGACATGAAATATATTTTTCAGTATAGGAAGGAAAATTACTAAAAAAAATTACTATGTGTATAGAATTCCGATATTTGTTTCATTTCTACAAAAATGATACAAATCTATTCATAATAAATTATTTTCCTCTATAATGTTAATGTTCTTTATACATCCGGTTCCCTCACAAGTTCATACATAACTGAGCCCCGCCTTTTTACTTTTGATGCTTTGCATCAACAACCGTACTTGTTCAAACTGAATTCTGGTGAGATAAGTGTAAATTACATGGAGCACTATGGCCAATTAGAATATTTGGTCCTAGGTAACAGAAAAAAACATTACAGAAAATGCATATGACAGCCTAGAAATCTAGGCTAAGCCCGGGGGGGGGGCACTCAGGTACAGAAGGGGGCCGCACCTTAGTTACGTATTTCGCGGAAGAAGGGGTATTTTTTGAAGACCTCCGCATGTCCGCGATTTTGTAAAAGAAGGGTACTTTTTTGTACCCAGGTACGAAGTATGGGGGTCAAAATCCCCTTACAATCCACGAAACATACGCGGCTCTGACGCCGAGTGACTCCCGAAGTATCTGGGCTTCCGAGTTTGCTGCCGCCACTTGCTGCTGCTAAACACGCAGCGAATTATAAAATCTATTTAGTTAAAATACGTGTTCCCGTTCAACCAATGTCAGTGTTTTGATAAAAGAAGGGGTGTATTTTTAGTGGAAAAAGTCAGCGTTTTTATTAAAATAAGGGTGCTTTTTTGGCCAGAAATCAGTGCTTTAGGGGTATTTTAAAATTTTGATAACGAACGTATGCGCCCCCCTAAATACCCAAGTGCCCCCCCCCCCCCCCCCCCCCCCCCCGGGAGGCTAAGATTAGCCCTGTGAGTGCGAAGATGTCTACATCTTATGCTGTTGTTACTAATGACTGGGCAGCTATGAACATCCGACTATAGATGGCGCCCATTGTTTCTTTGTTTGTTTATTTGTTTATTTGTTATAAACGCTCATGTTTTCTTTCTTTCTTTCTTTCTTTCTTCCCTTCTCCAATTTCTGGAGTCTCACTGCTTTGTCAGGAGTTGGGTTTCTCTATATTCCATTCTTTCTGTTATTGCCTCAGTTGCTCTGCAAACGTCATCAGTTTCGCTGCTATATACAGGTCTCTCAATTTCAGTCTGTTATCCATGTGTCTGTATGACTCACAAACGGCTAGGTGATTCATGTCGTCTCTATCCTTACTGCATAGAGGGCAGCACAGGTCAGTCTTGTTGTTTTTAAAGTGAATGGTCACGTGAGCTAGGCTAAGATAAGTGCTGAACGGTAGTCAATAAATCTGTCTATCTACAACGCCGCTAGAGGGCGTGTGGTATGCAGTTAGAGGTTGTTGATATTTTCCCACGCAATGCTGCTTAGACTAGTGCCAGTCCTCTGAGCTACTAATTATAGACTGGCGTTAGTCTAAATGCTGCTGGTGCACACTACATTGATCTGATAGGCGGGAGAGTTGCCGCTGCGATGGTGATATAGCCTGTGGGCTGACCTGCGGGCTCCATTAACGTGCTGTATAATAAGCCTCGCTGCGCTGTCGCCTCGCCAGCAGCCCGCCGAGCTGGTAATATTGACCTCAATATTACACAGTGCGCCATTGTGGAAGGAGGCACTATTTCACAGTGGAGGCCGCCGCAGCTATCAGACTACAGCTACATTCTACAACTCGCCGCCCGGGAAACCAGACTGCTGTGAATATATAAGACTAGGTTCTGAGAGAGATAGAGGGAGACATCCCATACATAGTTTCTGAGAGAGACTTCAATATTACACAGTGCGCCATCGATGAAGGAGGTATCATTTCTGAGTATTTCACCGTGGAGGCCGCCGCAGCCAGCTAGCTAGTACATGTAGCTACATTCTACTTGTACAACTCGCTGCCCGCAAAACAAGACTGCTGTGAATATTCAATATATACTGTTAACTGTAGGCTCTCAGAGAGAGCCATTTATACATGTAGGTTCTGAGAGAGAGAGAGCGAGAGAGAGAGAGATCAATATTACACAGGCGCCATTGAGGGAGGAGGCAGTGAATATATAAGGTTCTGGGAGAGAGAGAGAGAGAGAGGGCGATAACTATTAATTATTGCACAGGGCGCCATTGCGGAAGGAGGCAGTGAATATATTAGGTTCTGGGGGAGAGAGAGAGAGAGGGCGATAACTATTAATTATTGCACATGGCGTCATTGCGGAAGGAGGCACTATTTCATGTTGTGAAGGTCGATTCATCCAGCTACTAGCTACAACTCTATTCCCAGGAAACCAGGCTTGTGAATACCATCATATAAAAGATGGGAATGACTCTCTCTAACCTTGACCACTTTACTATAGACAGGTATGGACAGTTGAACTATTTAAGTAGGATATAAATTCAAACAGCAAGAAACATGGAGCATTTTGAGGTTCTGGAGATTAAAGAGGAGATCACTGACCAGGATGTGGACCCAAGCATGGAATTTGAGGACATGAGCAGTCAACTTATGGAGGAATCCCTAACCCACAAGGACACCCCTGCAACAAAGCTAGCCACAGAACACGCCTTCAAAAAATTCTACAGGTTCCTACAGATAAAAGGGAAAGATAAAACACTACTGGTAGAATACATCGCTGTACCTGTTGACCCTTTAGTGGTCACTGAGCTTGACCACTGCTTACAGTCCTTCTTTGCAAGCGTCCGGCGTCTGGATGGGGACTATGTTAAGAAAAACACACTGTTTTCTCTTAAGTATGGTTTAAGAAGGTACTATGAAAAGTTATTCGATATCGGTGATAAGAATAAATTCCCAGAATGGAATCACATGTTTAAATCTATGCTGAAGCACCTGAAGAACCATGGGAAGGGTGACACTGACCATATGCAGCCGGTATCTGCCGGGGACCTCAGAAAATGCAGGGAGTACTTCATGAGGAATATACACGTCCCCAGAACACTGCAGGAATATGTCTGGTTCATAACCACTCTCGCCTTTGGTCTGAGAGGACGAGAGAATCAGAGGAGGATGACTAAAGACTCTCTAACAATGGCCTATGATGCAAACGGCAGGAAATTTCTGCACTTATCTGAGGTATGTGCATCATGAGAGGAATGGGTTAATTTTTATTGTGATCATTATCATTATTATTATTATTATTATTATTATTACCATTATTTAAATTTTTATTAGGCCTAAAAAAAAAATTGCTAGTTTCCTGCAACAGTCTGAAAACAAATAGGGTAGGTAGGGCGGTAAAAAAAATTTTTTTGCATTATTTCTTTGGTCAAAAATGTGTTTTAAGCATGTTTTATGTTGATTGGGAGTTTGGAGGGGGGAAAAAACTTTAAGGTAGGGATTTTTTTGAATAAAAACTTGTTAGGGTAGGGTTACAGGTTCCAAACAAACAACTTTTTTTTTAGGCATCATTATTATTTAATTGTTATTATAGTACTTTATTAGTATTATTATTATTATTATCATTATTATTATTATTATTATTATAGGTAATTGCATTATAAGCTATGAATAAATGTAATTTATATTATTATTATTATTTTTATTATGAAATTATCATACAATCATCATGATCATCATCGTTGTTATAGGTAATTGCATGTAATCATAAACAAATGCAACATCTCCAGGGCTCGACGTTAAGGCTAGCCCTGTAGCCTCGGGCTAGTTGTTGAAAGTCAGAGCTAGTAAATTCTACCTATGAGTAACCCTTAGGGGCTAGATAGAATTAGAATATCATCGCTTAAAAAATTATGAAGCCCACCTTTGACTCTGCATACCTGGATGATAATCAATTTACCACAATACACTGTATTCTTTTCATGTTATCAACAGAGGCTATGATATCAACAGGTCACTATTTGAAAAGAGTTGTCATTAATTTCAGGGCTAGCAAAAAAAATTCAGGGCTAGTAAAAGTTTCGTTAACTAGCCCTGCTGGACTTATCAAGTTTATTCTTAAAGGACAATTCCACCATGAATAAAACATGGGCCCAAATAGTGTATTAGGGTAAACTCGACCCATATCCAAGACCCCACAACTACCAACCTCCATATTAGAAGTTTATTGATGTTTTAAGTCATGTTTTGCCATGCATCTGGGGGCGGCCATTTTGAATCTAGATGTTGTGAGATTAGTTGCACAAGTGGTAGCATCAAGAAGCTGCCACAACCAGGCTGGGAGTGGGCCCTAATACATTGTGTCCTGTTTCTTCTGGTAGTAGGGACTTGACAGAGATCATATGACATGTTTATTGAGTTTACATGGACGCACTAGATTTGTAAAGTTTAAGATGTTAGAGTAAAATACTTACCCAATCCCATCGCTCTAGACCACATTCAGATAGTGCACTGATTGTAAATTATTGTTTGTTTGTACTGATTTACATTGTAATTGTTAAAAGGCAGGAAATGGTTAGTCGGGTAGATACCAACAATTGCAAGCACTTCCCTGAGTTGAAAACACCCTGGGGACTTCAGGTGCTCAGGAAACAGCCATCTCAACACAATTTTGTTGATTGCTATTACCATTGCAGGAAGTGAATCTGAGGGGCTAATAATCAATCAGTCAGGTAATGCAATTGACCTGGCTAGTACTGTCAATCTAAGGAACACTTTCCCTGATGGGTTTGCAAGTCTAGTTTTGGGATTTTAAAACTCTTAAGGGAAGTTATTTGATATCAACCTTTTCCAGCTGTCATACAAACAACCAAAATGAAGAGTTGTATGACCCTGATGTTCAGGATATAGAATAAATAATCAACAAATTAAAGGGTCAGGCAGAAGCAAACGTATCCATTAAAGATGTTAAGTGCACTTTTATCTCTCTCCCTTTCTTAGCCATTGTATTGTACCCTCTAAAGAGAAATTGTCATCCAACAACTTGATGTAACAGATCTGGCCTTCTTTTTTGTGCGATCTGGGCCCTTTCTTTTCTCTCTTGTTGAATATGGCTCTGTGTGGTATTAATATTAAATGCTGTAGACGCTGCACCAGGTTTCAGGCGTTTAAATCTCCTAAATCCAAGTCTTGTTTGTAGTTCAGCCTCAAAACAAGATTCCTCAAAATGTTCATGACAAACTCTTTGGGCTTCACTAAATGAGTAGTTCTTCACTGTCCATCCTGTCCTAATTTTGAATAGCCATCCTGCTGCAAAATGCTTCTTTTCTGGTATAATCCTTGGGTTAGGAATGGAGAAAAGGGAAATCCCCTTTCCTTTTCCCTAGTCAGATCTGTTATATAGCATCCATAAGCAGCACAAATCACCATTTTCACAACATAGTTCTCCCAGTCTCATATGCACACTATACAGTATGTGGCAGCTCTGCAGACAGGAAGTGTGTTTGTGACATCATGAACTGGCTGTCAGATGGATTCTGGCAGGGCATTGTGGGATACAATGGCGCCCATGGTGTTCAGCTGGGATGGCTGTTTGGGGGTGGTAATTAAGTGCAATTTCACAGGTAGGGAAGCCAAACAGTATTCAGGTGAACAGGGACAGTAAAGTACACATATCAAAGTATGTTCTCAGCATATAATAGCCTGAAGGTGTAATTGTCCTTTAATGTTGAGCCCTGATCTCTATGGGGTTGCCAACATGATTGTATCACCCGTCCCGAGGGAGCTTGCCCTCGGGTGACAAAGGAACCTACAGCTCTAGACAAAGGTAGCCACCAGTTTTGACACATGGCTCTCATCCAATAGGATAAGAGTATCCTCATTTGAGGAATATTAATAAACACCATTGTTTAGGCCTAAAAAAAGTTGTTTGTTTCCTGTTACAGGAATCCTGTAACCCTACCCTAACAAATTTTTATTCAAAAAAATCCCTACCCTTTGCAAAGTTTTTTCCGCCCTCCCAAGTCCCAACTCCCAATCAACGTAAAACATGCATAAAACACACATTTTTGACCAAAAAAATAATGCAATTTTTTTTCTTACCGACCTACCTACCCTATTTCTTTTCAGACCGTTACAGGAAACAAACTATTTTTTTCTTGACCTTATACCTCACCCTATATAGTAGGAGTCATTTGATAACTCATGCTATTAGTCAGAATGAGTGTGATAATAGCACAAGCAGGTATGTAATTTAGCCAGTCAATAATTTATCCTATTATCACACTTTTATACATTTTGTTAATAACCAGTCAATAATTTAACTTATTATCACACTTTTAGACAATTTGCAGTTATTGCCAGTCTAGTTGGTTGCCCTCGGGAAATAATTCCTTCTCGAGGTGATAATCTGTTCTGTCCTATGATTTTGCCGCTTGTTATAAAATGTTTGGTATATAACAATTTTCAGTTGATATTGCCTGTTTAGTTGGTTGCCCTCTGGAAATAATTCCTTCTCAAGGTGATAATCTGCACTGTCCTATGATTTTGCCACTTGTTATAAAATGTTTGGTATATTTAACAATTTTCAGTTAAATTGCTTGTCTATTTGGTTGCCCTCTGGAAATAATTCCTTCTCAAGATGATAATCTGCACTGTCCACCAACAAGCGAGGCAATAACTGTTTATTATAATTATCAGATTATCATTAAATTATTATTATTATTATTATTATTATTATTATTATTATTATTATTATTATCATAATTATTATTATTATTATTTCTATTATTATCATTATTATTATTATTACTAAATTATTATTATTATTATCATAATTATTATTATTATTATTATTATTATTACTATTACTATTATTATTATTATTGTTATCATTATTATTTTAGTATATAATAGTTTAAATACCTCATGGTCTTAGCCAGCAGGGCGTCTGGGTGCCTTTTTGGACACCCAAACCCTTAAAAAGAACCACTCAGGACACCCAAATCTTTTTGTGTGGAATTTCTAAAAATCTTAATCTCAAGTTTATAATTGAATTTTTTCATCTCCTTATAATTCCCATGACACTGTTTAATGATATCATGCCTTATTTTGATGAATTTATACATGTTTATGGTTGAAAGATGAGTATAATGTTGATCCCCCTTGAGAATTTGGACGCCCAAAAATTTTACAGCTGCCAATTTTAGGCACCCAGTTTATAAATCCTGGCTTAGACACTGGTTTACCTAGTATAGTTTACCTAATAAGTTAAATATATATTACAAATTATTTGAAAAAGAAGTTTGATCGCCTTTATTCAAGCCAAATTGGGTGGCATTCATTTCTTCTGAAGTATAAAATATTTCAGAGAAGAGCTCTAGCAAACCAAAACCCTGCTGAAGTTGTGTATTGACAGAATAGTTTTAAAAGCAATATTTTTTGACAAAATATACAACTATATGCAAGTTTGAATTTACTGAACACACTTTTTTGCACCCATAAGCAGGGCTCGACACTAACCTGTGGCCCTAGGCCAGTAAATATTCCAAAAAAAAGGCTTCGGGCGAGTAAAAAAGGACCTGTACTGGTCCTACAGGGCCAGCAAACATTTGGGGACATTCTTGTAAACAAATTTCCCTTCAAGAATGACTTCCCCTCAAGAATGTCCCCAAATATTTTTGAATTAAATGAAGATAAAATAAATAAAAATAAATGTTGTGGTGAATTTGATGTAATGTATTTTCTTGACATGTTAAAGAAAAATATATAGGACCAGTAAATATTTTGCAGGACCAGTAGGTCATAGGGGTTACTCGCCTATGGGGCCAGTAACATTTTGAGTTAGTGTTGAGGCCTGATAAGTTTCATTTTCTTGAAAACTGGGTGCTTTTGTTTCATGCCATTTAAAATCCTGACTGCTTTGATGAAATCTTGCAGACAAAAACATAATAAGGAAAAGATTTGACGGAGAAATGTTAATCAGGACATTACCAACAACTCTCCTTCAAATATTTTGTAAAATAATTCTCAATATTATGATTATTGCCAAAAGTATCGAAATTCCAAAAGATTTCTGTTGGTTGGTTCTGTTTCTTTGTTGTAGGAAAAACAAAGTATTTGATGTAGTGATGTCATTGATATGAAATTTTATCGATTCGATTAATTGATATATATTTTTTGATGCGATTCGATTCGATACGCTGTAACGTGCTCGTTAGGCACAATATTTATAGGGATGTCATTGATATCCCTTTTTAGTCCTGCCCAAAGGGGGACTATAGAAATGCCCTCCGTCCGTCCTTCCGTCCGTCCGTCCGTCCAGATTCTTGTTACCACGATAACTCAAGAAGGAAGTCACGTAGGCTTCTCAAATTTATACCAAGCGTGTATCTATAAAAGATCTCGGACGAGTTCGGATTCTGGTGACCTTGACCTTAAGGTCAAGGTCACAGGCCATTTCTTCTGAAAATCTTGTTACCACGATAACTCAAGAAGGAAGTCACGTGGGCTTCTTAAATTTATACCAAGCGTGTATCTATAAAAGATCTCGGACGAGTTCGGATTCTGGGGACCTTGACCTCAAGGTCAAGGTCACAGGCCATTTCTTCTGAAAATCTTGTTACCACGATAACTCAAGAAGGAAGTCACGTAGGCTTCCCAAATTCATACCAAGGGTGTATCTATAAAAGATCTCGGACGAGTTCGGATTCTGAGAACCTTGACCTCAAGGCTATTGTCAGGCCATTTCTTCTGAAAATCTTGTTACCGGGATAACTCAAGAACAAAGTCACGTAGGCTTCTCAAATTTATACCAAGCGTGTATCTATTAAAGATCTCGGACGAGTTCGGATTCTGGTGACCTTGACCTCAAGGTCATTGTCACAGGCCATTTCTTCTGAAAATTAAGAACGAAGTCACGTAGGCTTCTCAAATTTATACCAAGCGTGTATCTATTAAAGATCTCGGACAAGTTCAGATTCTGGTGACCTTCACCTCAAGATCACAGGCCATTTCTTCTGAAAATCTTGTTATCGTGATAACTCAAGAAGGAAGTCACGTAGGCTTCTCAAATTTATACCAAGCGTGTATCTATAAAAAATCTCAAACGAGTTCGGATTCTGGTGACCTTGACCTCAAGGTCAAGGTCACAGGCCATTTTTGGTGAAAATCTTGTGATTGCGATAACTCTATAGGCTTCTCAAATTTAAACCAAAGGTGTATCTATAAATGATCTCGGACGAGTTTGGATTCTGGTGACCTTGACCTCAAGGTCAGGGTCACAGGCCATTTTTTGTGAAAATCTAGTGATCGCGTTAACTCAATAACGAAGTCACGTAGGCTTCTCAAATTTATACCAAAAATATATCTATAAAAGATCTCGGAGAAATTCACATTTCCGGTGACCTTGACCCACTTTTCAAGATCAGAAGTCAAATTCTTCAAAAGGCAGCGGGGGGACTCCTGCAGCATTCGGCTTGTTTTCGATTTGATTAATTAATTGCTATACTCTTTTAGATATATTAATTAAACTCGATTGGGCTCCATACAATGTGTCTTGGCCGTATGCCTGAGTAAAGTACACCATTCCTTCCAATATCTCTTACAAAAGCCATAGAAAATACTTCAATATTTAGTCAGAGTTTCACTTTGTGTTAGTTTAACAGGAAAATGTCTAGGAAAAGTGTATTTTTTATTAATAATCGTATGCCATTTTTGGGGTACAGAATATCGATTATTTCGATTTGATACCCAACCATTCGATTCGATTTAATTGACAAATTGAAAATGTCGATTTGTCGACTATCGATGACATTCCTAATTTGATGGAGAAACGTTAATCAGGACATTACCAACAACTCTCCTTCAAATATTTTGTAAAATAATTCTCAATATTATAATTATTGCCAAAAGTATCAAATTTCCAAAAGATTGGTCCATGACATTCTATTTTTTGTTGCAGGAAGAACCTCCACCTGGGGATGGTACTGGGCTGAACAAACCCAGAAATGGGATCCTTTACGAAGAACCGGGCAACCCCCTGTGCCCGATAGCGTGCTACCAGAACTACCTCGCCCATCTCACATCCGAAGAGTCCCTATACCAGAAAGCCAAGGACACCCTTATACCCCACGACAAGGTTTGGTACGAACGGCGCCCCGTCGGGAAGAACATGCTCAGCAAGATGATGCCGAATATCTCTCGTAAGGCAGGGTGTAGTCAGCTGTACACAAGTCACGCTCTGAGATCTACGAAAGACGAGGACTACCCGATGTTCCGGCATCAAGGGGTCCAACTGGTGGCGCCACCTGGTGGCGGGATGCCTACGACTGCTGTGATCATGCCTCAGAATGGCGCGATAACTGTGAGTGGCGGGATCATACCTGCGAGAGGAGGGATCATTTGTGCGAATGGCAGTATGCCTGCGAATATTAGGATCATACCCGCAAGTGGCAGTATGCCTCTGAGTGGGGGGATCATACCTCCAGCTGCTGCTGGGGGTCCTGGTGGGAATACTTCTTTTTCAACTGCAACATGGCAGCCTATTGTATCGAACTCTAACCCGAACTGTGGCCCGAGTCCCGGGGCTGATATCTATACTAGGAGTGCCCATACGTGTGGTATGTTCCCCGAAAATTCAAGCGGCTCACACCATAGGAGTGAGGCGAATATCCAGAACTCAGGAGATTCTTATAGTGGGCACACCAGTTCTGGGGGTACCCATCCTCACAATGGTGGTCAGCACCCTAACATTGCGGGTATGCACCCTAATGGTACAGGCACGCGCCCCAACCCTAGCGATTCACATACCCAGTATAATATTCAGAACCCTGGTTCTGGGGTGCCCCAGCAAGCACCCCAAACCTCAAAACCTCTACAATGGGCGATTCATCAAGAACCAATATCAAAGAGCGACTTGAATCTGTTGCATGTTTACTTCAAGGGATGGTCACAGAGTGCTGTGGTTCTGCAGCACAAGATCTTTGTGGATACCATGCTTAATTTTGGATCCAAAGTCTGGCAGAACATTGAACAGCTGAAAAAAGGTACCTGCACAAAAAGTGACTAGTTAAGGTCTTTTTAAGTTGGGCTGTCATTGATATGACAAGAATCGATCAATCGAAATAATATTTTGAAAGAAATATATTGACAGGCCTGTAACGGGCCCGTTACGGGCTCAGAACCCGTTATAACGGGCTCGTTATAACGGGTCCATTACGGGCCCGTTACGAGCCTGTTACGGGCCCATAAAAATAACAAAAATAATGGGACGGTTACGAAATATCTCATCCATTCAATTCTAACTGAGAGGTCTATTTAGATTGTCCCTGATTCTAAGTAACACAAATAGATCAAAAATAATCTCACAACTGCCCATGCACTCAGTTCACTGTCATCTAGATACATATCTTTGATATGGTTAGTAAGTACCGTATTCTTCCGATTAAGCGCACATGCCCAAATAAGCGCACAGGGCCTATTTTTCACGGTTAGAGGGAATGACCAGCGCTAATGTCACGAAAAACTTGTAAAACATACCTTTCCTCTTGCCGTGTCTGCAAACCAGCGCTGAATACCGCAATTTCAGCAGTTCCTTCGCACTCTCACTGTTCATATTTGCCGCATGATCATACTATTGACCAATTAATGATCTCACATGCGCGATTGTAGCTGCAAACGTCTAAGCTAACTGAACAGCGAGAGCGCAAAGGCGCAATTTAACGGCTAATGCTCTCCGATCGGCAATCCTTGAGGTGTGCTGTAAAACGGAAGATCGCCAACACCCCTACTTCAGAAAAATTTCCCAACCTCTATCTGCACTGTGCACTTAATCGGAAGCATACAGTACTATAAGAAACTTAACAGAATTTGAAACAGGAAAATGTCTCCTGGCTGTGCACGTCATGGTGATTTCTAACATTTTATCTCAAATCATATCATCTACAGTCCTTATTAACCCATCTACACTCAGAGCGGCCAAAAGATTTTGGAAATATTTCCCTTTCAAAATCATTTTTTTTCAAATATTTGAAAGAGAAATGTTGATCAGAAGACAAACAACAAATCTCCTTCAAATATTTTGTGAAATTTCGCTTCATTCCCAAGTTATTTTCAAAAGTATGAAAGTAGCAGAGAATATTTCGAGAGGAACTCTTGAGTGTGAATGGGTTAAAGCTTAAAACCGCACAGCCATCAGGACAGGCCCCTGTATTAAGCGGAGTGACTAATTTCTGCTTCTCTTTCTGCAGGTGATTTTGCCGTGAACACTGACGCGTCGGGTCTGTCTTATCTCTACGAGTGTCAAGGGGAACACTACGCCAATGCTGGCAGTACAGTCAACAGGGTCTATGAACGGAGAGGTAAAAATATTTACCGACTCGATATGTCTGCTGTGAAGTAATAATTGTCTACTAATATCTGCTGGGAGTACAGTGAAAAGGAGAACTAAGGCCAAGAAAAAAATATTGTTTGTTTCCTGTAACGATCTGAAAAAAACAGGGTAGGTAGGTCGGTAAAAAAAGATTTTTTTGCATTTTTTTTTTGGTCAAAAATGTGTGTTTTATGCATGTTTTACGTTGATTTGGAGTTGGGAGGGCTGAAAAAACTTTCGGGTAGGGATTTTTTTACTGAATAAAAACTTGTTAGGGTAGGGTTACAGGAAACAAAAAACTTTTTTTTGAGGCCTAATATGAAACAGCCCAACGCCCAAGGGAAATAATTCCTTCTCGGGGTGATAATCTGCACTATCCACAAACAAGACAGACAATTACTGTGTTGTTATGCCGAACATTTTAGAGGCCTAACAAGCGGCAAAATTGTAGCACAGAACCAGGGCCGATTTCTTGGTTCAGCAGCAGCATTTATTTAGGAAACCTGGCTGATGAAGCTATGCACCGGTGAACCATGCAGTGTACTTAAACCTAGGGCTGCACACCGGAAACCGGTTGCAGAACGTAACCGATCATTAGGCTGCCTAATGATAATGATAACCGTCCCAAAATAAACCGGTTTGAAAAACCGATAAAGCAGCTATGAGGAAACTGCCTTACCTTACTGTTGACATCGCTCCGAGCACTTCCTAAGCCGTGATTCAATAAAACAACGGCTCGGCATTGGCATAAATACTTTCGTATTTAATTCTTAATGGATAATTCGTTCAAATTTAATATTCTATGGCAAAATAAAACTCATAATAATCAAATATACGATTCTGTTTTATTCAAAGAATTTGAAATCATATTTCATGGAAAAAAAAACAACAGGTTTTGAATACGAAAGTTTGGCTATTTTTCAGAAGTTCGTCCCACGCGGTATCGTTAAAAAACCGTTAAGGTCTTACGACACTTTTAGAAATCTCAGTTTAATTTTCCTGAAATTTTGCATAAGGAAAGAACATAGCACAGTGATCCTCAAAACAACTTAAAATCATGGGGTCATCAACTTAGTTTTTTTTCACAGATTTTTGAAAAATTAATGCAATTTATGTCACAAACATCACTTTCTCCAAAATTGGTGTCTTTCTTTTGCTAGATTTATCCCTTCAGAATACTGACACTGCCTGAAATACTGTTTTGCCATGTCGAAATTATTTTTTTGCTGTTACAAAGGAATTATTGGGCAAAATCAAGAAATTCGAGAAACGAGTTTTTAACCCAAAATTGATATAAGTCAGAATTGCCTAGTTTAATTTTCACCAATTTTTGTCTACACTATCTACACAATGCTCTTAATAAGAAGACACAAAGAAAATGATAGGTCATCAGGTTAGTTTTCGAACCACAGATGGTCAAAGTTTGTGAAATAGGACATTTTTGGGGCAAATTTTCATGAAAATGTTAGAAAAGAGTTACTCAATAGTTACTGTTAATGCCCATACTTATATAAGATATTGTTAAGAAAGGGAACCCCACTTCATACACATGGATTATCACACATTATTCCTGAAAATGTGTCAAAACAACAAATTCAATGAATATGGAAATCACTGTAGCCAAAAACAAAAAACTCATAGGATAGTATTTATAATAGGCAGGTATAATCAGAATTGGTACATATTCAATAAAATTCAATTTCTTATCAATATTTCCAGTGACGTCAGGTAAATTGTAATAAATTATTTTAGTTTGTCCAATACCCAATAGGTGTCACCGGTATAGAGTATCATAAGACCTTAAGAAACCGTATCGTTTCAAAGTTATCAGTATCATATCAAATCGTTAATTCTTAACGGTGTGCAGCCCTACTTAAACCTATCATTGTAATCGCCATATCCCTTTAAGAACTCTTTTAACCACCTAACAAATGTTTCGGCAAGCTAATGTCCTAGTTATTCCAGTTCTATTAATAGTAAGTTGTCACCCGGCCCACCACAACTTTCACCCGGTATGATTAATCAAATGCGGCCGGCCGACATGGGATAAGTACTTCAGTTATCTCACGCCACCATGCACTTACAACTGGCTAGTCACGATAGAAAAATTTCTGAAACTCTAAAAGATTCTTATACACAAATTGCTCTACCCTAATATGATGGGCATGATGTACTCTACTGATAACAAAAAAAATCTGAAACTCAGAAAGATTCTTATAAGCAAACCGTTCCCCTTATTCTTGATATTCATTTTCCAGGTATCGAATCCTGTCCGGTCAAGTCCTTCATTTACTACATGCAGCGACTAAGTCCAGATGGTAGTGCCCTCTTCCAGCGACCCAAGAACGCCCACACGTCAGACCAGAGCATCTGGTACGATTCCCAGGCTGTCGGGCAATGCATGCTGGGTAATATGATGGGTGCTATATCCGAGGCCGCCGGTCTATCAAAGAAATACACCAAACACAGTCTTAAGGCTACCAGCCTATCGGAGACCAGCGATTTGCTTTATTGTTGTGACGAGAGTGGGTCCGTCCTCCAGGGGCAGATTGCCCGAGGTGTGGCCTCGCATGCCTCTCAGGGTGGTCGGCCCTCTGGTGGTGAGATATCACATCAACTGCAGCCGGTCGCCGCAGCCGTCTCCTCAGGACCAGCACAGCAGAAAGATGATCTGTCAGATGTAAGTTACCTATTAAGAAAAGGTTGATAATAGTAATATCAAAAATGATAATGATAATAATAATGATAATAATGATAATTGTAATAGTAATAATAATAATAATAATAACTATAATGAAAATAGTAATAGTGATAATAATAATAATGATAATAATAATAATAATGATAATAATAATAATAATAATAATGATAATAGTAATGATAATGATGATAATGATAAGGTTTTTATGGGTATGATTGCATTGCGCCAACGACAGGTTTTCCGAAGGCTGTTTTTTCCTAGGTGGCAACATACCATAGGAACATTTGTTGTATTATATAATATAATATTAGTTGAAATATGATTTTCATACAAATAAATCAGGAGTTGTTTAACATCGGCAAGCATCTTCCCCTAAATTATTACAGCATTTAGTGATTGATGTTAAAAACAACAGGATTAGTCTAAAGTCTAACTAGAATTATTTTCTCATTTTTTTTCTATTTTCTGCTCCTCAGGATGAAAGTGATGACAATCTAACCTTTAACGACCGTAAGGCCAGCAGTACCCTTCTGCTGCACAAACTATATATATATATATATATATATATATATATATATATATATATATATATATATATATATATATATATATATATATATATATATATATATATATATATATATGTATATTTATATATATATATTTCTCATTTTATTTTCTGCTCTCTTTAGGATGACAGTGATGACACTCTCACCTTTAACGACCGTAAGGCCAGTAGTACCCTCCTTCAGGAGCTGCACAAGCTACAGAGCAACAGAGAACTCTGCGACGTCCATCTGCTTTTGCCGAATGGGACTTCTATACAAGTAAGACACCTCATACCAGGGTCTAAGCCAGGATTTCAAAATTGCCTGTCCAAAACAGCATTTTCAAAATGTCTGCCAGTCCAGATTTAGCCACTTATCTACTTTGAATCCTCATACCAATTATATTTAATAGCCTTTTGTTTAAGAAGAAAAACAATTTGTATTTCAGTTATGTCTTGAAAGATGGTTTGTTAGGAAAATATTTGGTTATTACCCCCCAGAAGCCAAATTTGAGATTTCTTTATAGAAATTCTTGCCTGCCCAATAAGAAGTTTTTTAGGAAACAAAGCGAGTAAAAGACAGCAAAATCGTTATTTGGACACCCCAACCCCCTGTAATCAAACCTCAGGACACCCAAATATTTTTGTGAGGAATTTCGTAAAATGCCAATTTCAAGCATATAATTGAATTTCTTACACTTCAATATAATTCCCATAACATTGAGTAAGGATATCATGCTTTATTTCAATAAGTCAATATATTTTTATAGTATATTTTGGTTTCCCTTGAAAAGGCTCAATCTTCAGATTGTCCAGAATGCTAAACATGACTATTCACAACAAAATTTATAAGGTAATAATGCAATAAAGTACCATTAGCAGTACCTTTAAAATACCAGACCATATTCATCGGTACTGATACCTTACTGTACCGTTTTGTTCTTAGAGGTATCCACCTCTAATTGCAGTTGTATTTTGTCATACATTTTAGATGCATCGCTTTGTGCTAGCTGCTAAATGTTGTAAAAGTACTAGATGATATTTGAATAGCACTGCTGCATTAGTTAATCATTTATTACATTGAAGTGTTTTTTTTCCTACATTTCAGATGCACCGCGTTGTCCTAGCGGCACACAGTCCGTACTTCAAGACGCTAATCCAGAAATCCTTGGCGTCAGATCCCTCCACACTCCCATTAATCCCTGTAGAAACAGACGCCAGCATCATGAACATCCTCGTCCGCTACATGTACTCGGGGAAACTCACTCTGCCCATTCACAGCGTCGACAAGTTACGCAGCGCTGCACAGAAATATTCCTTGCATAAGTTGAGTTATTTCTCCGATCTGTTTCGAAGCCAGACGGATACAAACGAAGCTACGCCACCTCCTATATCGACAGGATCCTCAAGTATGGGAGCACCGATCTCAACACAGTCCCCCACTGTGGGAGCGCCCTCTCAGCAAGGACATACTGTATCACAACCAGTAACAATGAAGCCATCTGAAAGAAATACTGTTGCATCCTCTCAGCATACTCTGTCTCAACCAGTACAAATGAGGCCATCTGAAAATATTGCCGTTACAACAGCGCCATCTATTGGGCGACAGGGACCTATTATTCAGTCCGTACAGACAATTTCTCCGTCAACTTGTCGAGGACAGCAAGTTGGTTCAGGAGGATCTTCAGCAGAACACACATTGAAACGTACGAGAGCTTCCGCCTCAGGTGTCAATGTGAGCAAGGGAATTGCGCCATCCACCCTGCCTAAATTTATCATCCAAGTTCAACCACCGCAAAATATAGTACCTAGTCAAACCGAATCTCAGTCTGAACCTACCCATCGCACGCGGTCAACGACGAAAAAACCGATAGAGAACACCTCAATTGTTGTTAAAGATTTATCAGGAAAAGGGACGTCCTTCAGACCTATTATACCAAAGCCTCCTGTTGTGGTAGGAACTGCTGGGTGTGGTACTTCTCAGTATGGTAAGATCAGCTCAGTGTGGTCTAAGTCGTCATCAGGAAACCAGACTGCAACACCGGCAGTACATGACCTGCAGGGCGGTAGGTTCATACTGGTACCTGTCAGTCAACCTCAGATGCCACGCCCCCTACCGACCTGCTTAGAAACTACTTCTACAGTGAGCCACTCTCAGACCACGCCCCCAGCTGCCAATCAAAAAGACATGGACTTCCTCTTTCCTAACGAACAAGATCACCAGAAGGAGCAAGTAGAAGATTTTGTGGTGAAAATCGAAAGGGATTCTGATGATTCTGAAGAGGATGATAATTCGCAAGAGCAGGATGATTCTTTGTTGTATCTGGAATGCTCAGACTCTGACAACTCCTGGGTGTGTCAGGATAATTCCAGGAGCAGCAGTTCTTCGCCTGGTTCTGCAGGCCAGGAAGAACTCAATGATGAATCTGGTAAAAGACCCAATCAGAGTGACGAAGAGCATAGTTCATCAAAGAAGATCAAAACTGAAGACAAACAAGACAAGTGAATGAAATGTTTGATTCTGACACGGGTGGGGATTCAGTCATGAAGGAGGGGGATGGCGGCATCTCCTGGGAGTGTCAGGATAATTCCAGGAGCAGCAATTCTTCTCTTGGTTCTGCAGGCCAGGAAGAACTCAATGTTGAATCTGCCAGTGAACACTCGAATAAACAAACCCATTAGAGTAGAAAAGAGCATAGTGCGCCAAAGAAGATCAAAACTGAAGAACTCCATGATGAATCTGCTAGTAAATACTAGAGTAAAAGACCCAATCAGATCAGCAAAGAGCATAGTTCATCAAAGAGTATCAAAACTGAAGACATACAAGACAAGTGAATGATGTGTTGGAATCACATACTGTATACTTGTTAATTTGCTCATATGAAATACCTGTACATGTAATGCGTTTGTCTTCTATGCGAAGTTCAATTGTTGCATACTGGTTTTGAATGACAAGCTATCATGTCTGTGTGTTGTACGATACGAGCTTAGTGATCAGATTCCAAATAATGGTGCTTAGTTTGATGAATGCAGACGCCAGGGGTGCGCAAAGTATGCATTAATCTAACTGCTGTAATATTAGCAAGGTACACAGTACATAAATAGAAGCTTGGGTCTGAGCATTTGAGAACAATAAAGACATATCACTGGTGGGCCTGCCGAGTGGTCTTAGGCATTGCCACTGACTGCTAGCTGTCTCTCACCACTGGCCAGATTCGAAACCAGGGCGGGCATGTGAGAAAGTTGCCAGTGACTTGGGGTTAGGCGGTGGTTTTCGCCAGGTAATCTGGTTTCCTCCACCATTTACAAATAGCTAGTCACGATTTAGCTGTAATATGGCAGAAAAAGTGAGGAAAATCAAAATTCCAAATTCCTTGAGATGGCA
This sequence comes from Maea johnstoni, assembly GCA_963942565.1. Taxonomy (NCBI): domain Eukaryota; kingdom Metazoa; phylum Annelida; class Polychaeta; order Spionida; family Magelonidae; genus Maea; species Maea johnstoni. The sequence continues at coordinate 11,633,641 of OZ012689.1, read as the reverse complement.
GAAAACGTGATGATAGAAAAATTACTTCTAAATCATGGCCAATATATTTTAGTTATGAGGGTTGATACATTACAGTGAATATTATTCTATAAATTGATATCAAGAACAAGTTACATGGCATTTTTACTGCTGCTAGTCTGTAAATAGGTCTCACATTGATAAGAATAATTAAGATTTGCACTATTTGGATTTACCTAGAACAGTTACAATTACAGTACAGACATTTAATTCCTGCACCAGTCAACCGGACGTCTGCCAGTGCCTGGTTGTACAAACACCCATGGATAACATGTCACATAATAAGCCAATTACACCAATGACCCACATAGCCTGCAAGTCAATGCTACGTTGAGTTCTGAGGTCATCCATGCATCCAGGTGGCAATCGGGCATGCGGTCGGGTATTTCGTCCAGTCATTTAGTGCAGGAATGAAATGTCGGCACTGTAACAGTCTTCAGTTGACAACGTACACTTTTCATGTAGGTTATATTTATCTTGCACTAGCCTTTTAGCCACATGTGTTGAATGCTGGATCATTTATGAAATAAAGTTATCAGAAAGTTATCTGCACTCATTATTTCTTATATAGAATCTCTATGATACACTTTACTGACCCGTGCAAGCCCAAAATCTTTGAAGGAGAATTGTGGGTTAGATTTTGATGGACATTACTACAAATTCTTGGTAATTTGGGACACTTTTTAATAATTACAATCTTTGTGTTTAGGGTGGCCCGTGTTTTATGGAAATTTTGACAGGGTAATAGTTGTCCATATTTTGTGAAATAGCGACCAGCGATAGATCAAGGGTGGCCCATATTTCTCAATAATTATTTTGCAAAGTAATTATACTGGCCCAAATTCCTAGTGGTCTAAATTCCTGAGAATTTTCGGTACTCCTTAATATTTCATGAAATATGCTTAAGTCACAAAGATATATCCAAATAGTCAGGACAAATATGGTGACTAAAGAAAACAAAAATCACTCTACTGTTCTAAAAAAAGTACTTTATATGCATCTTTCTAGTTGGAGTACAAACGACAAATAAAAAATATTCCATAGTCAATTTGATGAATTATGTTGGGATGGAGTTGAGGTGCAAAATCAATTATTTATATACAGACACTGAGACAAATAGTAGATTTTGGACAAGTTTTATTTCATCTTTCATCTTCTATCTACAATTCAAAAAATAAACAACATATATAATCAGGCAATATGTACATATTTATTTTTGATATTTCTTACTTCCAATGAGATGCTCTTGAAAATACTATAGCAAATGTGTGACAACCTCTTAATGAATAATATAAATTGAGTATTACTGTGGACGGAATAAAGTTACACAATGGATATGTTTGATTTCAACTTTCTCTCATTACCTACAATTCCAGAAATAAACAACATTTATTTGAGCAATATTTACAAATCTAATTTGAAATTAAGAAAATACTTGCACACAATCAGTGATGAATGATATATTTCCTTCATTACCTACAATTCCAGAAATTAACTCCATTTATTCGAGCATTATTTACAAATCTAGTTTGGAATTAGGAAAATACTTGAAAACACATCAGTGATGACCTCTTGAGGAATAATATAGATCAGGTACTTCAGCGGAGGGAATAAACTTATACACTTCCTATACGGATCGGTAGTGTTATGTGGTCAATAGACAGTGCGCACCGCTGATTGAGTTATGATTTAGGATATATAGAAGAAAGTTATAATCAACTGTTGACTATATTATATACAGAAATAGACAACATTTATTATCCACACAGACCATGAGTACACACTTACCCATCCGATCACAACAGAGCTGTAGACTTTCAAATATTGAAGTGTTTTTTCTTTTAGTTCGACAATTCACACCCAAAATGAGCAAAGCCTTTGATTGTTTAAATATTTCAGATGTAGATTAAAATTTTGAAATAAATATCTTACAATATCAATTATTAGCCTGTCCAATGCTGAGGCTACTTTCATCCAAAGCACAAGGATGCAAAAGATCTTTGAAAACCATCTAAACCCTGTGATGTTGGTATTCATAGGAAAGCTCTGGCTGAGTACTCTCAGATGAGTACCTATGTGCCAGGGTTTCAGTCAGTTTCCAGCTTTTTTGCATCATTTTGTATAGGCCAAATTAGCCACCACCAGCATAAGGGTTAGAATCATCGATAACTCTAAACTTTCATGTTACAGCTTCTTCATTTATGCTGTTGCCCTCAGAATCTCCTGCGCATAACCATTTAACTACATACATAAATACATATATACATACAAAACACACTCCTGCAGCCTCTCTCCAAAGCAGTCCTGATATCTTCTCAGTGGCAGTTAGTAATTTTACCTCATAAAGTAACAAGAGTTGCACAGATTTAAAGACATGTGGCAGGGCACGACATTAACTTTTGCGGCGACTTGCCCTGTGGGGCAAGTGAGATTCAACTTTCACTTGCCCTACTGGTGCTGGCATGTGAAAGCATATTTTCTAATGCAGGCTTGTATGCTAAACCACAAAACTTGCACACATTCTCAAAAGTAAACCAAAGATATATACCGCATACTTGCCCAATGGGGCAAGCAAGATACAGTTTTCACTTGCCCTTCAGCTATAATTTACAAATTATACTTGCCAGGGGCAACGGGGCAAGCACCAATGTCGAGCCCTGTGTGGGATCATAAACCAGGACCTACAGCTTCAGAGTGGCAGCAGGGTCTTAACCAGGATTTCAAAAGTGCCTGTCTGAAACAGCAATCACAAGGTTTTTGCCCATCCAGATTTAGCTACTCAGATACTTCAAATCCTTATACCAACTACATTTAATAGTGCTAATCACAATTCAGAAATGTCTAAGAAGATAGTTTGTTAGGAAAATATATTTGGTTCTCACCCCCAATAAGTCATAACTGAACATTTTTCAAAGGAAATTTTGCCTGTCAAAAAGGGAGGTTTTCAGGAAACTACCAATTCAAAAGACAGGCTGGACACGTCCTGGCCAAGTCCCCGACTTAGTGGCAGTATATTTCTCACAGCACAGCACCTACAGTTGTCTCTGACACCCTGCTTGCTAAGGCCCTGGTATTTATACTAAAGTGGTCTCTCTACAGCCGTACCAGTAGAAGTATCACTATAGTACAAATGACTATCCTGACTACCTGCTAAGGCCCTGGTATTCATACTATAGTGATTTCTCTACAGAAATGCCAATATAAGCATCACTATAGTACAAATGTCTAGGCTGACACCCTGCTGGCTAAGGAAGGCCCTGGTAGTTATACTATAGTGATCGCTCTAAAGGCTGTTCTAGACCTCAGGGTGCCAATAGAAGCATCACTATGGTACGAATGCGGTATCGTCCATATCGTCATTGGGGGTGGCTTTCTGGCTTGTTCTCTCCTTCAACTTGGCTTGGATAAGAATGTGCTCCATGACACAGTATTTTTCTCAGCACACAGTTAAATACAGTACAATAGTGATCTTTCTACCAGTTGTTCCAGACCTCAGTGACACCAATAGAAGCATCACTATAGTACAAATGTGGTATCGTCCATATCGTCATTGGGGGTGGCTTTCTGGCTTGTTCTCTCCTTCAACTTGGCTTGGATAAGAATGTGCTCCATGACACAGTATTTTTCTCAGCACACAGTTAAATACAGTACAATAGTGATCTTTCTACCAGTTGTTCCAGACCTCAGTGACACCAATAGAAGCATCACTATAGTACAAATGCGGTATCGTCCATATCGTCATTGGGGGTGGCTTTCTGGCTTGTTCTCTCCTTCAACTTGGCTTGGATAAGAATGTGCTCCATGACACAGTATTTTTCTCAGCACACAGTTAAATACAGTACAATAGTGATCTTTCTACCAGTTGTTCCAGACCTCAGTGACACCAATAGAAGCATCACTATAGTACAAATGCGGTATCGTCCATATCGTCATTGGGAGCGGCTTTCTGGCTTGTTCTCTCCTTCAGCTTGGCTTGGATTAGAATGTGTTCCACGACGCCTGTGCGGATATCCATCTGCTGTACCTCCTGCTTTAGTCGCTGTATGGCCTGCTTGATCTTGACAAGGGGTGCTACAATATAGAGGGAAACAGGATCCATACATTTACCACAATTATTCTATATACAAATATCCCATTCATCAATACTTGTCCCAATATCCATAACCATCCGCTATGAGAAATTCAACCTCTATCATTGTCATTATCCTTAAGGAGGGAAAGAGGATCAGTAACTTTACCTAGGGATGGATACTGCTTAGAAAAAAATGGTACAGTACAATATCGGTACCAGTGAAAAGGTACATTTTAGTGGTACCGTTAACGGTACTTAATTGCATTCTGTCTGTCTGTCTGTCTGAATGCAGAGAGAGAGAGAGAGAGAGAGAGAGAGAGAGAGAGAGAGAGAGAGAGAGAGAGAGAGAGAGAGAGAGAGAGAGAGAGAGAGAGAGAGAGAGATGGTTGTGTATGTGAACAGGGGTAAATGATAGGACTGTCATTGATATGACAAGTATCGATCAATCGAAATAATTTTTCCAACTAATCGAAAAAAATATTATGTCAATTGTTATGTCAATTAATCGAAACACATATGTTCAGCCTTTTACGCCATTTTTTGCCATTTTTAGCCAACGCTATTTTAGAATTTTGAAGAGAAACTCTAGTATTCAATCAAAAGGTGTTGAGAAAACCTTCATTGTCTTTGCATTGTGAGAATCTTAGGATCCTAGTCACAGAAAGAGTGTGGAACATGTGAAAATATTCTATTAGTACAGTTCTTCAAAATCGAATCGAAATAATCGGAATCGAAAAATAAAATGTCAATGATCGAATCGAAAAAAAAATGGATGTCAATGACAGTCCTAGTAAATGAATACTTACCTCCATCAGTCATACTAGTTCCTCTTTCTTCCATATCTGCTTTTGTTCTCTCTAGTTCCTCTGTTACCTAAAATATAAACAAGGAATCTCTACAGCAACTGCCGAACAGATGACCTCCTCAACTGAAAGCTTTCTTAGTTCCACAAATGCAGCTGAATCTCATTTAAAAGTAGATAGCTTTGAATTAAACCTGATGATAGGACAGAAAATGTCTTTGCATGCCATGGCCTCAAGACAAGCATCCACAAGAATTTGGAATTTCAATTTTCATCACTTTTCTGTCAAAGCGTGACTAACCAGTTTTAAGTAGTAGAGGAAACCAGAGTTATCAGCAAAACCACCACCTCCCCCCAAGTCACTGGCAACTTTTGCACATGCGCCAGTTGGCATAGAAATTAGACAGCCCCCCACAACGCCACACATTTACATAGCGATCAGGCCATCGCTTTTTCTGCCATATCTCGGCTAGCCAAGTTGTCACTAGCCAGTTATAAGTGGTGAAGGAAACTGGAGTACCTGGCAAAAACCATCGCCTAACCCCGAGTCTCTGGCAACTTTCTCACATACCCCAGCCGGCATAGACAGGCCTCCAAAACACTGCACATTTATATACCCACCAGGCCAACTCGCTAATGAGGATCCAGCAGAGACTTGTTTGTCTAAATTAGCCTAACAGAATATGGATTTACCTCTGCTAATGTTCGACTGCGGTCAGTGACGCCGCCACTGGCCTGGCGATATCTTTCCTTTGTCTCCGCCAGCTGATCCTGCATTGTTCTGAACTCGTTGAGATGGTGTTCTAGTTGGTTGTTGATGTACTTCTCTCGGCTGGCGATCTTCTCCAGAGTTCGCATGATCTCCTCGTGAAGTTTGTCCAGATAGGTCTTGGACTCGGACAGCGACGTCTCGATGCCTTCCTTGTGATGATGCATCTGCTCAACATGGACACGCCAGTCCTGAGGAAAAAAATGAAATATCAGGGGTGACCAAATATTTCAAAATATTTGAATGAAGTTGGCTTCTAATGAACATTTCTCTTCAAATGGTTTCTAAAAGATATGACAAAAATAGCCTGTAACTTATGTGCCATGTGGGGAGCAGAATGAAATAATGACACCTAGTGGCAAAGGATAGTATTAATTTCCATTTTGATGAATAGCATTATTACAGTTAAGGTTTGGTAGCAGTTCCCATGTATTTTAAGGCCTAACAAATTGTTTGTTTCCTGCAATGGTCTGAAATAGGGGTAGGTAGGTAGGTAGGTAAATCTTTTTTGATTTATTTGATCTTTTTTTTCAAATTTCAAAAAAAGTGTGTTTAAGGCCTAATAGTGACCTTAAGTTGCAGCTGAAGTTGGTACCTTATTATCTGTTCTGATGGTGACTTTGAGTTGTGGTAGAACTCTCTCCACCTCTAACTTCCACTCCGCTGCGTCTGTGTTAGACTCCATGATCTCCTCTGGTTTAGAACTGTCCATGTCATCCTGAAAAGAGAAGGGGTTTGATACTTATTTAGGCATGTAATATCACAGGCCTCAACGCTAACTCAAAATGATACTGGCCCTGTAGGACCAGTAACACCAAGCATCTACTGGTCCTGCAAAATGTTTACTGGTCCTACATTTTTTCTTTAACATAACAAGAAAGCACATTGCATAAGATTCACCACAACATTTATCTTTAAAAAAATTATCTTCATTTATTTTAAAAACATCTGGGGACATTCTCGGGGAAAACTTTTTAACAAGAATGTCTCCAAATTTTTACTGGCCCTGTATGACCAGTTGAGGTCTTTTTTTACTGGCCCAAAGCTGATTTTGGGAATTTTTACTGGCCTGGGGCCATAGGTTCACCCTTAGCCTCGAGCCCTGTATCAACTTTTTTCTTACTTACTACTAACTGTCTGTCACTCATTATTGTAGGAGATATTATCTGAGATGATATTTATTTCAATCATTTATGCTGTTTAAGTCATAACAGCTTTTTCAGACAAATTTAAGTTCATCCTTTCAATCAAACAATTTATTTTTTCTGAATATTCTTAGTCAACTTGTGATTTTTGTTTGATATATTCATAATTTCAGGTCTGTTCAATACGTTCATAACTTTTTCGTTGATGTTAAAATTCATCCACATCTATTGAAAAATCAACTCCTGATATCAATCCAATCTTTCCGTTTAATGGGTATCAAGTACTGACACAATAGCCAATCCTACCTGTTTCGTTTTTAATCTTTTCAAGTCGTCCAATCCTAGAATATGCTCCTCCTCTTCAAAATCATCATCATCATCCTGCAGAGGAGAGAAATCCATGCATAAAAGTAACAGGTTATTGCTATTAACCCATTCACACTCAGAGTTTCTCTAGAAAGTATCGTCTGCTACTTTCATACTTTTGAAAATTACTTGGAAATAAATCAAAAGTTCTAAAAATAACTGAAGGAGAGTTGTTGTTTGACCTATGGTTAACATTTCTCCTTCAAATATTTTCCAAAAAATGCTTTTGTTAGAAAAATATTTCCGAGATTGTCAGGCCTGTTTTGGCCGCTGTGAGCATTAATGGGTTAACATGAACTAATCAGACACTGGCAACTGGGCATATTATCATTGATATATATTGATTATAACCAATTAATCGATCAAAGATTTGGGAGATTAACAAAGGTGAAATTTTCCAACAATTCCCGGCACTACAAACATTTAGATAGGGGCCGTATCGTTAAGATTTAAAATATCTATAAAATTGAATTAATCACTACCCCAATGTTTCCCCACTGAAGCGCTCAGATCATGGAATGTATTGATAAAAAGTTATAAAATTCTTTGAAATGATAGTTTTACAATTATTCTAGGAATATTTTTGGAGTAAAAACTTGTCAGAGTCGGGTTTAACAGGCAACAAACAGATTTTCTTTAGGCCTTATTGAGTTTTGACTATACGGGGTGGTATTTTACTCACTGCTAGCATCTCCATCTCCACTTTGTTGAGATTCATGAAATAATAGTTTTACAAGTATTTGGATATTTGATATGGGGTGGTATTTTACTCACTGCTAGCATCTCCATCTCCACTTTGTTGAGATTCATGAAATAATAGTTTTACAAGTATTTGGATATTTGATATTTTTGAATATTTGTGTTTGTTTATTTTACTCACTGCTAGCATTTCCTCCTCCACCTTGTTGAGGTTGAGCTCTGATTCGTCCTCCACAACATTCTCTTCATCCATCTCCTCCTCTGGGTAGTGAGGCCTGGAAATAAACAGAAATGTTTATTTTAAAAGAGCTAAAGAAAAAACGCTTTATTCCAATAACTCATAAAAGAACTGTAAATAATGTGCAATCAAGATTATTGAATTAAGAAAATTGGCACCAATAAGATATAATAATAATTATGATAAAAAAATAGTGATAATAATGAATAATAATAATGATAATAAAAATAGTGATAATAATGAATAATAATAATGATAAAAATAATATTTATAATAATACTAATAAATTATATCACTACTACTATTCATTGTTATAATAAAAATAATATTAATAATAATAATAATGAAAATAATAATAATGATACTAATACTACTACTAATAATAATTAGATATAGTCAATAACATAAATCAAGAATAGTAAGATGTTGCTCCTCGCCTAGTGTTCATTACCGTAAACTCTATGTAATTCGGGACACTTTTTAATAATCATGATTTTTATGGTTTGAGGGTGGCCCACATTTTCTAGAAATACCGACAAAGTGGCCCAAATTTCCCAAAAAGTCAACTGCCGGGTTCGAGTGACCAGTGGCCTAGATTTCCCAATAGTTATTTTGTAAAATATATGGTGGCCCAAATTCCTAAGGTGGTCCCTATTTCTGGTAAAAACGGTACTTACATTTTCCATGAGAAACCGCTGGTTTTGAGAGCCTCCTCGGTGAGTTTGTCCAGTACAAATATACAGTGCTCCCCACAGCCTGTCTTCAGCTTGGAGGGGGGAAAGTCTACAGCATGGCCCTACAAAACAACACACACAACAGCGCTGTAAAGGCAGTGTCAGCACGAGGTACTACTCATATTATCTATAAAACAACAACACACCAATGTCAGCACATGAGGTACCCCAACTAGCACAGACTACTCATATTATCAGCAAGGGGATTTGGATTTTTGCTATTGAGGGGCAAAGTTGTGAATAGCCAGTTGTATTTGGAATTTTGTTTTTCATTACTTTTTCAGCCATATTGGAGCCAAGTCCAGACTAGCCAGTTGTAAGTGATGGAGGAAACCTGATTACCCTGCAAAAACCACTGCCTAACCCCAAGTCAATGGCAACTTTCTAACATTCCCCAGCTGGTATTCAAACTCAGGCAGTGGTGAGAGAAAGCTAGCAGTCAGTGGCAGCACCTTAGACCACATGGCCATCAGGGCAGGCCCTCAGTGGCGATAGATAGCGAGCAGTCAGTGGCAAAACTTTAGACCACACAGCCATCAGGGCAGGCCCCTGATAGGTACAGAAAGGATTAAGAGATAAACCATGCCCATTTAGTAATATGTAATCACTTACCAGTTGCCTTACTTCAGACAGGATGCCAGATATGGTAGCATTTGGATCATCATACTGTAAAAGAGGAAATATATTTGTAAGTAACTGGTTACTATAAGATATGCCTTGAGAGTTTAAGATTCTTATCAAGTCAGCTAAGACTTAAGTTATCCGAGGAAAGATATATATGAGAATTGTTTTTTTTTCAGTAAAGATGATTCATTTTAAGAAAATATCAGAGCAAAGTAATATGTATACAGTGTAAAAAATGATGTGAAATATGACAGCTAAAGGGTCTGGTCAGGTTACAGGAAACAAATGACTTTTTTAGGTCTAAGTTTGAATATGATTTTTTTTACAATGTATGGATCTTTGGACATACCTCTTGTGGTTGGTCAAATGACTTTCCGATGGTCCGGAGTAACCAGGCGGCCACAGAGGTGAAGGCGTAGAACTGTTCACCAGGATTGGTCGCTAACGCAAAGTAGTGTCTGTAGAAATCAGAAACACAAAATATCCTAAAAACTATACCAAGACATATATATATATATATATATATATATAACAAAACTCTGATAGTCATGGAACTGTTCTCCAAGATTAGTCGCTAACGCAAAGTAGTGTCTGTAGAAATCAGAAACACAAAATATCCGAAAAACTATACCAAGACATATATATATAACATAACTCTGATAGTCATAGAACTGCTCACCAAGATTAGTCGCTATCTTAAAGTAGTGTCTGTAGAAATCAGAAACAGGAAAATGTTAAAAACAGTCCCGCGTTTATAAACGAAGACATATATATAACATAACTCTTATAGGCATAGAAATCTTCACCAGGATTAGTTGCCAATGCAAAATAGTGTCTGTAGAAATCAGAAACAGGAATATGTTAAAAACACTCCTGTATCAATAAACCAAGACATATATAACATAACTCTAATAGGCATATAGAACTGTTCACCAGGATTAGTCGCCAACAGAAAGTAGTGTCTATAGAAATCAGAAACAAGAAATATCCTAAAAACACTCCTGTATCAATAAACCAAAAAAATATATAACATAACTCTAATAGGCATATAGAACTGTTCACCAGCATTAGAATCCAGAAACCAAGACATAACTAGGGATCGATATCGCTAAGAACAAAACAGTACGGTTACAGTATTGGTACCAATGAAACGGTACCAACTACCTCTTAATGGTATCTAACCCTAGACGTGAATGACGTAACTCTTATAGGGGAATACTTAAAGGAAATATTAGACACTAACCTTGAAAATGCTTTGAATCCATGCTGCCTACAGAAGTTTTCTTCATAGTTTAAGAGCTTGAGTTTTTCTTGTAGTTCCTCCATGGTTACGAAGACCTGGTAGACGGCTCCTGGTCCTCCCCCTCCCTCCATATCCTCCCCTCTCCGTCGCTCCTCAGCCATGACCTCTGACCTTTAGATTACTTCCTGTCAGCTAGTGCCCATCCTGCAATAAATTGTTTGGCAATATCAATAATCTGCAAAAGAGTGCGAATGGGACAATATGGTTGCAAACAGGACACTATGGATGTTATTTCCATACCTGGAGCTCTCTCTTTACAGGGTTTGACTTTCCCCTAGATTTTGTTGTGGGCCTCTAGATTTTGTGTTAAAACTTTGCCCTTATTAGTACAGGTGAACTTGGATATGACGGACCACTGTAAGACAGATTTTTGTATATGCTTGGTCCCAGTCTGGTGCATATCAAGTATTCGTCATATGTATATGACAGATTTTGCATATGACGGACCAATTTTCCTGGTCCCATTGAGTCTGCCATATCCATGTTCGCCTTCCAAAAATAAAAAAAAAGTTCACCTGTATTTGTAAATGACCAATGCTTTGCCAGTCGGCGGTGTCGTGAGGCTTTCATTTCAACATGGCATGGTGTGTAGCTTTGATTTAGGGCAAACAAGTGTTATTTTGGATATTACTGTAATCTGATTGATCAAGCAAGGTCCGGTGTTGGAGTTAAATTTTAGAGAACGGCACCACTGGGCCTATTCTTTCAAAACACTCAAATTTGTTGACTAGTTATGTCAGGAAATTCATCCATTTTCATTGTCTTCTAAGAGTACTAGAGTAGTAGGCAAGGTAGACCCATAAGGAAATTTTCCCTAGACACCCCACCCTAGACTAGGAGACTTGCCCCCTTAGGCTATCTGTACTGTTGCCGTGGCTATAGGTGAGTCCTGTCAGAGCAACAAGAGCATATAGGGAAGTAACGTTACGGCACGGAGTGTCTACCCTAGACTAGGAGACTTACCCCCATAGGCTGTCCGTACCATTGCCGGGGGTATAGGTAAGGCCTGTCAGAGCAACAATAGCATAGGGACGTTACGTTACAGCACGGAGGGTCTACCCTAGACTAGGAGACTTACCCCCATAGGCTGTCCGTACCATTGCCGTAGGTATAGGTAAGGCCTGTCAGAGCAACAATAGCATAGGGACGTTACTTTACAGCACAGAGGGTCTAGGTCTACCCCCACCCATACCCTGCAGGCCCCCAGGGGGAATATTTTCAGGACAGGGGGTGGGGAGATTTACTGATAATCTTGGCTGCATGTACCTGGAGAAAAAAAATCTACATTGTAACAATAAAAGAAAACATGAAATATCAGTCAAGTGTATGCACACCATCTATGTGGTCAGCTTTTAATTGGACTCTAAATCTAATGTTTACAAAATGTCATATTGACATTTGGTTTCCAAGGCTGCCAATAACACAACTTCACACACTGACATTTGCAGAGAATAAAACGTTATCCGTTATTTTTGGTCATTCACTTACCACATTCAACTTAATCAAGTAGTTGGTCCCTTGGAAAAATTACCAGAGTCGTCGTGCTGTGGTGTAATCAGTTGACAAAACTTGACTGTTAACAAAAGCAGTGAAAGAAAGTGGATATGGCACTGGAAGAGGCTGAGAGAAGAATTCAAACTACCCGGATGAAGTCGCACTTGTTACTTCCGGTAATCTCAAAAGCAAAATGCTATGTGTATTTTCCAGCTATATCGTGTAAAACTGCCAGCAAATGTGTTTAAATATCAAATTAAAACTTATTCTTAATATAAATCTATGTTACAATCATAAAAATACTATTCTTATATCCGACATTTAAACTATATGAGAAAATATACCATAGCCTCGTTTCCAAGCGACAGTAAACAATCAAAATGGCTTCCCTGAAGGAGAAAGATGAGTTGGACAAGTTTCTTCGACAAGTTGACTCGATAAGTGAGCATTTCTATGGAAATTGAAATAAAAGAAATAGGAGATACGCTTTTTTTGTGGTACAGGACTAGATAATGTCAGGCTCTAGTGTGTTAGATCGGCCTAAGTCAAGTGGACGACTTTTCATTTTATTTCTATCAGAGGGATAGACTGACTGCCAGGTGTTCCTCACCATTCCCCAGGTTAGAATCTTGGCCGGGGCAAGTGAGCAATTTACCAGTGACTTGGGTCAGGCAGTGTTTATCTGCTTTCCTACTTCGCTTTCAAATGGCGAGCCACGACTTAGCTGGGACATATCATATGGCAGAAAAAGAAATGAAAACCTAAATCCCCCCCCCCCCCCCCCAAAAAAAAAAGAATAAGTATAGGTACATGTCAAAGTAAGATATTTTTATTAGGAATAAATATTGGTACTGTATGCGATACCAAAATATTGATATTGATTATTGAAAGGGAAAAAATATTGCATCATAACATTTAAGAATTGTTATACTGGTACTGCTTAACATACAAAATAATTTGACTAAATCGCTACTTCAATTAGGCAGTTGGCTCTTTTTTTTTGAAATTACGAAGCTGACAGTGCTAAATATCACAAAATTATGTTCCTAGTTGGAGGCAGAAAGTAAAATTTAAGATATCTTATCATTAATGCTATGTTGATGACAGTAAAAAAATAACTCATAATATCATGTTTTTTTTCAGATTCCATTGTAAAGGACATGACTACAGATGATGTTTCAAAAAAAGAGAAAGCTTTGAAGGAAGCGGATGACTTCCTAGCGAAGATGACAGGGAAAACTGGCCAGATGTGTAAGTATCAGTGTCGACAAGCAGTCAACAAACAGTTAACATTAATATTACCCTATCAGGCTATCACTAAGTTTGAACTGTTTTCTGAGGCCTATTCATAGTTATCTAATACTTACTATGTCTGTACTAGTAGAGAATAACTTTAGAATTGAGAATAAATTTACAAAAAAGTTGTTGTTGGTTATGTTCTAATTAACATTTCTCATTCAAATATTTTCCTAAGTATGCTTTTACCTGCAAGATTTCATCAAAATTGTCTGGCTGTTTTTGGCTGCTGTGAGTTTTAATGGGTTAATGTAAATTGCCATAATTACTTGATGGTATTTGGGAATCACAAACTAAAGTAAAGCAATTTGAGTATCAGTTTATCAGAACATTATTTCGATCATGTCCCATTTTCAGCATCTATGGTGGATATTATTATAATTATTATTATTATTATCATTATTATTATTATTATTATTATGACGGACTCAATGGGACCAGGAAGATTGGTCCGTCATATGCAAAATCTGTCATATACATATGACACATACTTGATATGCATGGGACTTGGACCTAGAATATTGTCCGTCATATGCAAAAGTCTGTCGTACAGTAGTCCGTCATATCCGAGTTCACCTGTATTATTATTATCATTTTTATTATTATTATTATTATTATTATTATTATTATTATTATTATTATTATTATTATTATTATCATTACTATTATTATTATTATTATTATTACTATTATTATTATTATTATTATTATTATTATTATTATTATTATTATTATGATTGTTATTATTATTATGATAAATATTATTATATGATTATTGTTATTATTATTATCATTATTATTATTATTATTATTATTATTATTATTATTATTATTACTATTATTATTATTATTATTATTATTATTATTATTATTGTTATTATTATTATTATGATAAATATTATTATTATGATTATTGTTATTATTATTATCATTATTATCATTATTATTATTATCATTATTATTATTATCATTATTATTTTTCAGCCTCTATGGTGGATCATCTGGCTAACTCTGACAAGGAAACGCAGGATAAAGCTGTGAAGAATGCCAACCAGTTTCTGCAGCAAGTGGTGGAGAGCAAGACCGGAGAGAAGTTAGAGAGATTCACAGACAGGACGGGTAGGCTATCAACCTTGTCATATTTGGAATTTCGAGTATCATCACTTTTTCTACCACATTAATTACGGCTAAGTTGTGGCCTGTATATGAATATGAAACAGCCATTCAACCTAAAAAAACAGGCTGCGGCCAACAGCCCAAAAGTTACGTTCTGCGCATGTTGGTGTGCAGCTTTCTCTGTAATGTAAACAATACAAGAGCCCTCATTGGTCTTTGTCTTCTAGTGACGGCACGCTGAGGCCTGATTTAAGACCCCTGGGATAGCCAGGTCTTCACATTAGTGCATATAGTAATTAGTCTCTTGCCACGTATCCATTCTTTTATTCATCTAAGGTAGTAGAATCTGTTGAATAAGGTCATGGAAATTAACTATGTGGATATCAACATCTATCCTTTGACAATGGAATGTAATGCGCCTTTGAGCATGTTTATATGGAAAGGGCGCAATATCAAATGACAATATTATTATTATTATATTATTATGGAAAGTCAGTTTTTTTTAGCATAATTGGAATGATTTTACATATAAAATCTCATTTTTCATTGTAGGTGTAAATAGGACGGTGATTAATAAAGATGCCTTCAAAGATGAAGCTCCAGCCCCAGGGGGTGAAGAAAATATGGGGCAAGGTGAGTAGGGCTCCACACTGGTATACTGGTACTTAGAGCTGCACTCACAGAGGGAGATCAACTCATGAGCTCACCACCATTTTGACTCGTGAGCTCATGAGCTCGTGGATGCGCGGTTTTTAAAATAAATATTCATTATTCAGCCAACCAATTATGAAAGAAATACTTACTGATGGAGAATTGCTAACATTTCCAAGGTTATTTCATTTTAAAATGTGCCTGCATAGAAGAATACATATCTATATTTACATATTGCTTTCTATAGAGCGGTACAAAGGTCAGTATAACGCTCAACACTGCCTTTATACATTGGGGATTGTAAACAAAACATGACAGTGATAAGCAGTAATAAGAAAGTTAGTGTTAGATGTTCTGTGTTACGTTTGTGTCCCAAACATAGACGAGTTCGTGAGTTGACGACTTCAGCTCGAGCTCAGCTCGCCTGCCCTAATGCTCGAGCCACTCGAGTTCGTGAGTGGTGAGTGCAGCTCTACTGGTACTGATATCTTACTGCTTCAATGCAAAAAAAGAATACTAGTAAAAAGAATAAAAAAGAGCCGGTTCTTTCAACACATATTAACGATATCTTAACTTTTGTTGATGCACCTGAAATGCCTTAAAACCATCAGTATTCTGTGAGATGTGAGTCTTTTTTATCACAAATCCATCGGTAAACAAACACCCTCCATGAAGTTTTTACTGCAAATTTGATTACACATCGCTTCAGATCCATCGCCAGTTGTCATTTCACAAAATATGGACCCAGCTGTAAATCTTGCATATACAATGTCAAGATATTTTCAGAAAACATGGGCCACCCTAAAATCGTAATCATTAAGTAGTGTCCCAAATTTCTGAGAATTTATGGTAAATGTAATGTATTTCCCTTTCAGAAGCGTTTATGGCAGCCATGGAAGTGGATGCCAGGGACAGATTTGAGAAACGCAAGAAACGAGAGAAGGAAAGCAACATCGAGAAAGATTTAGGCAACGAACAGTTCAAGCTGGGAAACTATGAAAAAGCCATTGAATATTATACTAAGGTATGAGCACCAATTCTGCTTATTATACTTAGCAAATATCCTTGTTTATTAAAGCTATGAGTGGCCAAAAGCAGTCAGACATTTTTGGTGAAATCTTTCCGCAAAAAAGATATTTGGGAAAATATTTGAAGAAGAAATGTTCATCAGACCAATACCAAAAACTCTCTTTCAAATATTTTGTAAAATTATTCTTAATTTCAAAGTTATTATCAAAAGTAATATAGATCCAGACAACAATGTCAAGAGGAAACCTTGAGTGTTAATGGGTTAACTACTTATCCATGACGATGCAGGATGCAGGATACAGAAGTAAATGGATCCAACTTATGTTTCAATGTAATATATGTACCCCAGCTTTTGACCAATTAAAGAAATATTATATTGAAATATTTAAGAGAACTTTTCTTACGGAAAAGGGATAATACTCTTTGTACCTTTTTTGCACAAAAAAAGTTGTCAGTTTGAAACTATTTGGTTATGTGTTGGACTGGTAAGTGAAAGATTCCGAAATCCTCATTGTGATTTTTTAAAACAGTAATGCATGATGAATTTTACATTCCGTGATATTCCCTTGTGTTATACCTCCCTCCATCTTTGAATATTTATTTTCACTCTATTGTCATGATTGCATTTTCAGGGTTTGGGTATCATGAAAGATAACACAGCATTATACACAAATAGAGCACAGGCCTTTATCAAACTAGAGAAGTACCATGAAGCTTTGGAAGACTGTGATTGGGCATTGAGGGTAAGTATAGAATTTTGTTTTTTGTCACTTTTTCTGCCTTATTGAGGATAAGTTGTGACTAACCAGTTGTAAGTGGTGGAGGAAACTGGAGTACCCAGCGAAAATCACCGCCTAGCCCCAAGTCACTAGCCTTTATCAAGGGAAGTACCGTTAGGCTTTGGAAGACTGTGATTGGGCATCAAGGGTAAGTAGATGTTTGCAAAGGGTTCGTGAAGTTCACCAGTCCTCTAGGCTAAATACACATGGATTTAGGCTTTAAAAGAACGTAACGGTACTGTTACTGGTATCGTTTCAAAAAGTATTGTATCATTCTGTTTCATTTCTTAAAGCTACTCTTAATGATACTAACCACTGTGAAGTTATCATTTATTAGGGCTTGTCCAGGATCCCAAAAATGTCTATTCACAACAAAGTTTATCAGGTAAAAATGCAATCAAGTACCATCAACAATACCGTTATGATAATGTGCGGTTTTATTGGTACCGATACCATACAATACAGTAACATTCTTAGAAGTTATCCATCCCTAGACCTGATCCCACCAATAAGGTTCATCTTTTAGTTTATTTGACATGTTATTGTATTTTATTGAATTGTATTGTATTGTATTGTTATTGTAAATGTTATGTTATTGTTTACACCTAGGTATTTGAGAATTGTCTGAAGGCCTACGTACACCAGGGCAGAGCGTATCTAGGGCTAAAACAATATGAAAAAGCCATCGAAAGTTTCCAGATGGCACAAAAAGTCGACCCAACAAAATTGAAAGCAATTCAGGGTAAGAAACCCATATAAATATATATGCAACTCTCTCTCTCTATCAATCTCTCTCTCACTCTCCTCTCTTTCCCTTTCTCTCTCTTTTACTCACTCCTTCTCTGTCTCTCTGTCTCTGTCTCTCTCTGTGTCTGTCTGTCTGTCTGTCTCTCTCTCTCTCTCTCTCTCTCTCTCTCTCTCTCTCACTCACACTCTCTCTCTCTCTCTCTGTCTCGTTCTCTCCCTCTCTGTCTCTCTCTCTCTGTCTCTCTCTCACTGTCTCTGTCTCTGTCTCTGTCTCTCTCTCTCTCTCTCTCTCTCTCTCTCTCTCTGTCTCTCTCTGTCTCTCTCTCTCTCACTCTCTCTCTCTCTCTCTCTCTCTCTCTCTCTCTCTCTCTCTCTCTCTCTCTCCTCTCATCTCTCTCTCTCTCTCTCTCTCTCTCTCTCTCTCTCTCTCTCTCTCTCTCTCTCTCTTCTCTAGCTTATTGGTGAAGAATAACAGTTCAGCAGGCCAAGAAAGAGTTAATATGTGTTCTATTACACACAGGTTACCTGTCGGAGGTAGAGCAGGCGAGGAGTGCTGAGGAGGAGGAGAAGGAGGCACAGAGACTGTTTGAGGAGGGACATGAGGAGGCCAAGAGCATGGTGCATATCTTTGAGAGAATCAACTCTAGCAACCAGCTGCCGTTATTCTACAGTGGGGGGATGAGACTTCTCTGCAACTGTATTACAGACAGTAAGCTTTGGCCTGAAAGTTGTATGTTTTGTGTAATCCGACGCTAACAAGTTTTTCCTCAAAAGATTTCCTACCCTAAAGTTTTTTCCATCCTTTCAAACTCCCAATCAACATAAAACTTGTATGAAACACACATATTTAGAAAAAAAATCCCCCTCCCCCCAAATTTACTTACCTACCTATCCTAATTTTTCGGATCGTTACAGGAAACAAACAATTGCTTTAGGCCTTTACTCCATTGTAACTTGGAGGGTCAAACAATAGTCAATTACTGTAAGTTCTATTTCTATTTGCCTGGCATGAAAAATATAGTAGGACCAAAATCTACTACCGTAAATTCACAGTAATTTGGGACACTTTAATAATTACATTTTTCATGGGTTGAGGGTGGTCCATTTTTTTCTGAAAATACTGACGAAGCAGAGTAATGTTTGACCACATTTCAACTGCCGAGATCGAGTGAGTGAGAATGGCAGGTGAGATTGTGGAAATCTATTGAGATTGTTATTATGCCAGAACAATTAGAATTGTAATTGTGCTAAACAATATGCAAAAAACAAACATTCTTACACAATCGATGAGTGGAACTCTAGATTAGATTATTAGTGGGTTAACATATAGCAGGTATTTATTGTAATCTCTGGATCTTCTTATTTTATTCAGATAAGGATAGGACGTTGTTTCGAACAAATGGAGGTTTTGAGTTGCTAACTCTTCATCCTACAATATCAAGGTAAGAAATCGCAATTTCAAGTCGATGTTGTTCGAAAAACAGTTTGAATACTTTCACCATGTGTCACTACAATTTCAACTTTATAGCAATTATTACATATATCAATCAATATTTGGTGTGATTAGATAGAGTTTCACATTTTCTAAGTACAATACATATTTAAAAATGCAAGTGTAACATTTTATAAAATCATTTGATCACTCTTCCCGAAAATTTCTGGAGTTAAACAGTGATTAAAGGGTTTACCTAGTCACACATTCTGAAGCCTCTGTCACACCAGTGTCAATGCGACAGTTAGCCACCCTTGAAAGATCTGGGATTTCTGTGTCTGAAGCATGTATGATGATATTGTTTTATTGTGTTTGCAGGTGCTTCAGGGCCTCGCCTCCCAGCTTGTCCCGGCAAGACCGAGTCTTGCTTGGTGACCTGTACGATATGCTGGCCAAAGCTTGTACAGAGAATGGTGGGTAACCTACACATTCTTTGTTTTTTTTATTGACACTAAAATCTCCATTTTTTTCTTCTTTTTTTCTTTAAAAAAAAAAACTATTAACTATTAATGTGTTATACAAATAATAATGAAATAACTTCGCTTTCACCTTCAAGATTTCACCACAATTGTCAGGCTACTTTTGGTTGCTGTGAGCAGTTAATGGGTTACACAGTGAATTTCACAGTTTTTTGGTCAAAAAGTACAATTATTATATTTTGATTTAGGCCATGTGAAATATGTAAAACACTGTTGTACGCTATATATGTATATTTTCATTTTTCAGATGAGAATCAAAAACAAGTAGTGGAGATAGCAGAGTTTCCTGAGCAGACCTTGTCTCTGTTAGAAGCCAAGACGAAGTCCATAAAAACACTCAAAGAGCCAATTATAAACTTCTTACATACGTTATCACAACAGGAAGTGGGGCGCCAAAAAATTGTCCAAAGATTTGACATCCCCAGGTAGGTATAAATTACTGTATACCATGTAGGTATATATAATGAAACTGACCAATGTACACTTCAACTCATATTGTTTCAAGAGTAATGATTTGTGCATAATTTGTTTTCTCGAGTAGGGATGGATAACTCTAAGAACAAAACGGTATACCGCTATAATATATATAGCACCAATATACAGCCACCGCTGAAAAAGATCATTCTATGTCAAAAAATCTAGACCGTACCATGATATTCCATACCAGATTTCTTTATTTTCTGCCATGATAACCTATATAAAACCTATATCATTCCTGTTCAGAATCATCAGGCCTATCAGAATATCTTTTTTTCATAAGATTTGGTTGAGTATATTTTTTTCTTTGGGGGGACAAGCGATTTTCTGCCAATTTGAAGAAATATCACGACTCATGGTCGTGACCAGCGGTGAGTTTACTTACATTTTATCTCGACTCAGAGTCGTGACCAGCGGGATAAGGGTTAATGGTGCTGCTATCGATACTTTATTGCATTATTACCTTATAGATTTTGTTGTGAATACTCATGTTTAGGATCCTGGACAATCCCTAATAAATGATGACTTCAGAGTGGATAGTATCGTTAGGAGTACCTTTAAGGAATGAAACAGTATGATACAGTACTTTTCAAAACGATACCGGCACCTCTTAATGGTATCCAAACCTTATCATTGGTAAGGTTTATAATTTGAATGTAAATATGATCACTATTACTAGATTTTAACTTGTGTGTTGTGTTTTCAGGTTGTTATCTTCACTGTTTTCCCTGATGGCCCACAAAGGCACAGTGGCCCTGAATGCGGTAGGACTGCTTAGCAACCTGGCTCTAGAGACAAGGTAAATTTAACTTGACCAGATTTTGAAAGAACAAGGGTTCATACTTTTGGGGAGTCAACTAATCATTTTGAGCAAAGTCATCTGTTTTCGCAAAATTACCTACTGTAACCCTTCCAATGATGAGGCTACTTTCGTCCAAAGCACAATAATGATAATGATAATAATAATAATAATAATAATAATAATAATAATAATAATAATAATAATAATGATAATAATAGTAATAATAATAATAATAATTATAATGATAATAATGATAATAATAATAATGATAATAATAATAATGATAATAATAATAATAATAATAATAATAATAATAATAATAATAATAATGATAATGATAATAATAATAACAATGATAATAATAATGATAATTATAATAATAATAATAATAATAATAATAATAATAATAATAATAATAATAATAATAATGATAATTTTTATTTCACGAGGGTAAAAATAACACAGTCAAATACAGGAGGAATATAAATAAACCTATTGCCGTTTTCTACTGATTTTGACTTAAAATCAAACCTGTCTGAAGTTTATTTTGATGATTTCTGCTTCAGGTTTAAACAGCTGCTGAGAGATCGAATGGAGGAACATATTTTACCCTCTTTTGAAAATCTCATGGTAAGGATTGTTACCTTTTTACCGTTACAATTCATATATGCAAAAAAGGTTTAATGATATCAGATCTATTCATAGTTCTCAGGCAAATATAGTATAATAATGTCTGATGTATTTACAACTCATTTAAACAATGGTATAATGATATCCAATATATGCAAAAAATGTGTAATGATATAAGACCTTTCATATTTAGCTTTCTATTACTACTTGAATGAGATCTATGTCCAATTCTGAGAAGTTGTGGAACGGTATATGATGCTTTTCTAATTTCAAGATTTCTTGTTCAGTTGCTTCATCACTTATATGCTTAAAATGATCAGTTGAGATCAATCCCAGTATAAAAGTATATCTTGGAATTTGGAACTCTGGGTATCATCACTGTTTCTGCTATACTGCCGCTAAGTCATGACTAGCCAGTTGGAAATTTTGAGGAACACCGTAGCACCTAGTGAAAACCACCACCTAACCCCATGTCACTGGTAACTCTGTCACTTGCCCTGGCCAGGATTCAAACTAAAAGTATATCGGTATCGCAGGAAAAAATGTTACTTAATTTTAAGATGTCCTTTAACAGTTCACAGAAAACGCATGTCTTACTGTGGTCTAAGGTGTTGCCACTGACTCCTAGCTGTCTCTCACTACTACCCAGATTCGAATCCTGGCTTAGGCATGTGAGAAAGTTGCCAGTGACTTGGGGTTAGGCGGTGGTTTTCGCAGGGTACTCTGGTTCCCTCCACCACTTTCAACTGGCTTGTCACAACTTAGCCGCAATGGGGAAGAAAAATATAATTTTTTATCAGTATCGCAGGAAAATAATTTTACAAATTAAAAAAAAGTCCTTTAGTCATTCACCAAAAATGCATTTATCTTACTTCAGAGACTAGAGTCGGTGAACCCGTCTGTGTTGCCAGCTTGTATCAGCACAATAACTAACCTGACTGGAGACCCTGTGCTGAGGAGACACATGGTGAGGAGAAGAGACAGCTGGCAGGCCGTGCTACACACTCTGGTAAGTGCTGCCACCTACTGGTGATACCTGTAACTAGAATAACTAACCTGACTGGAGACCCTGTGCTGAGGAGACACATGGTGAGGAGAAGAGACAGCTGGCAGGCCGTGCTACACACTCTGGTAAGTGCTGCCACCTACTGGTGATACCTGTAACTAGAATAACTAACCTGACTGGAGACCCTGTGCTGAGGAGACGCATGGTGAGGAGAAGAGACAGCTGGCAGGCCGTGCTACACACTCTGGTAAGTGCTGCCACCTACTGGTGATACCTGTAACTAGAATAACTAACCTGACTGGAGACCCTGTGCTGAGGAGACGCATGGTGAGGAGAAGAGACAGCTGGCAGGCCGTGCTACACACTCTGGTAAGTGCTGCCACCTACTGGTGATACCTGTAACTAGAATAACTAACCTGACTGGAGACCCTGTGCTGAGGAGACGCATGGTGAGGAGAAGAGACAGCTGGCAGGCCGTGCTACACACTCTGGTAAGTGCTGCCACCTACTGGTGATACCTGTAACTAGAATAACTAACCTGACTGGAGACCCTGTGCTGAGGAGACACATGGTGAGGAGAAGAGACAGCTGGCAGGCCGTGCTACACACTCTGGTAAGTGCTGCCACCTACTGGTGATACCTGTAACTAGAATAACTAACCTGACTGGAGACCCTGTGCTGAGGAGACACATGGTGAGGAGAAGAGACAGCTGGCAGGCCGTGCTACACACTCTGGTAAGTACATACTTGGGGATGTAGTAGGGCGCCAACAAATTGTCCAAAGATTTGACATCCCCAGGTTGGTATATAATAAAACTGATCAATGTACACTTCAACCTATATTGTCTCAAGAGTAATAATCTGAGCATAATTTGCATTCTCAAGTAGGGATGGAATAAACTAGCCATACCAACTACCTACTTAATGTAATAAATCTAAAATTTTGATCCATCTGCATGTGAGCAATAATAACCTTTCGGAACGGAATGTACAGAATCGGTACCAATGAAACAGTATGGTATTTTAACTCTAAGTACTGTTAAAAGTACTTTATTGCATTATTACCTTATAAATCTTGTTGTGAATTGTCATTTTAAGATCCTGGACAATCCCTAGTGGATTATAACTTCACTTGTTAAGAGTACCTTTAAGGAATGAAACAGTATGATACTGTACATTTTGAAAAGATACCCGTACCAATACAACCGAGGAACCCTATACATCCTGTATTCCTTTCTAGGGCTACTTGTTAAACTAACCTGACTTTTACAGAACTCCCATACACACAGTATAGACAGCGCAGGCAGCCAGGACATTGTGTATTCCCTGCTGGGGCTGCTGGTTAACCTGACAGTGGAGAGCAGTCCTGCGGCGGTGGAGTCTTCCCCAGAGCTCTGTAAGGCGTGCTGCCCCCTTGTGGGCTGTGAGCGGCACCAGTGTAACCTAGAGGAACGAGCCTGTCGCGTCCTGAGTAGAATACTTCCTCATAGTCCGGAGGCTGTGGATGTCGCATGTAACATGGGACTGCCTGCAAAACTAGTGCCATTACTCAAGGTAAGTACACAATGCAAACTGCTGGAATTTCAAAATTTGATTTTTTTCGTCACTTTTTCTTCCATATTGCGGCTAAGTTGTGACTAGCTAGTTTTATGTGGTGGAGGAAAACAGAGTTCCCGCTGAAAACCACCCTCTAACCCCAAGTCAGTGGCAACATTCTCACATGCCTCAGTGGGGATTCAAACATAGAGAGTGGTGAGAGACAGCTAGCAGTCATTTGCAATGCCTTAGAACACACATCCATTTAGACATCCATTTCTATATCTATATTAGATACCTCAACAGAATGCAATACGTCAAACTTAATGATTACCCAAATATATAATTATTATTTCTCTTATTTCAAAAATAGAATGACCATAATGGTTGTGGCTGGAAATGTGGGTATTTGTTTAGGTTGTACTTGAAACATCGTTGATGAATATTAGAAGTTCATATTTTCCAGAATGTCAAACTATTGATTTTGTTATGTTTCTTTTGCAGTCTGAAGACGAGGAAGTCGTAAAGTCTGCAGTGAAGGGTTTGACTGCATGTACACAGACCAATGAAACAGCCAGGAATACCCTTGTATGGGAATGTAAAGGTAAGGCTAGAAATACACTGGTCTGGGAATATAGAGAGGTAAGGCTGGGGGTTTGCTATTGGGGGAGGTAATCCTTGTTGTGTCATTTATTGCCATTATGATAGGTGATTGTGTATTATATGGTAAGTCAAATTGATATTAAATCAACTTCACAAAATATTATGCAACTTTCAAAATATCATTAAACTTGGCTAAATGTATTGTGCAACTTTCAAAATATGATGCAACTTATATATGTGTATATCTTTGGGAACATGTATAATAATCTCAAAAAAAAAGACTTCTGAGGTCATTATACATGTTCCCCAAAAATATACATCCTTCCTGAGTTATGATATATTTCTAAAGTTGCACCATATTTTGAAAGTTGCACGATATATTTAGCCAAGTTGCATGATATTTTGTGAGTTAAACTGATATCATTTCGGCATGCCATAGTATTCATATGCATAAACAGTTGGAATAAAAATAATGTTTCAGATGTATTACAGAGTATAATGCTATGAATAGTATTCAAGTCCAGTCTTGTTTCACTTGCTCAAGAGGTTGCCTGTACATCTTGCATGAGATCTACTAATTGAGTATGTCTGTTGATATTTCTTTCCAGGTCTTGGGGCGTTGATAAAACTCCTGAAGTGTCCCGATGAGACTGTGGTGGGCAATGCGGCCCTCTGCCTGAGCCACTGCGCTGCCCTGAAGGGCGTGTCTGCCCGGCTGACCGAGACAACTATAATACAACCTAACTTTCTCTTGCACTGTGCACTTATTTGGATGAATACAGTAACTTATATTTGATATTTGAGTATGTCTGTTGATGTTGTTCTGCAGGTCTTGGTGCGTTGATCAGGCTTCTGAAGTGTCGCGATGAGACGGTGGTGGGCAATGCGGCCCTCTGCCTGAGCCACTGCGCTGCCCTGAAGGGCGTGTCTGCCCGGCTGACCGAGACAACTATAATACAACCTAACTTTCTCTTGCACTGTGCACTTATTTGGATGAATACAGTAACTTATATTTGATATTTGAGTATGTCTGTTGATGTTGTTCTGCAGGTCTTGGGTCATTGATCAGACTCCTGAAGTGTCCCGATGAGACGGTGGTGGGCAATGCCGCCCTCTGCCTGAGCCACTGCGCTGCCCTGAAGGGCGTGTCTGCCCGGCTGACCGAGACAACTATAATACAACCTAACTTTCTCTTGCACTGTGCACTTATTTGGATGAATACAGTAACTTATATTTGATATTTGAGTATGTCTGTTGATGTTGTTCTGCAGGTCTTGGTGCGTTGATCAGGCTTCTGAAGTGTCGCGATGAGACTGTGGTGGGCAATGCCGCCCTATGTCTGAGCCACTGCGCTGCCCTGAAGGGCGTGTCTGCCCGGTTGACCGAGACAACCATAACACAACCTAATTTTCTCTTGCACTGTGCACTTATTTGGATGAATACAGTAACTTATATTTGATATTTGAGTATGTCTGTTGATGTTGTTCTGCAGGTCTTGGTGCGTTGATCAGGCTTTTGAAGTGTCCCGATGAGACCGTGGTGGGCAATGCCGCCCTGTGCCTGAGCCACTGTGCTGCCCTGAAGGGCATGTCTGCCCGGTTGACCGAGACAACCATAACACAACCTAATTTTCTCTTGCACTGTGCACTTATTTGGATGAATACAGTAACTTATATTTGATATTTGAGTATGTCTGTTGATGTTGTTCTGCAGGTCTTGGTGCGTTGATCAGGCTTCTGAAGTGTCGCGATGAGACTGTGGTGGGCAATGCCGCCCTGTGCCTGAGCCACTGTGCTGCCCTGAAGGGCGTGTCTGCCCGGTTGACCGAGACAACTATAATATAACCTAACTTTCTCTTGCACTGTGCACTTATTTGGATGAATACAGTAACTTATATCTGATATTTGAGTATGTCTGTTGATGTTGTTCTGCAGGTCTTGGGGCGTTGATAAAACTCCTGAAGTGTCTCAATGAGACTGTGGTTACTGTTTTATGTACTAATTGAGTACATCTGTTGATTTTTCTGCAGGTCTTGGTGCGTTAATCAGGCTTTTGAAGTGTCCCGATGAGACCGTGGTGGGCAATGCCGCCCTATGCCTGAGCCACTGTGCTGCCCTGAAGGGCGTGTCTGCCCGGCTGACCGAGACTACCATAATACAGGACCTGCTCGTCCTGGCCCGAGACGGTCGCAAGAGAGGTCTACAGCAGAACACCGCCATTCTACTCGCCAAACTAGCACAGGGAGACCAGAGGTGAGTGTGCAAACGTTAAGTGCTAAATGCAATTTATATCTGTATACTTTATAACACTTTAATATGGAGTGTCATATATTTAGTGTGGTAGCATCAGTATAACATGATTGCACTACATTAAGATAGCGCACTTAACCCTAGCCATTATCTTAGTTATACTCAAGATCATATATAGCTGAAACATAAATTTAGCGGATATTTGCTGTGCGATATTATGGCTAAATTAATATGCCCACTAAATAAACCAGTCATACAGTAATGTATTTAATGGGGCCTGTCCTGATGGCCATGTGGTCTAAAGCGTTGCCACTGAATGCTTAGCTGTCTCTCACCACTGTCCTGTTTTGAATCCCACTGGGGCATGTGAGAAAGTTACCATTGACTTGGGTTTAGATGGTGGTTTTTGCCGGGTGCTCAGATTTCCTCCATTACCTACAACTGGCTGGCTAGTCATGACTACACAGGGCTAAATACAATTTATTTCTGTAGGAAGTATTCATGGCATCTGAAGGTGACTTGTGGGGTTAATTTGTGAATTTAGGGTCATTTTAAGAGTTTTACATATGTTAAAGCCTACACCCTTTTCCTCCAAATCAGATCAATTGTGAATGTCTAAGCAATCACCAAGAACAGTGAGAGACCATCTATTACAGATGCTCCCATAGGCTTGCACACAAGCAGGAAATGTTTTGGCCCTTTTCTCCCTATCAAATTTCACCAAAACATGGTCGCTTCCAACATGCATTTTGGCTATCAATCTATTATTTCTATCAGAAACATTGCAACCTTACCTTTCAAAGCTAAGTATTTTTTTCTTTCTTCAAAATATTTGTTATCTAATTGACTCTTACAAACGTAAAACTCTCATACTGAGTGCAAAATCATTGTTAAATAAGGGAATAACTGTTCTGTTATGTTCCATTTCTGTTTTGAGAATGGTTTGTATCTGTTTTTGTTTTTCAGGCACCTAGAGAAGTTACGAGAATTGCATGGTATAGAAATCCTCCACGACTGTATGAAGTACATCAAATGAAAACAGTACACCATTGTGTCATACAGTACCAGTTTTTAATTCCTGCACTAAATGGGCCGGCGGACTGGGCATAATTCATGACTGCATGCCCGATTGCCGACAATTGTGCCGCCCCTTAATTCCTGTACAAAATATCTGACTGGACATAATACACAACCACTTGTCTGATTGCCGCCCATTTTTCCAAGGTACCTATGCAACTGTAGGCCACTGATGTCACAGCTGAACATAGCTTAGATTTGCTACTTATTTTATATCATAGCCTTATTTTTTTTCAACATGTTATCCATTGACAATTAGTCACTGACAGGTGTCTGTCCGACAGGTGCGGGAATTGACCCTTATGCTACTGGTGGCTACTTTGACCAATACAAAATGACGCAAAAACCTGAAAAATGACTGAAACCCTGGCATATGGTACTCATCTGAGAGTACTCAGTGAGAGCTATCCAATGAATACCAACATGAAAGGGTTTAGATGGTTTTCAAAAATCTTTGCATCCTTGTGTTTTGGACAAAAGTAGTCTCAGCATTGGAAGGATTAATGTCTTCACTGTAGGTATGACTCTGGGAGAGCTGCATGGTAACATATTCTCCTGTTTGGGTTATTGTGGTGAAACCTCATATATTAACCCTTTCATACCATTTTATCAGGTAATCTGTATAGCAAAGGAAAGCATACCACTTCATATTGTGTCACTCTTCATATCATATTGTTTTGCCTATTGTTTTGCCTATTGTTATTTTATTGTTAACACCAGGCATATTTATAAATTAAAGAATTGTAATGATGATTCCAATATACCGTGTTTGTAGGGGCTTTTGTGACTTAAGCATCAATAGGTTAACATACAGAGATTCCACAAAAAAGGACACAATTTCTGAAAAGTTTTCACTGAATGCAGGTTATCAATGTAAGATATCAAGAATCCTATATATAGTAAAGGAAAACATACCACATTTCACATTGTGTCACTTCATATCATACTGTATTGCATATTATTATTTCCTTTGTTAATACCAGGCACATTTAGATAAGCCCCGACACTAGAGATTAAAGATGCACTCAATGAATTTGTAATGATGATTTTAAGATAGTGTTTGAAGATAGAGCTATCTTAGGGGCTTTTGCGACTTAAGCATCAATGGGTTAACATAAAAAACATGAAAAACAAAAAAGGACACAGTTTCTAAAAGGTGTCCACTGAATGCAGGTTATCAATGTAAGATATCATGTATGCTGTATATATCAAAGGAAAGCTAACCACATTTCATATTTTGTCACTCTTCATATCGTACAAAATTAATTGTAAAGGGGGTTATATTTGCCAAAACCTAGTACCAGGTCGTTCATGTTTGCCGAATTCATAAAATTTTGGTCCATCAGTCATGTGACATATCAAAATGAACCTTGAATTGGGCACATTTTGACAGCCAATTGCCTGATTTTCAAGCTATGTGAACTATGGGGACTTAAAGATTGGTGAGCCTGGCTCTTCTTTAAATGAATTTGATTATCTTGCACACATATATGCGTGAATGTTCTCCAAGTTATGTTACGACAAATGCATACTGTAGAACACACAGTGTTAGCGTCTGTTTATATATAGCGTACATAGCATGTGGTTCCGCTTCGCTATATATAAAAACGCTGTACTTTTTTATTACTGTACTGGCGCTGTCAGCGGCGGCTAACGTTGCTAACATAAAGATACGCTATGATGCGAAAATTCCCCAATTTGCTATATTTGGGACATGCGTCATATATGTGTTCTACGGTAGATGAAGGCATTCTAATGGTGGTTTGAGTGTGGGTTTGGTGCTGGGTATCTTTTGTTTCGGACATTGAGGAATGTCAACTTGTGTGTTTGAAAATTTATAATCAATTCGGGTTGGATACCGTTAAGAGGTACCAGTATTGTTTCAAAAAGTACCTTATCATGCCGTTTCATTCCTTAAAGGTACTCTTAATGAGAATAACCACTGTGAAGTTATCATTTGTTAGGGTTTGTCTAGGATCCTAGACATGACTATTTACCACAAAATTTATAAGCTAATACCATATTGTTTCATTGGTACTGATACCAGTACCATACCGTTGGGTTCTTAACCCTTCCAATGCTGAGGCTACTTTCGTCCGAAGCACAAGGATGCTAAAACTTTTGAAAACCATGCCAACCCTGTCATGTTGATATTCATTAGAGAGCTCTCGCCGAGCACTCTTATATGAGTACCCATTTGCCAGGGTTTCAGTCATATTTCAGATTTTTGTATAATTTTGTATTGGCCAGATTAGCCACCAGCAGCATAAGGGTTAACTAGTATTCAACCCTAGTTTTGAGTGTGTGTTTTGCCTGGTATCTGCCTCCTGGTTTGTACCTAGAGGAACGTCAACTTATGTGTTTGAAAAATAAAGGATCATCAATTAGGTATGGATAATGTTAACCCTTATGCTGCTGGTGGCTAATTTTGTCAATACAAAATGACGCAAAAAAGCTGAAAAATGACCAAAACCCTGGCATATGGGTACTCATTTGAGAGTACTCAGCAAGTGCTTTCAAATGAATACCAACATGACAGGATTTAAATGGTTTTCGGAAATCTTTGCGTCCTTGTGCTTCGGATGAAAGTAGCCTCAGTATTGGAAGGGTTAAGAGGTACAGGTACCGGTATTGTTTCAAAAGGTACCGTATCGTATCATTTCATTCCTTAAATGTACCTGTTAACTTGTGTGTTTGAAAACTTATCATCAATGATGTAAATATGTGAATAAACGACTCATCAACACAATCCATTGGATAATAGCATTTATTGACCTATAACAGGAGTAGTTATATATTATATTTGCTTTGTGCACATTCATTCTGATACATCAATACATAAATAGGTACGATGCCTTCTTTATTCACTATAAAGTAAAACAATCATTTTAGTAATATTAATAATAAATCAAAAACAATAATGATATAGTCTATCAACACATATACTCAATAAAAAAATCAACATAAATTAGAAAGACATCTAGTTCACTTTGCGGTTGACATTCCCAAGTATGCCATGGATCTCATAGAACTTTTTCTAAAACTCACTTTTGGACATGATGATTTCACACCCTACCGTAAATTCTAGCAAATCTCAGACACTTTTTTCGTTGGCTGATGGTGGCCGAATTTTTTCGAAAATAGCAATCAAAGCTCAGACACTGTGGCTGAAATTCGCCGAAATTATCAATTGAAACGAAAGCTAGATGGAAAATTGATCGCTAACTTCGTACGCAATTCCTTAGATGAATAAAAGAATGGATATATAGCGAGAGACCATGCAATTACTATATGTGCTATAGTGAACACCAGGCTATCCCAGGGGTCTCGAATCTGGACTTAGTGTGTCATCACTAGGAGACAAAGACCAATGAGGGCTCTCGTATCGTTTACATTACAGAGAAACTTGCACACCAACTTGCGCAGAAAACAACAATTGGGCTATTCGCCACAGCCAGCTTATTCAGGTTGACCGCCTGGTTTCATATCCACTTGTTTTTATTCATCTAAGATTTTTCCCATCCGAGTCTGTACCTCTTGAAGATATTTGGTTTGTACTCTCTACTAGGGTCTGAGCCAGGACTTGGAAACTGGATGCCCAAACTTTGCAACTGTAAAATTTTGGGCATCCTATTTTTCAAGGGAGACTGCAATATACTCAGATTTTAACCATAAACATGTATATACTTATTGGAATAAGTCATGAAATCCTAATACAGTGGATGGAAATTATATTAAGGTATAGCAATAGACAACCATGTCATGTTACGTGTCAATTACCACAGATTCCTTGGGGTCTATCTATCACTTAGACAACCTGTCATGTTAATTACATGGAATATAGAGGTTCTTGGACGCGTGTGCTAGAGAATGATATTTCTTACACGAGGGGACAGAATTTTCATCTTGGAAAGAGCCTCTGGCGAGTTCCATGATGAAAATTCTGTCCCCGAGGGTAAGATATATCATACTCTAGCACACAAGTTCAAGAACCTATTTC
Source organism: Maea johnstoni (assembly GCA_963942565.1). Classification (NCBI taxonomy): domain Eukaryota; kingdom Metazoa; phylum Annelida; class Polychaeta; order Spionida; family Magelonidae; genus Maea; species Maea johnstoni. The sequence continues at coordinate 11,601,408 of OZ012689.1, read as the reverse complement.
TGCCACGTCCCATAGATAAATAAACAGTAAATAATGGGGGAAGCTTCACATATAATGAGCTTGCCTGAGCATGTGCCTGGCATTTCTAGGTTAGGTTGCTAAGCAACGAACGTGGTGCATTGTTCCATATATGGCAATCTTTACCAAATATGGTAATAAAATCATTCCAAATGCCCATTGGGAATGGCCATTGGGAATCAAATTTCTTCAATGGGTATTTCAGCCCCATAGTGGTAGAAATTGTGATCTTAGTAACAACCACAAATTTACAATACAAAATGACAAATAAAAATAGAAAGTCATAGTTCACCTAGTCATAAGGTGTGCCACATGTGTTAGTTTGGTATTCCATAGATCAAGCAAGTTCATAGCCAGGATTTAGAAATTAGGTGCCCAAATTTGCCAATTGTAAAATTTCGGGGTGTCCTTTTTTTCAAGGGCAGCCACAATATACTCTGATTACAACCATAAATATAGATTTACTTATATTGAAATAAGGCATAATATCCTCATACAATGTCATGGATATTGTATTGAGGTGGAAAAAATTGAATCGTATGCTTGAAATTAACATTTTAAGAAATTACTCACAGAAACATTTGGACGTCCTGAGTATTGATTTTTGAGGGTTTGGGTGTCCAAATGATGCGCAGACACCCTGCTGGCTAAGACTATGCATGGATGTTCTCCATTTTAACCCTTTCAATGCTGAGGCTACTTTCGTCCAAAGCACAAAGATGCAAAGATTTTTGAAAAGCATCTAAACCATGTCATGTTGGTATTCATTGGATACCTCTCGCTGAGTACTCTTATATGAGTACCCACTTGCTAGGGTTTCAGTCATTTTGAGTTTTTTTTGTATCATTTTGTATTGGCCAAGTTAGCCACCAGCAGCATAACAGTCAAACAATGCCATTCATAACAGCAGCAGCTAGGAGGAGGGTTATCATAAATACTTGGTAATTTGGGACATTTTTTAATAAATATGATGTTTATCAGTTGAGGGTAGCGTTAGTTAGATGCCGGGAATTAAAAACAAATGAATCTGCACTTAAAGGGATCATAATGCATTGCCCAGATTTACCAATATTTTTTTTGCAAAATAATTCTAATGGCCCAAATACCTCGGGCGGTCGAAATTTCCGAGAATCTACGGTAGTCAAGGGTATTTTTACATCAAGGCTATGTCGGAATCCTATCCCTGTGCCTTGTTACATTCATGGGTGTACAGTATAGCTATTACAATAGAAAATTATAGCTCCACAAACAGATGAGAGAGCTACATTTGAGCAGAATAAAGCTTAAAGCTAAAACAGATATTGGTTGATCAAGATTGAACTATTAACCCTTGCCATGCCGAGGCTATGTTCGTCCAAAACACAAGAACGCAAATATTTTCGAAAACCATCTAAATCCTGTCATGTTGGTATTCATTAGATAGCTCTCACCGAGTAGTCTCATATGAGTACCCATTTGCTAGGGTTTCAGTGATTTTTCAGCTTTTTTGCATCATTTTGTATTGGCCAAATTAGCCACCAGCAGCATTAGGGTTAAGGCAACATTTGAGCAGAATATTGACATCATAAGGCTTACAGCTAAAACTAATGCTGGTTGACCAAGATTGATGGATTAAGGCAAGTAGTATCTTTTGTGCAGATTAGATATTACACATAACTCCATGCCATGATGATAGAAGAAAGCCCATTCATTAATCTTTACTTATTTGCCTTCTTATGAACATTCAATCACTACAGAAATATAAAACTGTAAAATAACGAAAATGAGTAAAATTGTTCAGTTGAAATAAACAGTCATTTCAATAATACTCATTGAAGAATTCCAATTCTTCTAAACATTCCTTTGATGTGTATATAATACTTGACTTTCTATAGTAGTAGCTACTTGCCAAACTATAGTATTGACACTGGCCACCAATGCTATTGATATTTACAACCAGGGTCTTAGATAGGATTTGGTAACTGTGTGCCCAAATATTTGCAGTAGTCAAATTTTTGGGCATCCTATTTTTCGAGGGGGACCACAATATACTTAGATTACAACCATAAACATGAACATTTACTTACTGAAATACAGCATAATAACTTGTCATGCGAATTATATTAAGGTGAAAAAAATCAATATGTTTAAAAACAACATTTTAAGAAATAACTCAGAATTTTTGGGGGGTGTCCTGAGGGGTAACCTTTGAGGGTTTGGGTGTTCAAATAACGCCCAGATGCCCTGCTGGCTAAGACTATGTTCCCAACTAATATTACTGGTATTGCCCATTTGATATTTGTCACTTTTTGCACCACCATGCCACCTGTGGTAAAATTTGGAACTATAATTCTGTTTTCAACTGCTGGGCCATCCAGCTGGCTAAAAGAGTTCTGAATTGCAATCATGATTTAAAATAAAGGTAAATAAATCCTTGCCATAACCATGTTTTATTTCATTATGGCTTTTCTTTATATAAAGAATAAGTAAACTAAACTTGAAATAACCGAAATAAATATTTTTGTTGTATATGACAAAAATTCCAACTTTTGGACATTTAGTGGCTTGACAATTGGTCAACACCTGAACTTATACTAGTCCAGTCATTTTAGCTGATTTAGGGGCTTGACCCAAAACAAATTGCAACAGAAAGTTTCTCATTTGCATTCATTGTAGGAGAGCCCCAGTGATAACATATTAAAAGTCCCGGTCTCTAAAGTTAGCGGAAAGGGTCAAAATATGCTAATTTATGCTAATTAGGTGGTGGAATCATGAAAATCGCGATACCCAGGAAGTTCTTAGTAATAAGTAAATAAATAAATGTAATAATTACATATACATAAATGTTTAAACAGTTAAGGTGTACAACAAACGTATCATCACTATCATTTGGCTATAAGTAATATTAAATATGCAAATTAGCATCCACCATTACTGAAAATCACGCTTTTCCGCATATCTTTTGAAGCCATTACACAAATGCAACATATGTTGGTTGCAAATATAGGTTTTCATGGTCAAGGAATGTGATAAAAATAATAACTATGCCAATAAGTCAATACTTTACACATGATACATGTAGGTACATGAACACCAAATATCTATTCTTTAAATGGAGCTACCAATTTTCCACGTAAGCATCCTTTTTCGGTTCAACTTTTCTAATGCTCTATGTTTTTTTTCTAAGACAAATATTTGTTTCTATTATTTCATTGCCTTGTGATATTTGTGTGATAAAGACTGGTCTGATGGACAGTATTCAGTAGTTTTTAGTGAAAAGGGGAGCAGTAGTGAAAATCAAGCAAGTGAGAAACGTGACAGTGCTATCAGGACCCAAAAGGGACAAAGAGTCCATAAGCAATGTAGGAAAGTGTTTAGAACTCTAGTGTTCATTACACTTAAGGCCCAGAAATAACACTCTAAAAGTCCTGGGTCTCTAATATTGGTGGAAAGGGCCAAAATATGCTAATAAGGTGGCGTAAATCACATCTATAGGCTATCTAACATCAAATTGTTGCATGGAATGTTTATATGGACATTTAATCAAGTGTAAGGCAGATAAACAAGCTATCCGTACGGTCATTGTGTCATTTAGTAGTGTAAGATATGCAAATGAGCTGCCGTCATTATGCTAAAACCCATTTTTTCCTATAACTTTTGAAGTATTGATTTCATTTGAATGAGTACATAATCTATACCTGGGATCTCAAGGTTGAGGAAACAGATAAGCATAGTCATAAACCTCATAGATTAATGTTAATGTTAACACAATTAGACATTTGATCTCTGTCATGAATATGCAACACATTATGATATTTCTCAGATTCAGATTCACTTGCACCTCTAGTCCTCATCACTTTCAATCTCAAGTGGAACGGAATTGGCACAGCATGTACCTTTGCAATCTCCACATATGGATGAACTGTCTATGCCATGCTTCCTGCAATTGCACCTGAGGGTGTTGCATCCTGTTTCACCATTGCAGTGGATCACTTCTGTAAGATAGTCCGGTTCTGGCAGTTGGTATTGGAAGGAGTTGTCCATCCTTCTCCTTCCATCCCCACTCTTTAGGATCTAGGTCCAGGGAATTTGCTTTCCACTCATTTACCTGGAAATACACCCTCAGGCTGTGGAATTTTGCAGCTGCGGGTGTCGGAGGGAGTGTTTGTCGCTCAACTACTTTCAAACTCTTGAGAACCTTCTCTGTAAATCTTTGACAGCGTAGATTGTCAAGTCTATCCTGGTCTTTAGTACTCTTAGATACAGTGTAAAGGATCACAAGAGCATTTTCCTCAGCTTTGATGATGTCTTCCTGTGAAATATTGTATCTCCACAAAAGCACCCTTTTGTTGAAAAAAAAGTGGGGACTCTTCATTACCTTTTACAGGATAACAGCCTTTCCTATGCCAAAGACTGGACATTGTGTCACATCCAATTAAGTATGGCATGCACAAATAGAATTGTTCTGCGAACTTCATCCGCAAGTTCTTCCCTTGTTTTCCTTATATCCCACACACAACACCTTTGTGAATATTGTGAATTTTCTGCAAGTCCAAACTCTATTGCTAAGGACATGAAAAATGTGACCAATCCTGAGGAGCAAGCAACCTCCACATTATGTTCTGCACATCCAGCTTTCAGTATCAAAGATCACTGCCTCTTTGTGGTAAAAGGAGCAAAATATGATGTCGAAAACGAGGATTTGATGTCATTCCATTGAGGTCACCATGCAGAAAATGTATCCAAAATCATATATGTCTGACCAGAGCCTAAAACAAATTCACAAAAGGGCTGCATGTGAGATATAAGGAAAACAAGGGAAGAACTTGAGGATGAAGTTTGCAGAACAATTATAATTGTGCATGCCATACTTGGATGTGACACAGTGTTCGGCATAGGAAAGGCTGTTTACCTGTAAAAGGTAATGAAGAGTCCCCACCTTTTTCAACTTTCAAAAAGAAGGTGCCTTTGTGGAGATACAAACTTTCAGAGGAGGACATCATCAAAGCTGGAGGAAATGCTCTTGTGAGCCTCTACAATGGTAAAGACCAGGATAATCTTGACAATCTTTGCTGTCAAAGATTTACACAGAAGGTTCTCTCAAGAGTTCAAAAGTAGTTGAGCCACAAACCCTCCCTCCGACACCCGCGTCTGCAATATTTCACAGCCTGAGGGTGTACAACCAGGTAAATGAGTGGCAAGGAAATTCACTGGATCTAGATCCTTAACAGTGGGGATGGAAGGAGAAGGATGGACAACTCCTTCCAATACCAACAGACCAACTGCCAGTCCCTGACTATCTTACAGAAGTGATCCGCTGCAATTGTAAAACAGGATGCAACACCCTCAGGTGCAATTGCAGGAAGCATGGAATGGACTGTTCATCCATATGTGGAGATTGAAAAAAGTATATATGCTGTGCAATTCCACAGTAATTTAGATTGAAAGTGATGAGGACTAGAGGTGCAAGTGTGGGCATAACAAAAAAGGTATCATTAACTGAATCAGAGAAATATCATGTGTTGCATATACATGATAGAGATCAAATGTATAAATGTGTTGACATTGGATCATCCATAAGGTTTATGACTATGCTTATCTGTTTCCTCGACATTGAGAACCCAGGTATAGATGCCTTGTTCATTTAAATCAAATCAATACTTCTAAGTTATAGTGAAAATGTGTTTTTGCATAACGGCAACAGCTCATTTGCATATTTTACACTACTAAACTGCACAATGACCATATGGATAGCTTGGTTATCTACATTTTACGTGATTGAATGTCTATATAAACATTCCATACAACATTTTGAGGTTGGATACTCCAAAGTATGATTTTCATAATTTTGCCACCTAATTAGCATAAATTAGCATATTTAGTGCAATTGCAGGAAGCATGGAATGGACTGTTCATCCATATGTGGAGATTGCAAAGGTATATGCTGTGCCAATTCCACTCCAATTTAGATTGAAAGTGATGAGGATTAGATGTGCAAGTATAGGTATAACAAAAAAGGTATCGTCAACTGAATCAGAGAAATATCATAATGTGTTGCATGTACATGATAGAGATCAAATGTACAAATATGTTGACATTGGGATCATCTAGAAGGTTTATGACTATGCTTATCTGTTTCCTCGACCTTGAGAACCCAGGTATAGATGCCTTGTTCATTTAAATCAAATCAATACTTCTATCGTAATAGTGAAAAATGTGTTTTTGCATAATGGCAGCAGCTCATTTGCATATTTTACACTACTAAATTGCACAATGACCATATGGATAGCTTGGTTATCTGCATTACACTTGATTGAATGTCTATATAAACCATTCCATACAACATTTTGAGGTTGGATACCCCAAAGGTGTGATTTTCATAATTTCGCCACCTAATTAGCATAAATTAGCATATTTTTACCCTTTCCGCTTACTTTAGAGACCGGGACTTTTAGTATGTTATTCCTTGGCCTTAAGTGTAATGAATGCAAATGAGAAACTTTCTGTTGCAATTTGTTTTGGGTCAAGCCCTAAGTTGACTGGACTATACCTCCCAACACCTAGTGGTGAAACACAAAACTAAGTGTGCACCTCCCTTATGAAATCCTGGATCCGCCCCTGAACCTAAAAACTTCAAAATATCATTTTGTGCATTTATCATCATAGACAAGTGAACGCTGTGCGCATCTCAACATGGCATATATATCATTATAATTGTGCTTCTATCCAGTAACAAGTTGAAATATACCTATCAATTACATCTCTTAAATCAACCAGCCTTAAGACTGCATCCAAATTCCTTAATATACAGTAACATTTATAGGTCATTAAGGCAATAGCTAAAATGTGGTTAACCTTCCAATGCTGAGGCTACTTTTGTCCAAAGCACAAGGACGCAAATATTTTTGAAAACCATCTAAACCCAGTCATGTGGTATTCATTAGAAAGCTCTCGCTGAGTGCTCTCATATGAGTACCCATTCGCCAGGGTTTCAGTCATTTTTCAGGATTTTTGCATCATTTTATATTGGCCAAATAAGCCACCAGCAGCATAAGGGTTATGACCTTTGAATCAGAATTAATACTTAAGTTTTGTGATATAATAAGGCCTCGCACAATCAACAATAAGGCCCTCTCAGGCACTGTGGCCACCAAAGTATAGTGTGGATCCCTAAAATGTTAGTTTTTGAGAGTCCTCTTACCACATAGGCTCAATAGATGTATAGGTTTCCCTAAGATTGGGAAACCCTTAATCCTCTAGTTCGGAATATATTTTATTACCATTGTGGTTCAAAGGAATATAAGCATATTTTCAGTAATAAACTGAGACATGTGACCGCTTACATTAACATGAGTAGTAATTATTTTTCTTTCAAGTCCCCACTTACAAGAGTAGGGGGCCCTATTGGACTTCCTATAAGTTCAGCAACTTCTTAGATAATGTATTCTAATAGATTATCTAAGATAATTATAATTACACTTATCATCAGTAAGCATAACTGTTTAATCCATATCTTCCATCTTCAGAAATTATCCTATAACTTACATACATTTCCTACTACAACAAAACCCTTTCTTTCTTGTTTTTTTCTCTTTCCACTTTGAGGTATTGGCAGAAACTGAGTTCTCTAGATTCAGAAAATTCTAAGATTTGCCCTGATAGCTGAGTGGTCTAAG
>OZ012689.1:11556124-11593535 GCA_963942565.1 Maea johnstoni | reverse complement strand
TATCAAAATTATAAATCAAGAAAGATTCAATTCACAATACAGATATCAAAACTATAAATCAAGAAAGATTCAATTCAAGAGCTGAAATTTTGGATTGAGGGTGTCATATTTTGGTAGGCCACGTGAAGTTGTGCGGAGACAGAGCGCCCGCAACCGCACGTCAAGGGGAGAAGAAATAGGTCTGATTCTCACTAAACTCTAGAGACAAAGCTGATCACCTAATTTTTCTAACCAGTTCAAGCCTCTCTTAAGGAAGCTCTACGCTTTAGCATGGAAATATGAGCAAGCTCGCAAAATAAACAAAGAATTGGTGCAAAAACGTCAAGAGACCCTTGAAACATAATAAACATGAGAAAAAGAATTGTTATTTACCTTGGTGTAGTGAAACTGTAGTGGATCGTCTGTGGAGAGAGAGACATTGAGGCCTCTGGCCAGGAACTCTGGAAGGGGGTTCCTCTGGTAGTTGAGGAAGAGAGAGTTGTTACTAAGTGGTGACATGGCTATGCCTACTTGTGCCAGATAGAACAAGTACTGAAGGACTGGGACCTGAAAGTACAGAAAATAAAATCATGTAGCTTTATGCCTCGTGCAGAGGTATGAACACAACGTTTTTTTATTTCTAATTTTTTTTAAAGGGTTACCCACCCTTTTTTTAAGAGTGCCTTAGACACATGAGAAGGAGTGCTTTTTTGTATATGACGACAACACAGATAGCATGAACAATTGATATGAAATGAATATGAAACTCTTCAAAGTAATCTCTCCCTTAACCCATTCATGCTCAGAGCAGCCAAAACCTCCTGACTATTTGGGTGATATCTCTCTAACAAAATCAAATTTCAGAAAATATTTGAAGGAGAAATATTAATCAGAAACTAATTAAGAACTCTCCTTGAAATATTTTCAAATCTGTGATTAATTTCAAAGTTATTTTCAAAAGTATCCTCAGTCCAAACGACACTTGTCATAGAAATCTCCAGGCATGAATGGGTTAACTGGGCGACAGGCAATAAAGAGTAAGAAATGCAGGTTTTCGGTGGTTGCCCCAGTTTATAGAGGACCCAAACCCTACTTGCCCAGGCCTGGGATTGAACTCTGGACCCAATGCCTCCCAGCACTCAGGCCAGACATCTCGCCACTGCCCCATTATGTTTGGTCTGGTCTATAAACCAGGGCTCGACGCTAAGGGTGAACCTATGGCCCCAGGCCAGTAAAAATTCCCCAAAACAGCTTGGGGCCAGTAAAAAAAAGACCTCAACTGGTCCTACAGGCCCAGTAAACATTTGGAGACATACTTGTTAAAAAGTTTCCCACCGAGAATGTCCCCAAATGTTTTTGAAATAAATGAAGATAAAATCTATAAAGATAAATGTTGTGTTGAATTTTATGCAATGTTCTTTCTTGTTATGTTAAAGAAAAAATGTAGGACCAGTAAAAATTTTGCAGGACCAGCAGATGCTACGTGTTACTGGTCCTACAGGGCCAGTATCCTTTTGAGTTAGCGTTGAGGCCTGTAAACACAATGTTGGCTTATGTGAGTAGGAACTGACACCTTTAAAATATTTCACAATATACTATATGTTATCAATACCTTAACAGTATCATTAACGATACTACCTGCCTTCTAGAGACCTAATTTTGTTGAATTCATTCCTGTCAGCTTGGTAAATTTTGTAAACATATAGGGAATTTTCATCGCAACGAGATGTCCAGGTAACAATTAAGTCAATTTTTTTTTATATATTTAGAATGTTAAATGATACGATACTTAACTTTTTTAAAACAGTATATTTTCCCATTCACTTTAGGTATTTGTTATGGTATTGAGTACTGATACACTGATACCTATTCCTAACTGTGAGCTCAAATGATTCAAGAGATCGAGGAACAAGATGAGACATAGGGTAGCCCTTCTGATTCTAATCAAGATGTTATGAAAGAAATGTCCCCGAACCTTACACAATTATAGATAATATTGTTATCATTATTACTATTATCATTATTATTATCATTATTATCATCATTATTATTTTAGAAAATATTACTTTTATTATTATTGCTATTATCATTACTATTATCTGTGTTAGTATTATTATCATTATCATTATTATTATTAAAATCAAAATATCTCAAACATATCTCACAATATGGCAGAAAAATTAACGAAATGAGACATTCCAAATACACCTGTGATGTATCTCTTGTGATTGTTATCTTACCTTCCTCAGTAGCAGTCCGTGTGATATGTTTTCCGAGAGCATGAATCCGGTGACAAGATGGTGCACGGGGCCCGCTTCACCACAATGGGGACGCAGAACAAACGTGTTCAAACCTCTCTCCCTGTAAAGACACACACACAGACATGTTAGAAGGAAGGAAGGAGGGAATGGGTTACTACGTCGCACTGGGCCCGCTTCACCACAATGGGGACGCAGAACAAACGTGTTCAAACCCCTCTCCCTGAAAAGACACACATACATGTTAGAAGGAAGGAAGGAGGGAATGGGTTACTACGTCGCACTGGGCCCGCTTCACCACAATGGGGACGCAGAACAAACGTGTTCAAACCTCTCTCCCTGAAAAGACACACAGACATGTTAGAAGGAAGGAAGGAGGGAAATTGGGTTACTACGTCGCACGGGGCCCGCTTCACCACGATGGGGACGCAGCACAAACGTGTTCAAACCTCTCTCCCTGAAAAGACACACACAAACATGTTAGAAGAAAGGAAGGAGGGAATGGGTTACTACGTCGCACTGGGCCCGCTTCACCACAATGGGGACGCAGCACAAACGTGTTCAAACCTCTCTCCCTGAAAAGACACACACAAACATGTTAGAAGGAAGGAAGGAGGGAATGGGTTACTACGTCGCACTGGGCCTGCTTCACCACAATGGGGACGCAGCACAAACGTGTTCAAACCTCTCTCCCTGAAAAGACACACACAAACATGTTAGAAGGAAGGAAGGAGGGAATGGGTTACTACGTCGCACTGGGCCTGCTTCACCACAATGGGGACGCAGCACAAACGTGTTCAAACCTCTCTCCCTGAAAAGACACACACAAACATGTTAGAAGGAAGGAAGGAGGGAATGGGTTACTACGTCGCACTGGGCCCGCTTCACCACAATGGGGACGCAGAACAAATGTGTTCAAACCTCTCTCCCTGAAAAGACACACACACAGACATGTTAGAAGGAAGGAAGGAGGGAATGGGTTACTACGTCACACTGGGCCCGCTTCACCACAATGGGGACGCAGCACAAACGTGTTCAAAACCCTCTCCCTGCAAACACACACAAACATGTTAGAAGGAAGGAAGGAAGGAATGGGTTTTTACGTCGCTTTCAACAGCTTAAGTCATATTGCGATGAGATAGAAACCTGGAACAGGGAAGAGATTCCCTACTCTTCACGAATAGTTCCAAGGGGTCTTTAACCCATTAACACTCAGAGCAGCCAAAAGAGGCCTGACAAATTTGGAAATATATTACTGACAATCGCATTTTCTGGAAAATATTTGAAGGAGAAATGTTTAGCAGAAGCCAATCTACAACTCTCCTTCAAATATTTTGTGAGCTTTCACTTTGTTCTCAAGTTATTTTCATAAGTATGAAAGTAGCAGACGTTAAGCCCTAGTGGAGCTCTAAGTGTGAATGGGTTAAGTTGCAGAAGGACCACAGACAGCCCTCAACAATGCCGCACATCTATATAGGGACCAGGCCAACCTGCTTATAGAGATACAGCGGAGACTCAAGCCTGCAAACTTGTGCTTTGGAGTCAGGCATCATAATGACTAGGCCATAACTGATTACATACTGATATGGGCACAGACTTTTTGCCAGCAAGCTACATGCACATAAATAGAGTTAGTAAACTGATCCAGGTGCATATTTGGTTACAAACAAACGTATGGAAGTTGAGCCTCCTACCAAGGGAGAATGACTCACACAGAAAATGTATTCCACAATGCAATTTACACATTATTTGATTTTAGCAAGATGTTCATTTTGTGAATTTCTTCTAACTTCCATATACATTTAATACCGGATTCATAATAGATAAATGCCTATTGATACATATAAAACCAACAATGTAGTTTTGTCCCTTCTAACTGAGCTATAGCATTACTTGCCCTGATGCATCATCTTATATGTGTTCATTTACATACCCAGCAAATAGGGACCGGCAAGAATCTGAGGAATATCCATATACATTTATAAGGCACAAGTATGAGTCTGAACATGAGTAACGTATGTGTCCAAATAAGCGCACAAACCCCTAATAACCGCACCCCCCTTCTTTTCTAAAAATATTGGAAGGGGCAAGCGAGTGTCCAATCGAACATGGAGTTACAAAAGACAAAAGAGCGCGAAGCTTCTAATGTCTGGGTGGCCATGGATTGTTGCCACAATCGGCACTACACATGGGGTGCAGTTAAACACAGAGAAATACATCCCCTTGATCCGCAACCCCATAGGTACTGCATGCTAGCCTCTACGGCATCTGCGCCTCGAGTTACGCGCTGTGGCCTGGGGTTGTATTGGTCACGTGATCTGTGCACTGCTGGCTGACTGGCTGGCTGGGGGATGTTATCCTATCTAGGTCAGATAGTGAGAGGCCGCGAAATTTGATGATTCATGACCAGCGCCCACTCCCTGTCTACTTCTCTCAGTTAAACAGGAGATTGCCAACAGGGGCTTAGCCGCCTATGCGTCCAGCGTGTCATTTGGACACGCAGAACACTGTTTTTTGACAGTTTGGACACCCAAAAGTTTATGTCAGAATTTGCTGAAGATGACTTTTCTTAGAAGATAGAAGATGAAGAAGCTGTAGTGTCACTTTTGTAAGACACACAAAGCAGTATCTGGCCTAAAAAAGCAAAATCTGTAAAGGTATAGGGTCTATCTTATTAGTAGTATGTATTTTGTACCACACTTTGGACACGCAAAAGTCTATGAAACCTCTATTTGGACACCCTGTTTCAAAATATCGGCTAAGACCCTGATTGCCAATACCATTTCTAGAGAATTTTTCTCAAATTTGCTACTTGCACATGCACTTATTCGCACGAATATGACAATAAGTATGAACATGAGTACATAAAGCGACACTTTGAAGTAACAATTACCTTCTGAAGTGGTTGAGGACCACCATATTGGCATACATGTAGTAGACATAGTAGGAGTAGGGAGGGTTCTCTTCCAGGGTCCACTGTTCTGGTAATGGGCTGTCCTTGTCAAACACAATACTCTCAGGCTTAGACTCATCATCTACAGAATCAAACCCTGTCACCTGCAAAGACAAAGTAGACATAGAAGTTATTACCGTAAATTCTTGGTAATTTGGGACATTTTTTTATCAATTACAAGTTTTATGGGTTGAGGGTGGTCTATATTTTCAGCACGATAAACAGTGTTGTCCATATTTTGTGAAATGAACTGGCAATAGATAGAAGGTGACCCATATTTCTCTATAATTATTTCGCAAAATAATTACAGTGGCCCAAATTTCTTGGTGGTTTCCCTTCTATTTTCAACCCTGTGGCCTGAAGCTTGAAAGGTATAATCCTTAAATCCGAAAAAACAAAACATGTATTTGACTGTATAACCCTCGTGAAATATAGACTATTATTATAATCATTATTGTCATTTTTATTATCATTATTATTATTATCATTATTATTATTATTATTATTATTATTATTATTATTATTATTATTATTATTATTATTATAATTATTATTATTATTATTATCATTATTATCATTATTATTGTTATTATTATTATTATTATTATCATTATTATTATCATTATTATCATTATTATTATTATTATTATTATTATTTTCATTATTATTATTATTATTATTATTATTATTATTATTATTATTATTATTAACATTATCATTATCATTATCATTAAAACATGGTATGCTTGTGGTTTAAGTGGTGGAATAGTTTACAAATGCACTCACATGTTGCAGGAACATGTGTAGTTCTGGGTGGCTCTTGGGGTTGTTGGTCGCCTCAAACAGAGGCAGGAAGATGTTTTCTAGGATCTCCTGGAAGTTATGTACCAGCTTGTTGGACTTGTAGATATCACTAGAAAGCAGAAACAAAGATATCAAATAACTTCATACTGAGTACATACCATATTCCTCTGTTTAACCCTTCCAATGCTGAGGCTGCTTTCGTCCAAAGCACAAGGATGCAAAGATTATTCATTGAAAACCACCTAAAACCCTGTCATGTTGGTATTCATTGGATAGCTCTCCCAGAGGACTCTCAGATGAATACCCATGTGGCAGGGTTTAAGGTATTTTAGAGTTTTTTTGCATCATTTTGTATTGGCCAATTTAGCCACCAGCAGCAAAAGGGTTAAGTGCAGGTTAGGAAAAAATCCGCTAGAAGGGGTATTGGCAATCTTCACAATAGCCCCAACCCACAGCCACTACTGTGTACACGCTCTTTTATCTTTTGTTATGCCATGCCTGATCAGACGCTTGAGAGATTGCGTGCCTAGGACTGATAGTGCGAAGTATTCAAGCTCTTAAAAATACATTTAATATAGGGCCTATAGCAGTGAAAATACAATCAATATACAGTTGATCACTAGAAATGAGAAGCAAAGTATCAAACAACCTTATACAGGGCGTCCCAAAAAAAATGCAATCCTCCCCTTTTCCCAGAATCTTTTCAAAACAGCTTAAGTAACATCTAAAATGACTTCATGGTTAAATAGAAGGATATCTTAGAGATAACCTGTTGCAGTTTCAAGCAAATCTGATCATCCATGTCAAAGCTGTTAGGCAAAGTTTGACCCCTCTATCATTTCACTCCAACACAAGGTAAATTTCCAATGCGAAACCTGCATACTGACCAAGCTATTTTTAGCATTCTGCTCTGGCTCGTGGCGAGGAGTCATAAAAAACCAGTCTTTACCATAGGTTTTACATTGCGTTGGAGTGAAATGATAAGAGGGTCAAACTTTACATCATAACTTTGACTTGGATGAACAGATTTGCTTGAAACTTCAACAGGATATCCCTAAGATATCCTTCTATGTAACCATGAAGCCATTTCGGATGTTACTTAATCTGTTTTGAAAATATATTGAGAAAAGAGGACGATTGCATTTTATTTTGGGACGCCCTGTATTGAATACATTTTTTAAATTCACATGGATGTTGTCTAAGAAACAAAGTTTGTAATGAATCAACTGAAGAGAAAGGTTTCCACACAAATCTGGCAATATATCATATCAACATAATGGTCCATATCATTATCATAATCAGCACCATCACTATCATCTTCATATTCATAATCCCCATCATAATTGTCATCATCATAATTGTCATCATCATCATTGTCATCCTCATCATCATCATCATCATCATACCACTGATTGACAGAACCCTACAGTACAGACATTTAGTTCCTGCAACAGTCGACCGGTCATCTGCCAGTGCCTGGTTGTACAAACACCCACCAATAACATGTCAAAACATGTCAAAAAATTAGCCAAGCACATCAATGACCCACGTAGCTTGCGAATGAAAGCTACAATCAGTTGTGAGGTCATCCAAGCATCCACACCCAGGAAACTGTGTGGCAAACTGGCGTGTGGTCGTGTTTTATGCCCAGGCTGCTCACAAATTTAGTGCAGGAATTAAATGTCGGACCTGTACTTACTATAGCCGCGGTATCTGTATGAGCCATCTCACGTTATCAGAGTAGAAATATCATCACTGTACCACTGAGTGTAGACAGACTGACAGAGTCCTACTTACTATAGCCGTGGTATCTGTATGAGCCATCTCACGTTATCAGAGTAGAAATATCATCACTGTACCACTGAGTGTAGGCAGACTGACAGAGTCCTACTTACTATAGCCGTGGTATCTGTATGAGCCATCTCACATTATCAGAGTAGAAATATCATCACTGTACCACTGAGTGTAGACAGACTGACAGAGTCCTACTTACTATAGCCGTGGTATCTGTATGAGCCATCTCACGTTATCAGAGTAGAAATATCATCACTGTACCACTGAGTGTAGGCAGACTGACAGAGTCCTACTTACTATAGCCGTGGTATCTGTATGAGCCATCTCACGTTATCAGAGTAGAAATATCATCACTGTACCACTGAGTGTAGACAGACTGACAGAGTCCTACTTACTATAGCCGTGGTATCTGTATGAGCCATCTCACGTTATCAGAGTAGAAATATCATCACTGTACCACTGAGTGTAGACAGACTGACAGAGTCCTACTTACTATAGCCGTGGTATCTGTATGAGCCATCTCACGTTATCAGAGTAGAAATATCATCACTGTACCACTGAGTGTAGACAGACTGACAGAGTCCTACTTACTATAGCCGTGGTATCTGTATGAGCCATCTCACGTTATCAGAGTAGAAATATCATCACAGTACCACTGAGTGTAGACAGACTGACAGAGTCCTACTTACTATAGCCGTGGTATCTGTATGAGCCATCTCACGTTATCAGAGTAGAAATATCATCACTGTACCACTGAGTGTAGACAGACTGACAGAGTCCTACTTACTATAGCCGTGGTATCTGTATGAGCCATCTCACGTTATCAGAGTAGAAATATCATCACTGTACCACTGAGTGTAGACAGACTGACAGAGTCCTACTTACTATAGCCGTGGTATCTGTATGAGCCATCTCACGTTATCAGAGTAGAAATATCATCACTGTACCACTGAGTGTAGACAGACTGACAGAGTCCTACTTACTATAGCCGTGGTATCTGTATGAGCCATCTCACGTTATCAGAGTAGAAATATCATCACAGTACCACTGAGTGTAGACAGACTGACAGAGTCCTACTTACTATAGCCGTGGTATCTGTATGAGCCATCTCACGTTATCAGAGTAGAAATATCATCACTGTACCACTGAGTGTAGACAGACTGACAGAGTCCTACTTACTATAGCCGTGGTATCTGTATGAGCCATCTCACGTTATCAGAGTAGAAATATCATCACTGTACCACTGAGTGTAGACAGACTGACAGAGTCCTACTTACTATAGCCGTGGTATCTGTATGAGCCATCTCACGTTATCAGAGTAGAAATATCATCACTGTACCACTGAGTGTAGACAGACTGACAGAGTCCTACTTACTATAGCCGTGGTATCTGTATGAGCCATCTCACGTTATCAGAGTAGAAATATCATCACTGTACCACTGAGTGTAGACAGACTGACAGAGTCCTACTTACTATAGCCGTGGTATCTGTATGAGCCATCTCACGTTATCAGAGTAGAAATATCATCACAGTACCACTGAGTGTAGACAGACTGACAGAGTCCTACTTACTATAGCCGTGGTATCTGTATGAGCCATCTCACGTTATCAGAGTAGAAATATCATCACTGTACCACTGAGTGTAGGCAGACTGACAGAGTCCTACTTACTATAGCCGTGGTATCTGTATGAGCCATCTCACGTTATCAGAGTAGAAATATCATCACTGTACCACTGAGTGTAGACAGACTGACAGAGTCCTACTTACTATAGCCGTGGTATCTGTATGAGCCATCTCACGTTATCAGAGTAGAAATATCATCACTGTACCACTGAGTGTAGGCAGACTGACAGAGTCCTACTTACTATAGCCGTGGTATCTGTATGAGCCATCTCACGTTATCAGAGTAGAAATATCATCACTGTACCACTGAGTGTAGACAGACTGACAGAGTCCTACTTACTATAGCCGTGGTATCTGTATGAGCCATCTCACGTTATCAGAGTAGAAATATCATCACTGTACCACTGAGTGTAGACAGACTGACAGAGTCCTACTTACTATAGCCGTGGTATCTGTATGAGCCATCTCACGTTATCAGAGTAGAAATATCATCACTGTACCACTGAGTGTAGACAGACTGACAGAGTCCTACTTACTATAGCCGTGGTATCTGTATGAGCCATCTCACGTTATCAGAGTAGAAATATCATCACAGTACCACTGAGTGTAGACAGACTGACAGAGTCCTACTTACTATAGCCGTGGTATCTGTATGAGCCATCTCACGTTATCAGAGTAGAAATATCATCACAGTACCACTGAGTGTAGGCAGACTGACAGAGTCCTACTTACTATAGCCGTGGTATCTGTATGAGCCATCTCACGTTATCAGAGTAGAAATATCATCACTGTACCACTGAGTGTAGGCAGACTGACAGAGTCCTACTTACTATAGCCGTGGTATCTGTATGAGCCATCTCACGTTATCAGAGTAGAAATATCATCACTGTACCACTGAGTGTAGACAGACTGACAGAGTCCTACTTACTATAGCCGTGGTATCTGTATGAGCCATCTCACGTTATCAGAGTAGAAATATCATCACTGTACCACTGAGTGTAGACAGACTGACAGAGTCCTACTTACTATAGCCGTGGTATCTGTATGAGCCATCTCACGTTATCAGAGTAGAAATATCATCACTGTACCACTGAGTGTAGGCAGACTGACAGAGTCCTACTTACTATAGCCGTGGTATCTGTATGAGCCATCTCACGTTATCAGAGTAGAAATATCATCACAGTACCACTGAGTGTAGGCAGACTGACAGAGTCCTACTTACTATAGCCGTGGTATCTGTATGAGCCATCTCACGTTATCAGAGTAGAAATATCATCACAGTACCACTGAGTGTAGACAGACTGACAGAGTCCTACTTACTATAGCCGTGGTATCTGTATGAGCCATCTCACGTTATCAGAGTAGAAATATCATCACTGTACCACTGAGTGTAGACAGACTGACAGAGTCCTACTTACTATAGCCGTGGTATCTGTATGAGCCATCTCACGTTATCAGAGTAGAAATATCATCACTGTACCACTGAGTGTAGGCAGACTGACAGAGTCCTACTTACTATAGCCGTGGTATCTGTATGAGCCATCTCACGTTATCAGAGTAGAAATATCATCACTGTACCACTGAGTGTAGACAGACTGACAGAGTCCTACTTACTATAGCCGTGGTATCTGTATGAGCCATCTCACGTTATCAGAGTAGAAATATCATCACTGTACCACTGAGTGTAGGCAGACTGACAGAGTCCTACTTACTATAGCCGTGGTATCTGTATGAGCCATCTCACGTTATCAGAGTAGAAATATCATCACTGTACCACTGAGTGTAGACAGACTGACAGAGTCCTACTTACTATAGCCGTGGTATCTGTATGAGCCATCTCACGTTATCAGAGTAGAAATATCATCACTGTACCACTGAGTGTAGACAGACTGACAGAGTCCTACTTACTATAGCCGTGGTATCTGTATGAGCCATCTCACGTTATCAGAGTAGAAATATCATCACTGTACCACTGAGTGTAGACAGACTGACAGAGTCCTACTTACTATAGCCGTGGTATCTGTATGAGCCATCTCACGTTATCAGAGTAGAAATATCATCACTGTACCACTGAGTGTAGACAGACTGACAGAGTCCTACTTACTATAGCCGTGGTATCTGTATGAGCCATCTCACGTTATCAGAGTAGAAATATCATCACTGTACCACTGAGTGTAGACAGACTGACAGAGTCCTACTTACTATAGCCGTGGTATCTGTATGAGCCATCTCACGTTATCAGAGTAGAAATATCATCACTGTACCACTGAGTGTAGGCAGACTGACAGAGTCCTACTTACTATAGCCGTGGTATCTGTATGAGCCATCTCACGTTATCAGAGTAGAAATATCATCACAGTACCACTGAGTGTAGACAGACTGACAGAGTCCTACTTACTATAGCCGTGGTATCTGTATGAGCCATCTCACGTTATCAGAGTAGAAATATCATCACAGTACCACTGAGTGTAGACAGACTGACAGAGTCCTACTTACTATAGCCGTGGTATCTGTATGAGCCATCTCACGTTATCAGAGTAGAAATATCATCACTGTACCACTGAGTGTAGACAGACTGACAGAGTCCTACTTACTATAGCCGTGGTATCTGTATGAGCCATCTCACGTTATCAGAGTAGAAATATCATCACTGTACCACTGAGTGTAGACAGACTGACAGAGTCCTACTTACTATAGCCGTGGTATCTGTATGAGCCATCTCACGTTATCAGAGTAGAAATATCATCACTGTACCACTGAGTGTAGGCAGACTGACAGAGTCCTACTTACTATAGCCGTGGTATCTGTATGAGCCATCTCACGTTATCAGAGTAGAAATATCATCACAGTACCACTGAGTGTAGACAGACTGACAGAGTCCTACTTACTATAGCCGTGGTATCTGTATGAGCCATCTCACGTTATCAGAGTAGAAATATCATCACTGTACCACTGAGTGTAGACAGACTGACAGAGTCCTACTTACTATAGCCGTGGTATCTGTATGAGCCATCTCACGTTATCAGAGTAGAAATATCATCACTGTACCACTGAGTGTAGGCAGACTGACAGAGTCCTACTTACTATAGCCGTGGTATCTGTATGAGCCATCTCACGTTATCAGAGTAGAAATATCATCACTGTACCACTGAGTGTAGGCAGACTGACAGAGTCCTACTTACTATAGCCGTGGTATCTGTATGAGCCATCTCACGTTATCAGAGTAGAAATATCATCACTGTACCACTGAGTGTAGGCAGACTGACAGAGTCCTACTTACTATAGCCGTGGTATCTGTATGAGCCATCTCACGTTATCAGAGTAGAAATATCATCACTGTACCACTGAGTGTAGGCAGACTGACAGAGTCCTACTTACTATAGCCGTGGTATCTGTATGAGCCATCTCACGTTATCAGAGTAGAAATATCATCACTGTACCACTGAGTGTAGGCAGACTGACAGAGTCCTACTTACTATAGCCGTGGTATCTGTATGAGCCATCTCACGTTATCAGAGTAGAAATATCATCACTGTACCACTGAGTGTAGACAGACTGACAGAGTCCTACTTACTATAGCCGTGGTATCTGTATGAGCCATCTCACGTTATCAGAGTAGAAATATCATCACTGTACCACTGAGTGTAGGCAGACTGACAGAGTCCTACTTACTATAGCCGTGGTATCTGTATGAGCCATCTCACGTTATCAGAGTAGAAATATCATCACTGTACCACTGAGTGTAGACAGACTGACAGAGTCCTACTTACTATAGCCGTGGTATCTGTATGAGCCATCTCACGTTATCAGAGTAGAAATATCATCACTGTACCACTGAGTGTAGACAGACTGACAGAGTCCTACTTACTATAGCCGTGGTATCTGTATGAGCCATCTCACGTTATCAGAGTAGAAATATCATCACTGTACCACTGAGTGTAGACAGACTGACAGAGTCCTACTTACTATAGCCGTGGTATCTGTATGAGCCATCTCACGTTATCAGAGTAGAAATATCATCACAGTACCACTGAGTGTAGGCAGACTGACAGAGTCCTACTTACTATAGCCGTGGTATCTGTATGAGCCATCTCACGTTATCAGAGTAGAAATATCATCACTGTACCACTGAGTGTAGACAGACTGACAGAGTCCTACTTACTATAGCCGTGGTATCTGTATGAGCCATCTCACGTTATCAGAGTAGAAATATCATCACTGTACCACTGAGTGTAGACAGACTGACAGAGTCCTACTTACTATAGCCGTGGTATCTGTATGAGCCATCTCACGTTATCAGAGTAGAAATATCATCACTGTACCACTGAGTGTAGACAGACTGACAGAGTCCTACTTACTATAGCCGTGGTATCTGTATGAGCCATCTCACGTTATCAGAGTAGAAATATCATCACTGTACCACTGAGTGTAGACAGACTGACAGAGTCCTACTTACTATAGCCGTGGTATCTGTATGAGCCATCTCACGTTATCAGAGTAGAAATATCATCACTGTACCACTGAGTGTAGGCAGACTGACAGAGTCCTACTTACTATAGCCGTGGTATCTGTATGAGCCATCTCACGTTATCAGAGTAGAAATATCATCACTGTACCACTGAGTGTAGACAGACTGACAGAGTCCTACTTACTATAGCCGTGGTATCTGTATGAGCCATCTCACGTTATCAGAGTAGAAATATCATCACTGTACCACTGAGTGTAGACAGACTGACAGAGTCCTACTTACTATAGCCGTGGTATCTGTATGAGCCATCTCACGTTATCAGAGTAGAAATATCATCACTGTACCACTGAGTGTAGACAGACTGACAGAGTCCTACTTACTATAGCCGTGGTATCTGTATGAGCCATCTCACGTTATCAGAGTAGAAATATCATCACTGTACCACTGAGTGTAGGCAGACTGACAGAGTCCTACTTACTATAGCCGTGGTATCTGTATGAGCCATCTCACGTTATCAGAGTAGAAATATCATCACTGTACCACTGAGTGTAGACAGACTGACAGAGTCCTACTTACTATAGCCGTGGTATCTGTATGAGCCATCTCACGTTATCAGAGTAGAAATATCATCACTGTACCACTGAGTGTAGGCAGACTGACAGAGTCCTACTTACTATAGCCGTGGTATCTGTATGAGCCATCTCACGTTATCAGAGTAGAAATATCATCACTGTACCACTGAGTGTAGACAGACTGACAGAGTCCTACTTACTATAGCCGTGGTATCTGTATGAGCCATCTCACGTTATCAGAGTAGAAATATCATCACTGTACCACTGAGTGTAGACAGACTGACAGAGTCCTACTTACTATAGCCGTGGTATCTGTATGAGCCATCTCACGTTATCAGAGTAGAAATATCATCACTGTACCACTGAGTGTAGACAGACTGACAGAGTCCTACTTACTATAGCCGTGGTATCTGTATGAGCCATCTCACGTTATCAGAGTAGAAATATCATCACTGTACCACTGAGTGTAGACAGACTGACAGAGTCCTACTTACTATAGCCGTGGTATCTGTATGAGCCATCTCACGTTATCAGAGTAGAAATATCATCACAGTACCACTGAGTGTAGGCAGACTGACAGAGTCCTACTTACTATAGCCTGGGTATCTGTATTAGTAGTGATGGGAATCGTTTGGAAAATCAGGATCGATTAATCGTTCAAATTCGCGAACGATTAATCGATTTTGAACGATTATTCATCACCAAATCGCCTGATGTTTCCTAACACCAGAACTGCACAGTACTGGTGTTAGGAAACATCAGGAAGAAGTTTAAGAGTCAAGAATGGTGCAGAAGATACCCGGGGGGGGCACTTGGGTATTTAGGGGGGCGCATACGTTCGTTATCAAAATTAAAAAATACCCCTAAAGCACTGATTTCTGGCCAAAAAAGCACCCTTATTTTAACAAAAACGCTGACTTTTTCCACTAAATAAACACCCCTTCTTTTATCAAAACACTGACATTGGATGAACGGGAACACGTATTTTAACTTTAGATTCTATAATCCTCTGCGTGTTTAGCGGCAGCAAGTGGCGGCAGCAAACTCGGCAGCCCAGATACTTCGGGAGTCACTCGGCGTCAGAGCCGCGTATGTTTCGTGGATTGTAAGGGGATTTTAACCCCCATACTTCGTACCTGGGTACAAAAAAGTACCCATCTTTTACAAAATCGCGGACATGCGGAGTTCTTCAAAAAAGACCCCTTCTTCCGCGAAATACGTAACTAAGGTGCGGCCCCCCTCTGTACCTGAGTGCCCCCCCCGGGAGAAGATATGAGCGGCGAGCGCTGACATTGATTCTAACTCCTGACCTTATCGATGTTTCCCAACACCAGTACTGTACAGTTCTGGTGTTGGGAAACATCGATAAGGTCAGGAGTTAAGGAGCGAACAAATAAAAAGAAGATATGAGCGCTGATAGCGCTGTAATCTATGAGTTCCGACAGTTGCGAAAAGTTTGCACTTTCATTGCAACTTCGAAAGTTGCAATGGAAGTGAAAACTTTTAGCAACTTTCTGAACTCATAGATCACGGCAAACATGTTACACAATTATTTCAATGTATGTATATGTTGCGTTTATGTGTGTAAGTTGTGTGTGTGTGTGCGTAACAATATATCAACTCACCGGTAGCCGTAAATCACTGTTGGACGATGCTACGGTTAGCAGCATCGTCCAACATCAATGTTTACAAAATGGCGGCTCCACACCTGGCCGTACAGGCATGACTCATGAGGGGCGCAGTTTTTTTTGTTTTCGATTGTTTGACTGTTTAGATGTGCTCGTGTGTGGCCATGTGCCGCACATGGCCACATAGTAATGTACAAGCAATAATCGACAAAAATCGATTGTCCATTTCGCCGGTCGATTGATCGGAATTTCGGCCCAGTCCGACCGATTGCTCGACCCGGCGATTGATCGTTACAACACTATGTATTAGCCATCTCACGTTATCATAGTAGACATATCATCACAGTACCACGAAGTATAGACAGAGTCCTACTTACTATAGCCGGGGTATCTGTATGAGCCATCTCACGTTATCAGAGTAGACACAGTGGTCGACAGCCCAGCCGGCCAGTTTGTCCCACTCTTGCCGAGAGCGACCGTACACAGAGAGACGGTACTCCGCGTTCTGGTACTTGCTGTCCTCCAAGTCATACATCACCTCCTGAAATGGAAATAATAATAATAATAATAATAATAATAATAATAATAATAATAATAATGATAATAATGATAATAATAATAATAATAATAATAATGATAATGATAATAATAATAATAATAATAATAATAATAATAATAATGATGATAATAATAATAATAATAATAATAATGATAATAATAATAATAATAATAATGATAATAATAATGATAATAATAATGATAATAATAATAATAATAATAATAATAATAATAATAATAATAATAATAATAATAATAATAATATAATAACCATCTAAACACGGGCATATGGGTACTCATCTAAAAGTGCACAGCGAGAGCTTTCCAATGAATACCAAAATAAAAGGGTTTAGATGGTTTTCAAAAATCTTTGCACCCTTGTGCTTTGGACGAAAATAGCTTAAGCATTGGAGGTATTAACCAGACTTATACATGTATTTGCTAATTGAAATAAGGCATAATATCCACATACAATGTCATAGGAATTATACTCAGGTGAGAAATTCAACTATGCGCTTGAAATTCTAAATTTAAGAAATCCCTTACAGAAAATCTTTTTTTTTTTTTTTTTTTTTTCTTTTTTCTTTTTCTTTTTTTTTTTAACTTTTTTTTTTTCCTTGGCACCAGGTAAAGCTGGGTGTCCTGAGGGATGTTTTTGAGGGTTTGGGTGTCCAAATGACACCCAGGCACCCTGCTGGCCAAGATTCTGGTACAAACCCATGATAATCTTACCTTAATCACATGGGCAAAGAACTTTCCGTTGACAAAGTTATCGGTCTTGATGAAGATTTCTCGTAAGCGACTCTCACCAATAGGATTGTACTTGGCGTTGAATTTGTCAAACCTGTGGAACGTGTTACGGTCCTGAAATAAACAAAAATATAGTGACGGAAAAAGTCAGCCATGACTACTGAGACAGATATTGCAACAAATAACAAAGTCGTACAAGAACTCAAAATACCGTAAATTCTCAGTAATTTGGGACACGTTTTAATAATTACAATTTTTATGGGTTGAGGGTGGCCCATATTTTTCCTGAAAATACCTTGACGTTGCATCAGCAAGATTTACAGCAAAGCTGACATTTTGTGAAATGGCATCCGGCGATAGATCAAGGGTTGCCCAGATTTCCCATCAATTATTTTGCAAAATAATTATAGTGGCCCTAATTCTTAGGGTGGTCTAAATTTCCTAGAATTTAATGTAGAGGGGTACAATAAGGAAGATAACTTACTGCATGAACGTCCAGCATGTCTACACTCAAGTCATAGGCCTTTAGATTGAGGCTCTGAAATACCTGGTAGAAAAGAAAATACATATAAGCTATAGTGAAAACACAAATTCCTCTTGAAAGTTTCTAAATTTTTAGCATATGACTGTTCACAACAGAATATATAAGGTCATAATGCAATAAAGTACCATTAACAGTATCATTGAAATACTGTACCATTTCATTGCTTCCAAAACCTTGCCGTACCATTTCGTTCTTAGAGGAATCCATCTCTAGTGATCAGTGATAACAATTGATAGCAGGGATTAGAGAGGATTATGAGCATTACCAATGGTAATGCTGCTCTCCCACATACGAATGTAAAGGTGCGATAAGGTGCGAATTAAAAAGTCGTAGTTTTTCGTGTGTTGTCCTAATTTATCGCGGTTGTTCGCAGTGAGTCTTAGGTTTTCGTAGGCAATGCTGCGAATTCAAAAAAAAGTTTTACAAGTAAAACTTTTGGGTGCGACAAAAATTCTGTCGTAGGGAAGTATTTTTTGGCGAACATTGCTGTACATTGTCAAATATGCTGTCGCAACATGTTTTACATCAATCGTATATGCTGTCGTGGGATGTTGTATAATTTTGTGGTTGAACGTACATATCTAACGAATGTGGAAAACACCAATTTTATAGCCAATTCGTGGCTTTAATCGTAGACTTGACATCGTGTATGTTCGCACATTAGATTCGTATGAGGGAGACCAGCATAAGGGAATCAATAAAGACCTTGTTTGATGCGGGAGGTCTAAAGGACTAATCAAAGATCAGAAATTAGGATGTGGGAAGCTAGGCAACCCTCTCTTTACATTTCTAGAATAGATAAAACTTATTCTGGTTTATTCAGGAAATGCAAATCCTTTGTCTTTTATTCCTTTCCTTCTGGTTCCAGTTGTATAAATAAAAAATAAGTGTATGCTAGAATACATTAGTATCTAAGTTTAAGGTTAGGGGACAAAGTAGCTCAGTTTATTACATATTGCCTTAGTCTACCCAGCTGCAAAATGGGTACCTAGCATCAATAAAGCAGTGCTTAGAGCTTGTGAGCTATATGCTGCCAACTGCTCTGGAATATCCCTTGGGGGATTCAAATGGTTTCCGTGTGTACAGGCCTGCTAGGGAAGGAAGGTTGTGTGAACATTTCAGTGGATACAAGCCTATAAATTGAATACCTTTACCTTTACCTTTAAGGCGGCAATCATTTTGATGTCAGCCTATACTAAGATAATGTTGTATGCCCTCCATGTTGCTTATACAGAACAAACCCCATTGCCAATGCCCAGACAGAAGAACTTTGATTATCATCACTTTTTTGTCACATTGCAGCTGATTCGTGACTAGGCAGTTGTAAGTGGTTGAGGAAACTAGAGTACCCAGTGAAAAGCACAGCCTAACCCAAAGTGACTGGTAACTTTCTCACATGCCCGCGGTCGGAATTCAGGCCCAGGCAGTGGTGAGAAACAGCTAGCAGTCAGTGGCAACACATTCAACCACACAGTATATCACAATATATAATATATATAAGCAAATACAATATATAGCATATAAATTAACTGAATTGAGCAAAAGGTTCCCATACTGAGTTATAACACACATAATCACACATAATCACATAACACACATAATCACAAATATACACCCAGGTACAAAATAATAATAATAATAATTTGTTGGATCCACAGATTTCTTCTGGCTGATCCCTGTAATGTTGCCTTAATCCTAGGTGATTCCTGGTGGAAAGCTTGTCCTTTATCACCTACAATAGGTGATAAGGCCAGGAGCCACAAAACAGAGAGGCAGCCCGCAGGCGCACTACAGCTCTAATAGCAAGTTATATATAATAAGCCAGCTGGATAGAAAGAAATGAAACGAAGCGGCAAAATGCCTTAACCCTTCCAATGCTGAGGCTATTTTCGTCCATAGCACAAGGGCACAAACATTTTTGAAAACCATCTAAACCCTGTCATCTTGGTATTTATTGGATAGCTCTTGCTGAGTACTCTCAGATGAGTACCCATATGCCAGGGTTTCAGTCATATTTCAGTCATACTTAGTTCATTCTGTTATGGCACAATTAGCCACCAGCAGCATACGGGTATCATGCAATTGCTTAATGATGCATTCGCCAATCAAGGAGGTCTTATGCTAGGCTATCAACTCAGTTTTGAGACTTGGCTTTATGATTTGGCCAAAAAAGCCAGTATTATAGAAGGATCAAAGTTAAATATGTGATAAATTTGGAATTTCGGTTTTCCTCACTTTTCCTGCTATATATTGAAGCTATGTCGCAACTAGCTAGTTGTTAGTGGTGGAGGAAACCAGAGTACCTGATGCAAAACCACTGCCTAACCCCAGGGATCTGAACCCCAGCAGTGATGAAAAATAGCTAGCGACATCAACGCTACAACAACACAATCATAAACTAGTAAAACAGTTTAAAATATGTAACTCATAAAATAAGGTCATTGCGTAAACCATTTGCTGCAAGTTAGCTTCACCTCTACATTAGGCCTAAAAAAAAAGTTGTTTGTTTCCTGTAACCCTACCCTAACAAGTTTTTATTCAATTTATTTTTTCTGCCCTCCCAACTCCAATCAACGTAAAACATGCATAAAACACATTTTTGACCAAAAAAAAATTAAAAAATTTACCGACCTACCTACCCTATTTTTTTGTCAGACAGTTACAGGAAACAAACAATTTATTTTTTAGGCCTTAGGCAAATAAGTACACCGGCTTGGTTGACAGCTTAATTACTAGTACTATAGCTAGAGCAGAGACAATACTGACCGTAGTCTTCAGCCAAAAGTAAAAGGGAAATGAAAGAATGCTACAAGCTTAAAGTTACCGTATTCTCCGTTTAACTGCACAGACCTCACACTAGCAGACCCCCCCCCCCCTTTTATGAAAATCTTTGGAAGTTCCAAAGTTTGGAAGATCTAAATTTATAATTTTCAATTTTGGCTCAATGTTTCTTGCTAAAATTGTGTGATGCATCTGAGAGAAACAATTTTTAAAAGTGTAAAATAGAAAAAATTGTGGATTTCAGAATTTCAAAACTCACCTCCTTAAGTATCAATTCATTTCTCAAGAAACTTTGGGAAATTGGAGGAAAATCTATCAAGTCAAATTAGCAACTTCATAAGAGTGCTCTTGAAAGGTTTATGAGTCGGAATGGATATCTCTAAGAACAAAACGGTACCAGTATTTTAAGGGTTCTGTTAATGATAGATTATTGCATTATTACCTTATAAAATTTGTTATGAATAATCACTTTTAGGATCCTGTACAGATCCTGATAAACAATAACTTTACAGTGGTTAGTATCATCAAGAGTACCCTTAACCCTTCCAATGCTATGGCTACTTTTGTCCAAAGCACAAACATGCAAAGATTTTCGAAAGCCATTGAAACCCTGTCAAATTGGTATTCATTAGATAGCCCTCACTGAGTACTCTCAGATGAGTACCCATTTGCCAGGGTTTCAGTAAATCTTAAGGTTTTTAGCCTCATTTTGTATTGGCCAAATTAGCCACCTGCAGCATAAGGGTTAAGGAATGAAGCGGCATGATACAGTACTTTTTGAAACGATACCCATACCCATACCAGTACCAGTACCCCTTAACAGTATCCAACCCTACTTACGAGTGCCCAAATTGCCGTATTTGTCCAAATAAGCACACAGACCCCAAAAAACCTCAACCTCCCCCCCCCCCCTTATCCCTTGTGCTGCTGGTGGCTAATTTGGTCATTACAAAATGATGCAAAAACTCTGAAAATGACTGAAACCCTGGCATGTGGGTACTCATCTGACAGCACTCAGCGAGAGCTATCCAATGAATACCAACATGACATGGTTTAGATGATTTACAGAGATCTTTGCGTCTTTGTCCTTTGGACAAAAGTAGCCTCAGCATTGGAAGGGTTAGGAAGTCAACTTGTTTTTCTCACCTCTGCCAGTGTCATCTCTTTGCCCTTGTTTTTACAGACCACCTCGTCCGCGCTGTTCTTCATCGCTTTCTTGATGAACCGGAGTAGATGTTTCTGGTTCATGCAGGATGACGCATGAACGTGAGTGTCCACCTTAAATATACAATAACATCAACGTGAGTGTCCACCTTAAATATAAAGAAAATAAACCATATCGTACATTATTTACAGACCACCTCGTCCGCGCTGTTCTTCATCGCTTTCTTGATGAACCGGAGTAGATGTTTCTGGTTCATGCAGGATGACGCATGAACGTGAGTGTCCACCTTAAATATACAATAACATCAACGTGAGTGTCAACCTTAAATATAAAGAAAATAAACCATAATAGTACATCATTTACAGACCACCTCGTCCGCGCTGATCTTCATGGCTTTTTTGATAAACCGTAGCAGATGTTTCTGGATCATGCAGGATGACACATGAACGTGAGTGTCCACCTTAAATATACAAAAACATCAACCTTAAATATAAAGAAAATAAACCATATCGTACACTATTTACAGACCACCTCGTCTGTGCTGATCTTCATGGCTTTTTTGATAAACCGTAGCAGATGTTTCTGGATCATGCAGGACGAGGCATGAACGTGAGTGTCCAGCTTAAATATGATAAAAATAAACCATATAGCACCTTATTTATATAGCACACAAATATTCAGAAAAAAATTCTGGTAAATGAGTTCCTGATCTGCCGTTACTGGTCATTGTAGAAATGTGAAGTACACGGCAGAATTGAATACTTATATATTTGAAGTGATTTTTTTTTCTGATAGAAAGATCAACTAAACCAAGCTTAAGACGACTGGACTATCAAAAGTTCAAAATCCTTGCGTAATTTAAAAATTTTGCCGAAATATAATAAAAGATTTCGCCAAAATATATATCTCGGTCAACAACACTAGAAATTTATGGGAATTCTATGCCACTAGTACTCTAGTTCGTCAGTATTTTCAGGAAATCTCAACCCATAAAATCTGTAATTACTAAAAAGTGACCCAAATACCTTTCTAATGTTGTAGAAGTCTCTGTGAGGCACCTCTTTCTGTGCTGCGGACTCTCGTAGCTCATTCAGGAGAACATGGAGCGAGTACTTATAACATAAATACCCTAATAATTGAAAAGTGACCCAAATTACTGAGAATTTACGGTACCTTTCTGAAGTTGTAGTGAGGCACCTCTTTCTGTGCGGCTGACTCTCAAAACTCATTCAGGAGGATGTGAAGTGAGTACTTATTACATAAAAATCATAATAATTAAGTGTCCCAAATTATCAATAATTTACGGTACTACATTAAGCTAGACTCAGATACCTTTCTAATGTTGTAGAAGTCTCTGTGAGGCACCTCCTTCTGTGCTGCGGACTCTCGTAGCTCATTCAGGAGAACGTGCAGCGAGTACTTATTACTCAAGTAGCTCAGGCGGCGGTACGCAAACGACTTCCTGAAAAACAGTTCAATAACAGGTGTCTCATTAACCCATTAATGCTTAAGAGTTCCTCAATAAATTGTTGTCTGGACCTAAAACACTTTTGACAATAACTTTCACTTTAAAAAAGATTTCACAAAATATTTGAAGGAGTTGTTGGTAGTGGTCTAATTAACATTTCTCCTTCAAATAATTTCCCAAATATGCTTTTGCTTGAAAGATTTCATCAAAACTGTAAGGCTGCTTTTGGCCGCTGTGAGCATTAATGGGTTAATAAACATGACATAACACAGAAAT
Organism: Maea johnstoni; assembly: GCA_963942565.1. Taxonomy (NCBI): domain Eukaryota; kingdom Metazoa; phylum Annelida; class Polychaeta; order Spionida; family Magelonidae; genus Maea; species Maea johnstoni. Next base: position 11,569,914 of record OZ012689.1, on the reverse strand, counting down.
AAAGGCCCCATCAAAATGTCCTGTAATTTCATATAATGATTTGTAAGGGAAACTGTGCCTCAATTACAGTGAAGACTGAAGGAATGATAACATTTCAATAACTTAAGTTTAATGATTTCATAATAAACATGACATAAAGCAGGAATGAATTCCACTTCAAAATGTCTTGTTATATACATTATGATATAAAAAGGAAACGGTGCTTCACTTACAGTAAACACTGAAAGAATGGTTAACTTTCGATATAAATTTCCTAATACATGTTTTATGTCAGTAGGAAACTATAATTATAAATGGTAGTATTCAACTGTGACATTAAACCAAATTTACTTCCATCAAATACTGCATAACTGGTATTTTTACTGGCATTTAATTAGTGCTATTTCGTGCTCCCAATGATAGTACCAAAATAATATCCTTCAAATAAATATCCTGCTTTGTATCTACTGTAAACAGCATTAATTTGGAGTGCTAAGGATTTCGCTTTACAGCCTTGCTGGAGGGTATTTGTGCTTCTTTAAATGCGCGCATTCAAGCACTCAAACTATATATTTATTACTATACATGTATTCATTTGAAGGATGTTATTTTGGCGCTATTATGGGGAGTGCATAAATAGCGAAAAATAAATTCCTGGACCAGGTATACAATATGTAGTTTGAGTGTGTGAATGCCAAAATTTAAAGTATCAAAAATGCCTTCCAGCCAGCTGTAAATCAAAATTTAAAGCACAAAAGTGACTTACAGGGGTCCGTCGCTGATGAAGGCAAACATAAGGCTCTGATCTTTGAGGAAGGAGGGAAGTTCAGGATACGGAAAGTCGACCGGTTCCCCTCTCTCGAGAGACTCGCCATCTTTATACACATGACACACCCCGTCAACGAACTTCAGGTGACAACCCAGATCCTCTTGGAAATCAATCTTAAAAGGATCCCCATCCATGCTCGGTGGGTGAATTGGATGATCTAAAAGAATAAGTAGAGAATCTTCAAATTCTTCACAAGACTTCTCTTTCTTAGCAAGAAAAATATCATCCGTCAAGTTACGAGAATTATTTTTCAATTTTCATCCATTTCAACCGAAAAATAACACTGAACTTTAGCCCAACTTTCTGAAGTTACAGATGGAAGGAGAGAGGGTTATATAGAGGTGTTAATAACAACTGAAAAATGAACATAAACGTGAACCATACTAATAAATGAGTATTAATAATCAATTAGCCATTTAGATGTTTGGTGCATAGAAGAGAAATAAAATCAACAAGAAACTTTCTACTGGCTATAATAGCATCTATAGGTCCTTTTCTACTTAACCCATTAATGCTTGCAGCGGCAAAAAGCAGCCAGACATTTTGATGAAATCTTTCAGTTGAAAGCATAGTTGGGAAAATATCTGGAGAATTGTTCATCAGAGCACTACCAATTTCACCCCTTCAAATGTTTTGTAAAAGCTTTTTCAATTGCCTAGTAAGTATCAAAAGTATCAAGGAACAAAACAGCATTTTCAAGAGGAACTCTTAAGCATGAATGGGTTAATTTAACAACCCTTTTCTAAATTATTTGCTTAACACACACACAAACCATTTTCTACAATTCTATAATTCAAAAGGCTGTTTTCTATATTTCTATAGCTACTCAGAAGGTATTCAAATACCAATTTTATATAATCCACTTAAGGTATCCCTTTACTATATATCTACAATCATTCAGTCTTTGGTTATTCACTTATGAACACACTGGGAGATGACATGCTGGATGATAGTGATAAAACTGTGCATGGCAAGCATATACTCAATTCTTTAAAACACTTGACATTATTGCATTCCTTTGTTCAAAATGTATGATCATTGATATTAAGTGATCATTGATATCAAAGTACATAGTGTGTCTCTCAAAACCAACCACTAAATTTCAACTCATTCCAGGATGAGAACACTTTGGTGGAAGGGGGGGGGGGGGGTGGTGGTTGCATTTGCCCATAGAAGGGTCAAGGGCTGCGTTATAAGGGACAAGGAAATGAGTGGTGACAGGCATAGCCGCAAATTATCCAAAATTAAGACTCCACTAGGAATGTGGGCACCAATAACTATTTTGCAAAATATTTTTTGGGAAGTGTGGGCAACGTACCCTAGATCTTTCACTCCTTTTGATTTCACAAAAGAAGGACCATGATGTAAATCTTGCTGATACAACATTTGGAATTTACGGGAAATCTACGCCACAATACCCTCGCTGTATCTCCAGTTGCTATTTCACAAACTCCTGACAACTTTGGGCCACTATTACTCTATTTGTCTGTATTTTTGGAAAATATGGGCCAACCTCAACCCATAAAATTGTAATCATTAAAAAAGTGTCCCCAATTACCAAGAATATGGTAGAGAGAATATATCCTACCAACAGGGTAGCTCTGGCTAGGGCAGCTCTTCTCCCCAGTGATGTAGAACTAAACATGGTTGCCTGGCAACATGTTACCAAGCAACTGCCTAGCAACAGGCAGACTGCATAGCAACAGACAGACCTTCAGCTGGGGATGTGATAGGTAGAATAGGATTCTTCCTTGAAACCCTGGATGTGTGGATTTTTTTGTGTCTCACAGCAGAATATAGCCCAAAGATGGGTAAGAAATGGTGGATGGGTGGGGGAGGGGATTCCTTAACAGCATAGGAGGTGTCTAACAATCCAGTCAACCAGGTAAATCAGTCATGCTAAAATAATAAAGATGGTCTGTGCAAAAAACACAAAACTATTTAAAATATAGTCAAGGACAGATTTCTCTGATGACAGCATACAACTTGTCTATCATAGTTATCAAAATATCATCATTTAACTCACAGAAACACACAATCGTATTGCTTTGTGTGTGTGTGTGTGTGTGTGTGTGTGTGTGTGTGTGTGTGTGTGTGTGTGTGTATATATATATATATATATATATATATATATATATATTTATATATATATATATATATATATATATATATATATATATATATATATATATATATATATATATATATATATATATATATATATGTATATATATATATATATATATATATATATATATATATATATATATATATATATATATATATATATATATATATGTATATATATATTATATATTATATATATATATATAATATTATATATATAATATAATTATATATATATATATATATATATATATATATATATATATATATATATATATATATATATATATATATATATATATATATATATATATATATATACATATATATATATATACATATATATATATATAAATTCTTGCTAGAACATTTCTTAATTTTAAAAAGTGGGAAGAATAGTGTAAAAATCCTAGTGATAATGCATGCTTGTATGATCAAATGATCAACCAGCTTTGGTATGAGTTGACCTGCTACCCAGCACACACTGAGGTAAACGAGGTTAATACATCTAAAATGATAGAGAAGGAACCAGCTTAAAAGAGTTGGGTATGCAAGGTGTTTTGGATTGTTTCCAAATCGTGAAGATAAGTGACGTTTATCAAAATCGAAGTATATAAATGCATACTATTTTAAATAGGTCAAATATAAAAAGATTTGTTAACTGAACGACATCTTATTTGAACAGTTGTGCACCAATTGCAGTGCACACATGGTCTGACAACTTCAAAACAATCTCCTCTAACAGAAAACAAAACAATTTGAGGAGGTAATATTAAACCCATGTGGATAAACAATATCCAGTCAAATGTTTTTCAAATTTTTTTTTTGGTTATCCAGAACTTCACATCCAAGAAGACCAAACATGTTGGAAATCAACGTCAGAGGAGATCAGGGTTTGTGGTCTAGAGTGTTAGGATCTGCTATGCAGTGCCTGCATTCAATTCCTGCACTAAATGCTGGGCCGTCCGGGCATAATACATGACTGCACGCCTGATTGCAACATAGTTTACAGGGCACGGATGGGACCACAGGTCCCTGACCTCACAACTAAATTAAGTAGCTTTGATTCGCAAGCTACGTGGGTCATCGATGTGCTTAGCCTTTTTTGACATGTTATCCATAAGTGTTTGTATACAAGCAGGCACTGGCAGCTAGACGTCTGGTCGACTGGTGCAGAAAATAAATGTCTGTACTGTAGAAAATGGAGGATGTGTCATAATGTAGGTACATGTCTCCAAACATTATCACTTCTAGAGCAAGTGGACGTGGTACAGAACCATGCTTGTCACACTCTGCTGGAAATATCTGCTTCAAGGATATTTACGATCCCAATTTTCCACTACGCATTGGTAAAATCATCAAGGAATGGGATGGCCATTATTTTTTTAGGACTTGGTGCCCAAAAAATTACAAATATCAGATCAAATTTCCTATCTTTCAAAATCAATTTTTCTCTTGAAAAATTATTTTTAGTTGTGTAAATATCAGCCTAGCTATTAGGCATTACTGTGTCTTACTTTAGTATATATAAATTTATGCCTGCACTGATACTGTCTACATAAGGGCTTGTGGCCTACTGTTGGCTGTTTAGTTCACACAAATGCCACACGAGGGGTTGTACTGGCAGTTGTGGATGCACAGTTTTCTTTTCCAATTACCCTCCTACCATACCGCAGTGCCATCTATCTATCCACAAGGGATGACATCTAAATATGGTCTGGGAGCCAGTAAAATAAGCGCATGATTTTCTTCAACATTCAAATGTCCTCCCATTATCAATCCCAATAGGAATGTGCAGCAAAGCAAACTGAAAATAGCCAATCTAAGGGCAAAACAAATTTATAGGAGAACTCTTCCAATAGAACCTCTCAAAAAAGCTTAAATTCTCATTGCCAAAGTTTGTCAAAGTTCTCAATGAAAACTTTAAGTTCCAGTTTATCAGTGGGATTAGATTAGAAGAAAGAAAATACAGAAAATGAAGCAGAAATTTCCTTGCAAACGTAATGTATGGATAAAAAGCTGCAAAAAAACTCAAGCAAATTTCACTCAATATCATCATCAATTTCATCATGAAAGATACTGTGTACCTTTAGACGCACATAATACCAGTACATCTTCCTCAACCTCTTCCTCTCCATCTTAAAAACAACAGGAAAGACAGGGGGTCAACTACTGCATGCAGTCTTCCCTCGTCATACAGTGCTGACATTTAATTCCTGCACTAAATGCGTGGGAAGCACAGGCAAAATACGACCGCACACCCGATTGCCACTGGGTTTCCTGGGCATGGATGACATCACAACTTAAAATAGCTTTGATTCGCAAGCTACGTGGGTCATTGATGTGCTTGGCTTATTTTTGACATGTAACCCAGCATAATAAATGACTCCATGACTGATTGTCATCCAGTCTTCTGGGCATGGATGCTTGAATGACCTCAAAACTGGACGTAGCTTTGATTCGTAAGCGATGTGGGTCATTGATGTGCTTGGCTTATTTCTTGAACATCTCATCCATGGGTGTTTGCACAACCAGGTACTGACAGTTGTCCTGTTTGGTCGATTGGTGCAGGAATTAAATGTCAGCACTGTATCTTAACCCACTGAGAACACCCAAACATACAGCCTATTTCAAAACATCTATAGGCACAAAACTCACAATATTCTTATCATTTTGTATCTTAAGGTAGAGTTAGTAGATATGTGAAAGGGGATAATTAAGACTTCTGATGTGAGACCTAAAAGAAGTTGTTTGTTTCCTGTAACCTGACCCTAACAGGTTTTTACTCAAAAGAAATCCCTACCCTCACTTTTTCCACCCTTCCAACTCCCAATCAACATAAAACACACACAGACATGCATTTTTGGAAATAAAAATATTCCAAAATAAAATTACCTACCTATCTACTTATGGTTGAATCGTTAAAGGAAACAAACACTTTTTTAAAGCCTTATTACCTTAGGAAAAAACAGGATCCCTGTATTTCTGATCAACTCAATTGTTCTGTATTATACAGTCACAGGGGGGGGGGGGACAAATCCCATAATGCCCCCTGTTGAAGACATTACCGTATTCATCCGAATAAGTGTACATAAGAGTAGCAAGTTTAAGGAGACAATTGGCTAGAAGGGGTAGTGGCGATCTTCTATAATCCAAAAATCCATGGCCGCCCAGAGCTTGAACGCTTCACGTTCTTTTGTTTGTCTATTTTTTTTAGAAAAAAGGGCGGGGTTTTGTGCCCTGTGCACTAATTTGGAGGAATACGGCATTTACAGTTTTAACCTATCAGTAAAGACCACCAGTGTCTTCATAGACTGCTTTTGATTCATCCCTTCAGCAAGCTTTTCCCGCTGCTTTGAATGTACCATTACAATAAGTTACCATAAATTCTCAGTAATTCAGGACAGTCACTTGATACGCATATTATGGGAAAATTTGGTAAGGTTTTTGTATATCAGACATTTTTATAATGCGGCCCATATTCTAAGAAATCTCCATCGGCCGTCATGGTAACTATTTTGCAAATTAACTATGGTTGCCCAGATTCCTAGGGTGGTCCAAATTACCAAGAATTTACGGTAGTGACAATGTAATGACAAGTAGTTATTCCGGGACACTCAAAGACATGACTGTATTTTGGATGGCCACTCGGAACTACAGGCAAAACTTGGAACTAGAACAGCAAAACCAAAAATGCCACACTTTCTCGCAAATAAGTTAGAAACGCAAAAGGTTGTGATAATATACCCAGCAATGGATCTGAATATTGTGTCATATATAATAATACTCAATTGATGTATTTGAGATGAATAATTTATATCCTCTTTATTCCTATCTTGATATCAATAGATATGTCAAGTTATTCAAGTCCAGACATTGTATCTGAATCAAATTAATAAACTGAAGTTTCTGAATTTCTTAATAAATTTCTTAATTTCTAAATTTTGAAAGCCTTGTCAGAAATATCATTGATACTAACCATTTTTCCTATAAATATTGTTATATTTCTTCATGACCTTATGACATATATATCAAATTAAGAAAATGAAATTTTTGAATTTCTTGAGAAATTTCATAATTTTAAAGGCCTATGCAGGAATATTATTGATACTGACCATTTTTCATTTGTTATACTTTGTCATCATGACCTTATGAAATTTATTCTAAAAGAAAATTTATCCAAATAAGGAAGTGGGTGAAGATCATGATAGCATTTTCGATCCCCGTTGTTTTCAAGACCGGCATTGTTGGGTACATAGTTCAATCAGGGGTCGTGGGCAACAAGAACAACATACTTGAACGGAGTCTCCGAACACTCAAATGTTGAGACACTAGTGAAAAAGTTCAATAGAAGAGGTAAATATCATGCCAAGATCAATGAAGATATGCAATCTATTTCTATATATCATATATTCTACTATTCATCATGTCATCACAGTGTTCTTCAGATTGCTTAAGGTTTGGAATATAATAATATCATACAATGCAAATAATGAAATTAAGCATGTGATTTGACAAATATCTCTTTTCACATAAGTTGTAATACTTATCAACTATAAGCTGGGTTATATATATACATATACACATATATATATATATATATATATATATATATATATATATATATATATATATATATATATATATATATATATATATATATATATATATATATATATATATATTCATATATAAATGTATATAATTATATACATTCATACAATATACATATATATATATATATATATATATATATATATATATATATATATATATATATATATATATATATATATATATATATATATATATATACATATATATATATATATACATATTACATATTACATATATATATATATATATATATATATATATATATATATATATATATAGATATGTTTATATATATATATATATATATATATATATATATATATATATACATATATATATATATATATATATATATATATATATATATATATATATATATATATATATATATATATATCCCTACCCCTATGCTTATTGACTATTGGCTTATTCTCTAAATAGCATTGTTAAGCGAATATGCCGCCGTATTTACCTGCTATAGTCTGTCTTGCGGCGTGCTCGATGTCGTCGTGTCCGCCGTTGAAGTGAGGTTTCTGTACGACGTCCTGCAGGTACCTGGACACCCTATTGGGGAAAGTCTGCATCGCGAGCGCCATGTACTTCTCCCGGATGAGCAGCGCCTCCACCAGGCTCTTAGACGCATCCTTCAGATCCTCAAGCGGCACCTGAAACAGCGACACACTCCTAGTACTCGCACTCTCAACATAGTCCGCTGTCATGGTAACGGGAGGCTGGGATTGAAACAGCGATACGCCCCTAGTACTCGTGCTCTCAACATTGTATGTTGCCATGGTAACAGGAGGCTGGGATTGAAAAATTGAAACGCTCCCAGTATTCCTAGTATTCACGCTCTCAATATAGTCTGTTGCTATGGTAACAGGAGGCTGGGATTGAAACAGCAACTCACTCCTAGTATTCACACTCTCAACACAGTCTGTTGCCACGGTAACGGGAGGCTGGCTTTGAAACAGCAACACACTCCTAGTATTCACACTCTCAACATAGTCCGTTACCACAGTAACGGAAGGCTAGGATTTCTATGACTTTGCTTAATGAAAAACACCACCTGATTCATTCCCCTTGAATTCCACATACAAAAATCTGTGTTACGAGTTCAGCGCCAATACTTGTTGATCAGTCTATTACAGCTGTACGCCTCAACTGGTAATTACCAGGAAACTAATGAACTGATTCACTTCGACATAGAGATCTGAGGCTCCAGAAAAACACACAGATTGCCATGATCAGCTGCCGCATGTGGAAGGCTTGAAATGTACGTGCGCATTCCAGTAGAGTCGATTTCAAGGCACCTAGTGCACACTGTGTAGTTAGCTCACCGATGCCTGACCCAGAACTGTCAAGCCGGCAATGCCTTAGAAATAAAATGATGAGAGTCGGCAAATATATAGCTTTCCCCAGGGGCCAATAGTCACCGAATACCTTGAATAGTCAAGAAAGGGCATAAAAAGAACCTGAATTACGCTAAACTTTACTCAAACTTCTACTATCTGAGTGCCCACTGCATAATTTGATTAAAACATTTGAAATTATAAATTCATGAAATATATATATGTTTTTATAAATGTGTACAATAAATATTTAACTGATATTTTATTCTTAAATGCAATACTTAATGCTTATAGCTACTTATTAAGTAACCATGCATTCAAACATTTTGCTGTTATAAAGCAGTTCATACTTCACAAAATATATTTTCCTTTAACTTTTCCATGTAATGCAAGGTAGTAACAATTAAAACTCAACCAATGCAAATCAATGGAGTTATATATCACACCCATAAAAACATTAAGAATAGGGCACTGGCTGAAACCCTATACATGAGGCTTAAAATTGAAAATAACATAATTATACAAGCCACTTTCTTATATCATGCATAAGATATTTGAAAAGCTATAAATTATCAATTAAGTCTTGAGGTTGATAAGAAAACCTGAAGCTGGAGATAGGAAGAGTGCGCAGTGAAGATCAAAGATTATAGAAGATATACTTCAAGGTTGACAGCAACCATATCTTCGGCTTATGAATCATAGGTGGACACAAAACAATCATGACCACTTCTGTATTATTGTGATAAGTATCTAGTCTACCGGTCAAGTAGGTAAAAGCAATTACTCTGATAAGACTAAACTCTTCAACCCAGCATATCGATTAGTAGGAAATATATTGTGTCTATACATATATATATATATATATATATATATATATATATATATATATATATATATATATATATATATATATATATATATATATATATATATATATATATATATATATATATATATATATATATATATAATATATATATGCATATGCATATGTATATGTATATATATATATATATATATATATATATATATATATATATATATATATATATATATATATATTTAACCCATGGAAGTAGTCATACACCAATGACTGATTGTTCTATAATATATGTGAACACTCAACCCCGACCTGAGCCTTCTGATAACAAACACTTAATGTGACTAATGATGAAAATATTAAAGGCTAAAATCATCTTCAAGACAAAATGATAAAACAAAGGATATTTGTCTTAATCATTTGTGACAATGAGGCAAAAGGGCATATTTCTTGAAACCCCTGCATTTGCACAGGTGCCAAAGAATACTAACAAGACCACTACAGTATATAATCATTATATATATAATTATATATATGTATATACATATATATTAGAGCTGCACTCACCACTCACGAACTCGAGTGGCTCGAGCCCTGGGGCAAAAAATTAACTCGCCGAGCTCGAGCTGAAATGTTCAAATCGTGAGCTCGTCTATGTTGGGAACACAAACGTAATACAGAGGACCTAACACACATTGTACCACAGTTAATTTAATTGCTTGCCTTCCACCAATCAGAGGCCTCGAAAAGTGTAGGGTTATAGGACATAACCCACACTTTTCAAGCCTTTGTTCTCTAAGCTGCCTAATACCAAAGGTGTTACCCCAGGGTATACTTTTCTCGGCCTGTGATTGGTGGAAGGCAGTCAACTGTGGTACAAGCCACATAGACTCCTCGGAAGCTGTGGTGTATGTGATACCCTCGGGGTTACTCGGCTACGCCTCGCCTCGTAACACCTTGGGTATATCCCATACACCACAGCTTCCTTGGGGTCTATCTATCACTTTACTGCTTATCGCTGTCATATCTTCTTCACAATCTCAAATGTATACATTCAAGTGGTGTTGAGTGTTATACTGACCTTTGTACCTCGTTTTAAAATTAAATACACATGGCAATGTTGATAAATCTCCGCCAATAGATATTTATTTTTTAATAGTTGGGTTGGAAAATAAGTGTTTCTTTGGAAAATTGGAACGTCCGTGAGCTCATGAGCTCACGAGTCAAACGGGTGGTGAGCTCATGAGTTGATCTCCCTCCGTGAGTGCAGCTCTAATATATATATATATATATATATATATATATATATATATATATATATATATATATATATATATATATATATATATATATATATATATATTTATTATACCTCACGTGAAAATACTCTCATCCCATTGGATGAGAGCCATGTGTCAAGACTGCTAGCAACCTGTGTGTCTGTAGGTTCAGTGACAGCGGGCGCTACTCAAGGATTAGCGCCCGCCATCAAGTAGCTGTGAAATAGCAACCTGCTGTTTCAAGATACCCCATACTGTGACGTCATACTTTCAAGATCCCCACATGTGGAAGTGAGTGAGCGGGGAAAGTAGGTCACTACTCACCGTGCGAGTGCGAGTGTCTCAATTCAGGGTAAAAAGTAAAATCTCAACCCAGTTGAGGTGGTAGGATGTTCAGGAAGGGTAAATTAATACATGTAGTATATCCCAACATGGTCAGCACGGCAAACCTGCTGCTCCGAAATTACACCAAGTGAGTTTTGTAACTTTCAACTTGTCATGGATTTTGGGTGCCCGGGGGTGAGGGGGGGGGGGCGGGTGTTGTTCGGTATAATAAAACAAATGTGACATCCCTGCGGGGTTGCTAACATGGTAGTCTACCCCTCGTGAGCATTGTCATCCTCGGGCTACGCCCTCGGGTGACAATGCTCACTCGGGGTAGACAACCATGTTAGCAACCCCGCAGGGATGTCATATTTGTATAATGCTCAGAACCAACAAAGTACTACAAAAATCCATGCATGTTCCAATTGCCTCACAAGAGCATGCAGTTTTATGCTTATAGCACATTCTTTCATGTTCACAATGCAAGAACAAATCTCTTCTTTGATAAAAATCAGCTTTTTGAAATACTTATATTTTCATTTCATTTCGCAAATAAACTGCATGAAATAGAGTCAGAGCTATTGTTGTAATTTAATTTACAGATGTTTTATTTTGTCCATGAAGAACTTGTAATCAGTGTGACAAGTAGTTTTGGTGGTTATGATATTCTATATACTATATCTAATTTTATCTCTGAGGCTACTTTCGCGCTAAGCACAATGACGCAAAGATTTTTTTAAATAATCGAAACCCTGTCATATTGGTACTAGAAAGCTCTCACCGAGTACTCTCAGATGAGTACCCATATGCCAGAGTTTCAGTCATTTTTCAGGATTTTTGTATCTTTTTGTATTGGCAAAATCAGCCACCATATATATATATATATATATATATATATATATATATATATATATATATTTATATATATATATATATATATATATATATATATATATATATATGTATATATAATATACTAAAAATCAAAATCAACTGATAATGTTGGTCTGATTTTATTATTTTATTCTTAGCATAAGAAAAGGAGGGCTAGCAATCTAGCGTGAACTGTGGGTGTGGCCAACTCAGCTAACGGTTAAGCAGCTCATGCCTAAAGCTCTTGTTGGACCCTAACCAGAAGGAAGAGACAGATTACAACTAGAATACATTAAGGTGGTCCTGATACTAGACTACATTAAGGTGGTCCTGATACTAGATTACATTAAAGTGGTCCTGATACTAGACTACATTAAGGTGGTCCTGATACTAGACTACATGAAGGTGGTCCTGATACCAGACTACATTAAGGTGGTCCTGATACCAGACTACATTAAGGTGGTCCTGATACTAGACTACATTAAGGTGGTCATAATACTAGACTACATGAAGGTGGTCCTTATACCAGACTACATTAAGGTGGTCCTGATATTGGACTACATTAAGGTGGTCCTGATACTAGACTACATTAAGGTGGTCCTGATACTAGACTACATTAAGGTGATCCTGATACCGGACTACATTAAGGTGGTCTTGATACTGGACTACATTAAGATGGTCCTGATACTGGACTACATTAAGGTGGTCCTGATATAAGACTACATTAAGGTGGTCCTGATATTAGACTACATTAAGGTGGTCCTGATACCTGGCCAATATGGCTGAAGGTACCAGCTCATGCGCAGAAGAAAAAGAAATTTAGTACTACTGGACTACATTAAGGCGGTCCTGATACTGGACTACATTAAGGCGGTCCTGATACTAGACAATATTAAGGTGGTCCTGATACTAGACTACATTAAGGTGGTCCCAATACTAGACTACATTAAGGTGGTCCTGATATTAGACTACATTAAGGTGGTCCTGATACCTGGCCAATATGGATGAAGGTACCAGCTCATGCAGCTCATGCGCAGAAGAGAAAGAAATTAAGTACTACTGGACTACATTAAGGTGGTCCTGATACTGGACTACATTAAGGTGGTCCTGATACTGGACTACATTAAGGCGGTCCTGATACTAGACTACATTAAGGTGGTCCTGATACTAGACTATATTAAGGTGGTCCTGATACTAGACTACATTAAGGTGGTTCGGATACTAGACTACATTAAGGTGGTCCTGATACCAGCATGCACACTTACCATCTTCGCGGCGCAAGGGGAATACCACACAAAGCAGATCAGAAATCAATTAAATATACTGTAGAACAGCAGATTATAGTTCTGAACATCTCATACATATAAGATTGACAAAAGGTGATAAATTCGTAAAATTAAAATCGACTATTGGTCTTTTATAAATGGGTCTTTTTGTATTGATCAATATCGCACAGGATGTTTGGTGAAAACTGCATTACTTCCAACCACTTTCATTTTACAGAGACAGTTGCCAGTGACTTGGGGTTAGGCGGTGGTTTTTGCTGGGTTCCCCGGTTTGCTCCACCACTTACAACTGGCTAGTCATGACTT
>OZ012689.1:11544781-11555924 GCA_963942565.1 Maea johnstoni | reverse complement strand
TATAATTAGGGGATATGAAATTACAAATGATGTAATTATGTAAAGGTGAATATGTTGAGTTTTCAGCTCAGCAAGTACTGTTCTTCAGAATTAGTGACTAAAACACACATTAATCAGCACACACGGTAAAGTGGAGGAATTGCTATAGGATTGGCTAAGGCCTAAAAACATAAATAGTGTTTCCTGTAACAGACTGACAAAAATAGGGTAGGTTGGTAATATATATATATATATATATATATATATATATATATATATATATATATATATATATATATATATATATATATATATATATATATATATATATATATATATGTATATATATATGTATATATATATGTATATATATATGTATATATATATGTATATATATATGTATATATATATGTATATATATATGTATATATATGTTTATATATATATATGTATATATATATGTATATATATATATTTATATATATATATATATATATATATATTATCATTATCATTTTTTTATAATGTGTGTTTCATGCATGCTTTATGTTGATTGGGAGTTGAAAGGGCAGAAAACAACTTTTTAGGGTAAGGTAACAGGAAACAAACAACTTAACTAGGCCTAAGTGTTAGACAGTATAATCTATAAGGAGCTGGAGTAGGGTTTTATGCAAGGGAGCTGGTTTTAGACCCAAAATAGTCTACCTTATAATCTGCAAGGTTCATTAGATAGTTCAAAATATGATGGTTTGAAAAGAATTGTCTGAAATAGTGTGTATACTGTTTAAGTAATTATTCCATGGATTTGCTAAAATTTTCATGAAGCTTTCAATTACAAATGTAACTTATCAAAGCAAAAAGGTTACTAGGACAAATGCAGGTTAGATTATCTCTGCCATGTGTAGGGATGGATATACCTCGAAGAACGAAATGATACGGCATTTTAACAGAACTGTTAACAATACTTCATTGCATTGTTATTTATCACCTTATAAATTTTGTTGTAAATAGTCATAGTTTATAGGATCCTGGACAATCCCTGATAAATGATATTCTTACAGAGGTAATGAAATGGTACAATACAGTACTTTTTGAAACTATTCCAGTACCAGTACCGGTACCTCTTAACAGTATCCATTCCTAGCCATGTGTCTTAATTCAGGGATTCATTGTGTTAGTCGCGCAAGTAAAAGCTGTTCCAGTAGGTGTACTCACCCCACTGTTATCCTCCCCGCTGATGGAGACACGCTGGAAGTTCGGAATAATATCTTCCTCGTCTTCTGCATACTCGGCCACAGGAAGTGCTGTTGCATGCTGGGAGTTTCCGAGGCTTGCAGGCCGATTATGCTGCGGCTGCTTGTTCTCATAATCCTTAGCCCTTCAAAACATACCAAACAGTCAAACACATGCTATCGATGATCCAAAATGTGTGCTATACTATGGTAAGGAAGCATATATATATATATATATATATATATATATATATATATATATATATATATATATATATATATATATATATATATATATATATATATATATATATATATATATATATATATATATATACATACATACATATATATAAATATATGTATATATATATATATATATATATATATATATATATATATATATATATATATTATATATATATATATACATATATATATATATATATATATATATATATATGTATATATATATATATATATATATGTATATATATATATATATATATGTATATATATATATATATATATATATATATATATATATATATATATATATATATATATATATATATATATATATATGAGTCCCACAATCCTTCCACTCAGCAGAATCAGCTAACAAAAAGGTGAAAGATTAAGGATGAGTAAGAAGGTAAAATATGTGATAAGAGAAAGATAAAAGTTGATTAATTGCATAAATATCCATTCAAGTGGATTAAAGTTGCAAGACTTTTTCATCATATAACCTTACAGTTACTCTCAACAACTTTTTTTTACAAAAAATGACCTACATGTAAAATATTTCGTTTTTTCCAAGTTATTGTCAAAAGCACTGTAGGTCCAGATGACAATTTCTAGAGATAACGTTTACCAATTCTTCCCTGAGGAATCAGGACCAGACATTTTGGCAAAATTTTCTGCTCCAATTTTTTGAAAATCTATGATTTATGCAAAATCATTTAATCTGTATGAGCATTTATACCTTTTAGGAGAATTCTAAGCATGATTGGTTAAACACAATTATGAGCAAGAAAATGTTATAAAAACAAGTTTGAAACATGCACACTGTGACTCAAATTGATATCATCCACACATAAATTGACACACACACACCTACAACCGGAATTAATGACGAGATTTATTGTCCTTCACATTAAAAAAGGGATATTAAAAAGGAATGTAAAAAGCATGAGTGTAAACGCAATCGTAGTTTTCGGACTTGGCCAAATTTTTTGTATCGATATATCGTCCCACATGACGATAGATTATCGATAAAAAACTATAATTTGGAAACTTGAAGTGGCACGGAACTCAACCGTATTCCCCTCCTGATAGATCGTTATACCGGCGATGCTTTCCGGTAAACAACATACGCCATTTTGAAATTGATCAAAATCAGCGGGATTATCAACGTGATTTCGCAGTCCAAAATGGCGGTTTATTTACCGGAAAGGACCACCGATATATCAAACTTATAGAAGTGGCGTTGTGGTGAGTAGTTAGGTTTCTTTTTTTTTAAATAATTTCGTAGCATTACATGTGCTTCTTTTGGACGAGAGTTATTGTGCATTATCGATAATTCTTTGGGTTATCGATAGCGCCACGCAACGATCAATAAGACGATATATATCGATTCATCGTCCGAGCACTAATGATTGCATCCAATGGCCAGATGGCTGGACATAAAAACATATATCAAATATCAAGTAGAATTCAAACAAGAGAGACGTCAGTGGCGTCAGATAGATGATCAACATAGTGATGCAAATAACAAGACAACAATGGAAATAATGAGACATGTTAAATTTTGCTGAAATACACAAGAGACAGTACAATATAAACTATTCAGGCTTACCAATTGCTTAAGAGATATTGGATTAAGAAAAATTACATATTAATGTTTCTTTCTTTTGTAAAAGGTCATTTTGTCACCTTCAGAGTGAAGAGTACAAGGTCCAGACATCAAGTATGACAAAGAAATCAATAAGACAAGGCAGTGATAGAGACTATAGCATTGAAAATCTCCTAAAGGGCGTCCAAAAAAATGCAATCCTCCCCTTTTCCTTTTCTTCAAACAAGCTTAAGAAACATCAAAAATGACTTCATAGTTAAAAAGAATGATATCTTAGAGATAAAATGGTATAGTTTCAACCAAATCCAATCATCCATGGCAAAATTGTGAGGCAAAGTTTGACACCTATATCATTTCACTCCAACGCAATGTAAAACCTATGGTTTTGAGTGTCAAGTCAGAGCCGCATGCTAAAAATAGCAGCCTCACTTGCTTGTTCCGTATGCAGCCATGCATTCGAAATTTATCTTGTGTTGGAGTGAAATGATAGAGGGGTCAAACTTTGCCTCACAGCTTTGTCATGGATGATCGGATTTGCTTGAAACTGCAACAGGTTGTGTCTAAGATATCATTCTCTCCAACCATGAAGTCATTTTCGATGTTACCTGAGCTATTTTGAAGAAATAATGGTTAAAGTGGAGGATTGCATTTTTTTGGGATGCCCTGTACAGAACTCTATTGAAAATGAAGAACTTATAATGTTGACTAACTTGGCATTCAACCACTCATTCATACACTCACTATAAACATCCTTCATTTACCTAGAACATCTCATCACATGTGGATTGATAATCATGTAATGAGATGACTGGTTGAAACAATGAAAAGTTAAGAGAGGACATATCCCACTTTAATATGTTAGAGTTAAGAGTTAGAAGAAAAAAATCCCTTTCCTGAAAATTTAAGGGTCAGGCCATATTCCACTTAAATATATTGGGATGAAGGGTTAGAAGAAACATCCCTTTTCTGAAAAGTTAAGGGTTAGGGCATATCCCAATTTAATAGGTTAAGAGTTAAGAGTTAGAAGAAACATCCCTTTTCTTAAAGGTTAAGGGTCCAGGTATATTCCACTTAAATATGTTAAAGTAAAGGGTTATAAGAAAAATCCCTTTTCTGAAAAGTAAAAGATCAGGGCATATTCCACTTAAATATATTAGAATTAGAGGTTAGAATACAATCCCTTTTCTGCAAATCAACTACAGAATAGTTAAGTATAAGTTAGTGTATCATAAGATGAGTTTAATATGAGTTACAGTACCAATACAAAGCATGCTAAGGTTAGCTATAATTAGAAGATTTAGTATTCTAGTTGCCACTACTGTATTACCAGGTACGTTCACTGTACCAAGCCTTAGAACAGTACCCTTATATTAATTATTACTTATGTAAAACTCTGCATATCCCATGCTAATTGAAATAGCTGTTTACCCTATGAATCCTGTATTCCACCCCCTAAAATGGTAAAATGAAAATGAAATGAAATGAATGCATGGAAATCTCTTCAGTTTTGAAAAAAGGGAATTGTTTCAATGCATTTTGAGAAGTCTCCCAATTGATAATAATACTTATGCTGCTGATGGCTAATTTGACCAAATACCGAATGATGCAAAAAAAAAACCTGAAAAATGACTGAAACCATGGAACATGGGTACTCGATCCTCTGTGATTGCTCAGCGAGGGCTATCCAATATAAAATACCAACATGACAGGGTTTAGATGGTTTTTTCAAAGAAAATTGCATTATTGTGCTTTGGAAGAGTTAGAATAACAGCAGAACTTTGCTAATTAAGAACTAAGATTAATGTATTAAACCAAATAAATAGATTAACACTGAAATTCAATACTAAATGAAAGAGCTTCAAACCTGCCACCGGATTGATTTTTATTTAACTGATGTGATGCCAGTAGCGATCTGAAATAGCGTAAAGAAGAGAAAATATCCAGAAAAGTCGAAAAATCTTGTCTTATTAATTTCTCAAACTGAATGTTAGCACACTTTAAGAAGAAAACCTGTCTTTGCTAGCACGTGAATATAGATCAAAGGTCCTCAATAATTAATCTAATAATCGGAATGTTGATCATAGGAGAACACCTTTTGTGAAATATCTTTTATCTTTTATCTTTACATTGTTTTTTTATTCAACAAGTCAATAGATATAATTTACAGGATATGCAATCATAAATATTGTGGCATTTTTGTGATCATCACAGGCAATATATCATTGTGCCGTATAATAGAAATATCTTGCAGAAAACTGCATGTCTGCAAAAGTTGCCAGTGACTTGGAGTTAGGCGGTGTTTCTTTTCCAATGGATACTTCGCTTTCCTCTACCAGTTACAACTGGCCAGTCATAACTAAGCCGCAATATGACAGAAAAAGTGACGAAGAGGGCTGTATATATATATACTGATGATGTCGGTATTGAACATGACAATGAGATGAAGAGTAATCCTTCATGTATCTCACATAAATCAGCATCTCATTCAAACTCACTCAAATTCCTTTCCAACAAAAACAGTCATAACAAACAAAATTGAAAAACACAAAACATGTTTTTTTAAACCTTTGATAGCATTAGGTAAAACTATATACTATATAGGTCAAGTAAAACTAAATACAATTTAAACTGAAAAATTGTGATAAATTATGTAAAAGGATATGTAATTCTAGTTTTGATAATATACCAGTGTTTGAATTGAAAAAGCATAGCCTATATTGTATAGATTTAGTGGTGTAGATTGAGATAACAGGTTACAGGTACTACCACAGAAATTATGACTATTGAAGTACCTCGGAAGTTTAAATTGGCATTAATTAGAGAAAAGGGTGTTAATATCTATACTTCTATAGCTATTTTGACATCTACCAGGTATTCGTACACTATCAACAGAATGGTATGAAATCCCTGCATATAAAATAAGGCTAATTATTGAAACACAAACCACCGTCACAAATATAAGTAGATAAAAATGAACCTGATGTAAAAGAATTATATACAATATGAAATACAAACAATAATTTCCAAAGAAATCACATACACCATACATACACCATGATAAGACAACAATAAACTCCAAGTACCATAAGTATGTTGTGGATGTATGCATAAATATATATATATTTATATATATACATATATATATATATATATATATATATATATATATATATATATATATATATATATATATATATATATATATATATATATATATATTTTATACGCGCACACATGTATATACATATATGTATATATATATACATATGTATATACATATTATATATATATATATATATATATATATATATATATATATATATATATATATATATATATATATATATATATATATATTTTATACGCGCACACATGTATATACATATATGTATATATATATACATATGTATATATATATATATATATATATATATATATATATATATATATATATATATATATATATATACATATATACAGACATATATACATATAGCAAATAGCTGCCCAGAAATCTTTACTGAATTGGAGCAACTGGTATGATTGGATGATAAACAAGCACCATATATACTGTACAAACACACCACTAAGATTTCAGACAACAAAATAGATAATACAATATAATACAATAGCTGCTGCAGCAGGGCTCACAAGTAACCTCAATCAATTTCTCCATCTCACTTCTCTATTGACTGGATCTTTATCAAACACCGGGTAATACAGAAAAACCCTCTTTCTGGAATATCATATGGAATTAATATATGACTGGCTGTTTTCACTTCCATCGGCAGCATACATATGACATTACCAAATAAGAGCACAGACCGCAAATAACTGCACACCCCCCCCCCCCCGTCTGAAAAATGTTGGAAGGGGTAAGCTAGCAAATGTGTGGAGTGCAGCTAAATGGAAGATCACCAGAATACCCCTTCTAGCGATTTTTTCCTAACTTGCTACTCGTGCTTATAATGCTTATTTGGACAAATACGGTACCTGATAAAAACTAGTAAGCCCCTGTACATGCTTATTGTTATACATTATTGCATAAAGTAAAATCCCTTTCTGAAAACTGAACTATAAATATTTGATTGATTTTTGAAATAAGAGTTAACTGAATCCTTTTTCTGATTTTTTTATCTATAGTTTTATTTCATGATGCAAGATTAGGTTTAAATACCGTTGAAATTGAAAAGGTACAGTATCAGTATCTGTACCAATCAAACGGCAGAGTATATCAACAGTACTATTAATGGTACTTTATTGCATTATTACCTTATAAATTCTTCTGTGAATAAGTCATGTTTAGGATCCTGGACAATCCCTAATAAATGATAACTTCACAGTTAATACTTTACATAATTATATATATGTATGTATATATATATATATATATACATATATATATATATATATATATATATATATACATATACATATATATACATATATATATATATATATATATATATATATATATATATATATATATATATATATATATATATATATATATATATATATATATATATATATATATATATATATATATATATATATATATATATATATATATATATATATATATATATATATATACATATTAGTCCTGGTGGCTTATCGCAATGCAAATTGTACCTTCATATCTACATGCATTTGTGTAAACAAACAAAAAATGAAATAAAATAAAATAAAAGTTTTTCCCTGTTGTGGAGTATCTTAATACGTGTGAGCCCCGCCGTGCAGCACGAAGTATCATATAAACTCACTCATTGAACACAAGTTTGCTCATGGCAGAATCACTCTCAGACTTTCTCCTGTGAGTGGGCGTGGCAGCAAGGGGGAATGAAGTGAAGCAAGGAGAGTGAGACAAAGAACCAAGTAAACAAAGGTCATAGGTCACCAATGTCTGGCATTCCTATAATGGTGCCCTGCTTCCATTCACAAAGTTCAGCCACTCTTAGACTAATAGTTGTGTTTTTTGAATTTTTGCATTGGAAGTATTTTTTTTATTTAAAAAAAGTTTTTCTTTATTGAAAGTATTTTTCAGAATATACTGTAAGGGGGTTAGCGGTGGTTTTCGCTGGGTACTCCAGTTTACTCCACCACTTACAACAGGAAAGTCATGTCTTAGCCGCAATATTGCAGAAAAAGTGATGAAAACAAAAATTCCAAATTCCAAGTATCCTGCAAGTCTTAAGTCAATGTTCAGGCATATATACCAGCTGGTATCTTAGTGCAAAAAATATTAAATAATAAAATGATCTCCACAGTTCTTATCTTTATTTATAATTAATAAAATAAAAACATATAATGTTATCATTTATCTTTTTTTTCAATTTTGTTTAATAAGAATTGCACATTTATTACCAGTTGACTTCAAGTGGGTTAATTTATTCAGAAATAGGAGATTAAAAAATATGTAAATAATATATATATATATTTCTAATTATTTATCTTTTTTCCAATTTTGATAAAAAAAAATTCAAATCCATTACGGGTTGACTTGGGTTCACTTATTCAGAAATAATTCAGAAATAGAAGATTGAAAGACTGATATGAGGACAAAAATAGGAGAGGAATTTATGAAGCTGATGCCTGGAATAAAGGTCAGTGAGAACAAAATACAGTGTACAGAGATAAAACAGGGCTCGAAATTAGGCTCGAAATTAGGCTTGAACTTAGGCTCGCAAATTAGAATCGAAATTAAGGAAGTGCCGGGTGCACAAGACTACCTTGAAATCCCCCAGCGACTCCCTCAAATTTCAACAGGGAGCCCAAAGATGTACTGGTTTCTATACATAAAACCTTTAGATAGCTTTTGAAGATGCACAGTGTACTGAGAGAAAATAGGGCTCGAAATTACGGGGTACCGAGCGCCCAGGGCTCCCTGGAAATCTCCTGCAACTCCCTCAAATTTCTTCAGGGAGCCCAAAGATGTAGTGGTTTCTATATACAACACGTTCCAGTAGCTTTTGAATATGAAATTGGGCTCGCTGGAAAATTTACTACGTGGAGCCCATAGATAGACTGGTTTCTATATGCGATACCATGAGGTAACTAGTGTTTAAAGATGCAATTGGACTCCCTGGGAAAAATCTTTATTTCGAGCCCTGTTGACCCAGTAAGAGAAAGGCAGGTGTTCCAACAAATTGATGGCGATTGCATAATAATTAACCTATAGCGAGTGAGAAAGGTAGCGTACTAAATATTCTGGACAACAGCAGGTCGGAGGTCAAAGTCAAGTCCTCTTTAACCCATTAATGCTTAGGAGATATTAACCCTTTTTATTCTGAGGCTACTTTTTCCAAGGCACAAAGCTGCAAAAATGTTGGAAAACAGGTTAAATCCTGTCAAGATGGTACTCATTGGAAAGCTCTTGATGAGTACTATCAGATGAGTACCAGAATGACTGTGTTTCTGTACAATTTCAGCATTTTTCGCACCATTTTGTTTTGACCAAATTAGCCATCAGTAATAAAAAGGGTTAAAGAAATTGTTGTCTGCATGTATAACATTTTTGACATTAACTTTGGAATTCAAAATGATTTTACAAAATATTTGAAGGAGAGTTGTTTGTAGTGTTCTGATCAATATTTCTCATTCAAATATTTTCCCATATTCACTTATACCTGAAAGATTTCACCAAAACTGTCAGACTGTTTTTGGGCGCTGAGCGCATTAATGGGATAAGGTTTAATGACTATTTTGGAGATTTCTGTTTAGTTTTCCTGAGAGTTTGCAAGAATAAAAAGCAAAGCACAGTTAGCTTTTATTCATGAAGAAATTGACTTCATAGATTTTTAATACATAATGCAATTGATAGCGTAAATGTGTCATTCTCAAAAATTGGTTTCTTTCTTGGTGCATTTTATCCCTTCTTTCTGTTTTATTAGTTGGCACAAAATTTATCATAGCTATAGCAGTAGAAGCTCAAACACTCAGGCCTAAAACATTGTTTTGTAACAGTCTGAAAGAAAATTAATAAGGGCAGGTAGCTAAAACAAATTTTGGATTTTTTTTTTAAATGTGCGTTCCATGCATCACAACTCTTTTGTTGATTAGGAGTTGGAAGAGCAGAAAAAATTTAAGGGTACGAATTCCTTTGAGTAAAAACGTGTTATGGTCAGGTTACAGGACACAAACAACTTTTTAGGCCTCATAGAATCACTATTAACAGAGACAAGGCACCAGACTCACTTCTGACTCAGCTGGCGCTCTAGCTTGGTCCGGTTCTCTTGCTCCTCTATGGGGAAGTGAGGCAGCTCATACGGTGCCGCGTGTTCTGTGGCCTGGATCGAGAAATCTTCAAGGCTTGAGTCCGACGCGATCGGCTTCGGAAACTTGATCTTGGTCGGGGAGAAAATGGGTGATACGGGTTCAGCGTCTGAAAATAACAAGATGCAGATTTGGACATACCGAAAATGTTTGGAAATCTAGACCACTGTAGGATTTCAGGCCACTATAATTATTTTGAAATATTTTGGGGGGGAAATCTGTGAGGGCCACCCTCCATCTATGGCTGGTTGCAATTTCTGGAAATATGGACCACACTGTAAATCTTGCTGCTAGGTCTAAGTCTATCCATATTTTCCCCTGGGTTAGCAATTTAATGGTAGTAGCAACCATCTATTGCAAACTTGATCATACGTGTGGTGTCACATAACACTTTCATTTCAATGATAGATTCAAAACACCAGGTATTCACATATGCAAAGAGTCATTACAATTGCCCCATTAAATCATGAAACAGCACTGAACATCCACACTTGTTAACTAGTACATGTACTTACAGGGCTCGACATTGGTGCTTGCCCCATTGCCCCGGGCAAGTAGAATTTGTAAATTATAGCTGTGGGGCAAGTGAAAACTGCATCTTGCTTGCCCCACTGGGAAAGTACGTTTTGTATATTTCAGGTTTACTTTTGAGAATGTGTGCAAGTTTCGTGGTCTGCCATCCAAGCTTGTCATAGAAAATATGCTTTTACATGCCAGAAACCATGTTCTACTTGGTTTCAAATGAAATATTATAAAATTATTATAGACAACTTTTCAAGGGCAAGTGAAAGTTGTAGTAGGG
>OZ012689.1:11497281-11537281 GCA_963942565.1 Maea johnstoni | reverse complement strand
TATCATATCATGGAATATAGTGGACTAATAGGAATACCCTTTCCGATCTCTAAAAAGTCCCATTGGGCATTTAAATTGAAAAATAACTGCATGTGCACTTGTGCAGCACCTCATATGGTTGAACTTGACAGCCATTTAATTAAAGGCGTTATTGGTGCTCAACACTTATTTCTATATCAAGTAAATCCTGTCTCCATATAACAATATTGATATAGTAGTTAAATACATAACATTCAATCATCCCTGGGGAGAAGTAGGAAATCATGACATAAAATTGCCTTATTTTAAAAAATAATTTTATCAAATTACTCACAATTATTCAGTTGTGCAATTGTAATTCTTAAGGAAAATAGTTGAAAATCAAGGAGAGGAAATGGCATTCTGAATTTCAGAGGGGGGGGGGGGGGGTGGGAGTCTTGCTTCATTTGAATTGCACCATCCCCCCAAGGGGAGGGGGCGGGGATGGAACAATGACCTAGCCATCTTAAATTGCCTGTCTTTTCTTAGCTTCCTAAAAACCTCCTTTTTGGACAGGCAAAAGTTTCTATAAAGAATTTTCCATTTTGACGTTCGGGGGTAACATGGTCTTAGCCAATATTTGGAAACAGGGTGTCCAAATAATATAGAGGTTTCATAGACTTTAGCGTGTCCAAAGCGTGGTACAAAGTACATACTACTTATAGAATAAACCATATATATATATATTTACAGATTTTGCTTTTTTATGCCAGTAACTGCTTTGTGTATCTCATACAAGTGATACTACAGCTTCTAAATCTTCTATCTTCTAAGAAAAGTCATCATCAGCAAATTCTGACAAAATTTTTGGGGTGTCCAAACTGTCAAAAAACAGTGTTCTTGGTGTCCAAATGACACGTTGGACGCATAGGCGGCTAAGCCCCTGGGGGGTAATATCCAGGACATAACTGAAGTGTAAATTGCCCTATTTGACACAACTGGCTGTTAGATGTATTTATAAGGATATAGTAGCTAAATCTGGATGGGCAGAAATTTTGGAATCGCTGTTATGTACAGGCATTTTTGAAACCCTGGCTAAGACCCTGTTTCCCTTGACCAACAGAAACTCCTTTTGTTCATAAAGCCAGTGGTCAAGGGAATAAGTTGTGAACAGTTCAACTCAGGAAATTAAAAAAGGATTATATTAAACGGATATCCTCAGAATGAAACCAATACAAAGCCTTTCCTGCACTGGCTTAGTAGATAGCATCCTACTCAGGGTCTTAGCCAGGATTTCAAAAATGCCTGTTCAAAACAGCAATTTCAAAATATCTGCCCGTCCAGATTAAGCTACTTATCAACTTCAAATCCTTATACCAGCTACATTTAATAGCCTAGTGTGTCAAAAAGGGCAATTTACACTTCAGTTATGTCCTAGAATATGGTTTGTTAGGAAAATATTTGATTATTATACCCAAAAAGTCAAAATTGATAAATCATAATAGAAAATTTTGCCTGTCCAAACAGGAGGTTTTTAGGAAACTACCTGTCCAAAAGACAGGTAGGACGGGTCCTGGCTAAGTCCCTGATCCTACTTACTATATGCTTTGTGTCCTGTGATTAGTTATGAGCTACATTTAATCCCTATCCAGATTTCTCAAGGAGCCTATGGGTTTTTAAACATTTCAAAATAGAAATAGAACTGTATAAATGATAATTTTATGATTTTTATCACATGAAATAAATGATTTTTAAGTCTACATTAGATTTGGAACAAAAGCTCAAAAATAAATCCTATATAGATTTGATCAATAGTTGGAAACTTTGCATTTACCATCTGCAAATCATGTACATACATATATATACATGCATCAAACCATTCTAAAGGTCACCTTCAGTCTAGAATACCATATCAAGGTCCTCACACTAGTATGTTAATTAATGGCTGTGCATAGTGAACTATCAAAGCGATACAACATAAACAGTATAAGCAAAATTCAAATCTACATGTTTTACTGTGGCGGGAGCAGAAGAGTTTCTACAATTGACTTATTCAGTGGGATGATAAGTTTTGTGGTGCAATTGCGATCATTCTTAATGGTCTTTTTTGGTTTGGGGGTAGGTAGGTAGGTCTGTAACCGCTTTGGCCTGCAGGCTCACACAATTACAGGGACCCCTTCCCCAGGCCTAGATACCTAGGTGTCCCCCGGCCTAGTGGGGGCGCCCTACTCCCCAACCCCCTGTTTAGTGCTTCTACGGTAAACCCCTCTCATATATACATCAACTTTCTTCCTCGTCTCCCAAGCAGTTATTCCATTGATCAGATGATTGCGACAACATTTGAACAGGTATTTGTTAACTACATGTAGTACTAGAGAAGAGACAAATCTTTCAACCTTGGTAAACTTAAATACAAAGAGAATCCTTGCTCCTGTCCATTGGACAGTGTCCAAGAGAGAAGGAGCGTTGTGCCTCCTGAAATTTATGAGGGTGCCAAGAAGAAGATGAATAAGAAAAATAAGAACCTTAACTGTCCAAAGTTTTTTAATCATGAGCCTTACCATCATCCATAGTCTCTATACATCTTTTTCCTCTAGACGCCATGCTTCTACATGTAGTTCTAGTTAGTGTGTGAGCTTCTCTTACTCTGTCTTCTAGACCTGGAGGTGCGCAATTTGAGAGATACAAACATGACAAAATATAGCAGCCAATGATCTACTAGCAGGGTTAGGGGAATGGTGGCTGGGTGTAGTGTTTCCCAAGTCAATGTTATTTTTAGGTTTACCAGCTTGGTGCCAATCTTGAGACCAAAATAAAATAAACACGTGTGTGTTTCTGATGAACTTGTTTACAACTCAATACGTGGGAAACATAGGCTATCAAATATCTGTTAAATGAAGGGTAAAGATACTTCCAATAACCGAAATACTCAAAATCAAAGTTGTCAATCAGGTGAAATCGCACAATTTTGCAATGACAGCGGGAACTATATCTAAAGTAGGGATGCCAAGTGTTTGGCCATTGCCATTACCCATATCTGCCATGGGCTAAACATACCAACTTTGCAGGGCTGGGATTTGAGATCTGTGTCGTGATCATTTGTTTATTTCATGTACTACACTGTAAAAACACTTCAATTTTCAGATAATAATCATGTTTTGTGGCTGAAATTATGTTTACATGCTAAAAATCTAACTTTAAGTAGAGCAAGGTTAGTGATTACAAGGACAGATGGCAGCACCTCACCTTGCTGCTGACCTGTCAGGTGACAAACAAAAATAGATTTTTGTTGACCACATGTGCCACACCTTGTGGAAAGCTTACAGTGGAAAGAAGCATGACACACAAGAGAATTATGAGGTATGTTTTTTTCAGGTTTTGGGGGAATTTTATTTATAGTTTGACATGTGTTAAGTTTGCTAATTATTGTATCATCAAATTACACTTATTAGAACTGTGTTGGCACAATTTGGCATAGTCACATTGGAAAGTCCAGGTAGTCAATGACCTAAAACAACTCAACTGACCTAGTCAACTGCTAGCGCTTTTTTGCGCAATTGATGTGAAAATTTGGCTGAAGCCTACAGTTAACTAGGTCATGGCGGTCCAATTGACACTTGACCTGTTGACCACACAGTCTCTCTCTCTCTCTATGCTCTCTCTCTCTCTCTCAAGTCAAATTTTACAAATAGTTTAGGACTGTTCCATTGGGCTGTGGATTGTGGATGAGTTATGGATTAATTAATAAGCAGATGTCCTCTAAATAAATCTATTCAGTATATGTCGGCTATCAGGATTACAGTTAGAGCTGCACTCACGGAGGGAGATCAACTCATGAGCTCACCAAGTCACCAACCATTTGACTCGTGAGCTCACGGACGTTCCAATTTTCCAAAGAAATACTTATCTTCCAGCCCAGCTATTAAGAAATAAATATTTATTGGCGGAGATCTATTAACATTGCCACGTTTATTTAATTCTAAAATGCGCTGACGTGGTACAAAGGTCAGTATAACATTCAACACCGCTTGAATGTATGCATTGGGGATTGTAAAGAAGACATGACAGCGATAAGCAGTTATGTATGTTAATAATGTGTGTTAGGTGCTCTGTGTTACGTTTGTGTTCCCAACATAGACAAGCTCACGATTTGAAAATTTCAGCTCGAGCTCGGCGAGTTTGCCCCAGGGCTTGAGTCACTCGAGTTTGTGAGTGGTGAGTGCAGCTCTAATTACAGTTATGTCAATTACAGTTATTCTGAATCTGAACTATGGCTAAAAGGGGGGGTTGGTTGTGAAATTCAAATATTGGTTCCCCACGCTTAAAAATGGAACCGGTGCGGCTAGTATACTTACGTGAAGAATATGAAAAAAAATTAACGTTTTAAAATACCGATAAAAACACTAGAAAATAATCATTTCATATCAAATTAGAGTTCAGAAAAATGTGACAAAATCATGCAGATATGCTATTTTTGATATATTAACCCACTTTGAACAATAAATACCTCATTGTACTTTTCTCCCCTCTACCCAAGTATATCACTAATTTTGCTACATGTATTGCAGTAACAACTCATCCTGTGACAGTGACCGCACTTTAGTTAGTAAACACAACCTGTAAGGTGGAGAGGTTACATCAGAACTCATCCTTAGACTGTGACAGTGATTGTACTTTGGTTGGAGAACAAACCCCTATGGTGGAGAAGTTTTGTAGATGTGGAGGACCAGCCTATCTGACTGTTGGGCCCCTAGTAGCTTACTAGCTTGTGTGAATCACAGAGTGATGATAGAAGCAATGCTCCTTTGTTAGGAGATCGAGTTTGCATGTATATGGAAAATAAAATGTTAAATGCAAAGTTGATATGATGTATCTTATAGGCAGATATGGGGCATGTGTTTTTTGTTTGAGTTGATTTACAATCTGACTGTCCTTGTTAAATAATCTTAAAGACTGGATGGATCTTGTTGTCATCTTTCTGGACACGCACATCACATAAATATATACAGGTGAACTTGGATATGACGGACTCAATGGGACCAGGAAAATTGGGCCGTCATATGCAAAATCTGTCGTATACATATGACAAATACTTGATATGCATCGGACTGGGACCAAGCATATCGTCTGTCATATGCAAAAATCTGTCGTACAGTGGTCCGTCATATCCAAGTTCACCTGTAGTACATGTATATGGAGTTATGGACATGATTTTTGTGCATTCTTGAAGATTTTAAATAGAACATTTCAAAAGCAAAGACAGTCACACATCTTCTTTTAGTGTTTCTTGTGATTACATTTGACATTCTGGTTTCTATAAGGGGTGTAACTATTAGGGGTGTGATTGAAAGTGGCGATGACCCGTATGGTTTTCATTGCTTATACTTAAAGCCCATGATGCAGATTGTGCTTGGTGTGATGGGGTCTATAGATCCACGTTATGACCCAAACTACTTCTTCTCGTGATGAATGGCAGAAATATACTGGCATGGTTAAAACTACCATCTACATATTTTATCATTTTAGAATTATCAAGGGTGTTTATGCTATTTTTGCCATGATATGGATTTTGGCAGACTGAAAATCTTGTTGAAATAAATGAAAAGTTAATTTTTGGCAAACAGGTTGGATTATTTTTGTTTTTCATGATGCCAATGCATTTCTTTCAGTCTTAGCTTCAATATGATGTATCACATGATAATAAATTCCAATATTTAAAAAATCACTTGTTCTACCTATCTAAAGCCATTTATAATGTTCGTCTACTTACCGACCATTTCTTCATCGTTGGTGAGCTTTAGATTTTGTCTGCTCGCCATACTGCTTTTGACACGGCGCTCCCTGTATTCGAGGTGATCAGTTCTTTGCGCAAAAGTAATTTTCTGGGCTGATGGGTTTTCTTAGTTGACAGGTGTCCCTTTAAATTAGTAATCTGCAGTAGCCTACGATCATCTAGCCACCATCATTGTTATCCAAAGTGCATTGTGGGTAATACTATCTCAAGGCATGACTAGTCGATCAATCAAACTGCGAAAGCAGTCAACTGTTCAATCCCTAGTCCACCACCAGATGTCGCCTGGTTGCGAGCAGTCGCAGCAAGACGTCCTGGGCAAGTGTGAAGACGAAGATTTATTGTACTTGCTATGTAATTGTAATTGATAGATATATGTGTAGTAGTCCACCACCAGATGGCACCTGCTTGCGAGTAGTCGCGGCAGGAAGTCTCGGCTGAGATGAGTAGACCGGGATCGGGCACTGTCCATGCATCATCAAATGTCGCTGCCTCCCATCTCCTTTGCAACTATCTGACCTAGAAAGGATGCTGCATGCTAATTGCACAGATCAGATCACGTGACCAAGGCTACACCGCGTAACCCGAGGCGCACATACCCTAGGTGCTAGCATGCTGTGCCTATGGCGTTGCGGTTCAAGGGGATGTATTTCTCTGGTCTCGGGTAAGAGTGTTGACGTCATTAGTCTCTCACAATAGTGATCGAGAATTAGTAGTTGATATTGAAATGTATTTGAATAATGTATTATATGTAACTCTACAGCTCCTATAAAGGAGGATCTTATCATCAAAGAAGAAGAAGAAGAAGATGCTGAGCTAACCACAGATTTTGGCCAAACAGATTAAATGGCACTGAGAGTTAAATATTTTTCTTCGCTAATTCTTGTGGAATATGTTTTTGTTTTTATTTTCATCTGGATGACCCCGGAGCAGTTTTCTGTATTAACCCTTTTGTGATGAAAATA
The DNA here is from genome assembly GCA_963942565.1 of Maea johnstoni. NCBI lineage: Eukaryota > Metazoa > Annelida > Polychaeta > Spionida > Magelonidae > Maea > Maea johnstoni. Next base: position 11,530,567 of record OZ012689.1, on the reverse strand, counting down.
TCACCACAAAAATGACCATATACTTAGGCAGGGAGAATGGATTACACCAAGTATGTGTGTCCCTGATTTAGGGTGGGAAAACAAAAAGATTGCTATTAACCACATTTTATCAACACCAAATGACTTTCTGACAGGATTTTTTTTATGATAAAAGCCATTTACCTGCTTGGGCTTATCATGGAATGCAAGTGGCAGCCAATTTAAATATTTGCTATTGCCATTGCTAGTGCTCAGACTTGGCCAATTTTTTTTGTCAATATATCATCCCATATGACAATAGATTATCGATAAAAAACAATAATTTGGTAAATTGAGCGGCATGGAACTTACCCACATTCCGTCCTGATGGCTCATTATACCGGCGATGCCTTCCGGTAAAAAAACATCCGCCATTTTGAAATTGACCAAAGTCACATTCATGGCGAGATTATCGGCATGATTTTGAAGTCAAAAATGGTGGTTTATTTACTGAAAGCTACCCCCGGTATATCAAAGTAATAGAAGTGGTGTTGTGGTGAGTAATTAGCTTGCATATTTTAAAATTTCATATCATTACATGTGCTTCTATTTTGGACGAGAATTACCGTTCATTATCGATAATTCTTCAAGTTATCGATAGCGCTACTATCGTGGTGCAACGATCAATAAGGGGATATTTCGATTTATCGTCCGAGCACTAGCCATGGCAACTGACATCATTCTCTATAATATCAAATACATGTATATAGAGAGAGTACACTCCACCCATAACCTATGTTTTCTGATTTTAAAAAATCACGAAAAGGTGATTCAAAGCTTAAAAGGCCAATGGTGGCCATTTTGGATGAAGTTGCAAAACAATCTTAATAAATGTTATGAACATGTTAACAGAGTTTCATAAAAAATTAACACAGCAACAATTTTGAAAAAAAATGACACTCTTCCATCTGTATTGATCTTTGTACAATATTTGAGAAATATGATGTCCCAAGTCTGTGGTGGCGGATAGATACTCTCTCCAAAAGCACTTTGAAAATTTTGTGCTTCTTTTTCTTTGTGCACCTCTGATCTTACACCCTGCGAGGAGGATACTTTTATGATCCTTAATGTACTCCTCATCAGACACCTTCATGGAAATGTAAGTTTGTATAGGCCGAATGGTCAAATAAAGGCAGGTTAGAGGGAATCCAGATTATAAAGGCTACGTACATTATTCTATCTAGAACATACTGCACAATAACAGCAGGACAGAAGAAATCAGTCTATATTTCACTAGAGATATTCACCCAACCGCAATTTGGATCCTGATGGGACTGCCACCAGTCTATGTCTGTTGCTCGAGTAGTTAGTCCTTTCTCCTGTAACGGAGGTACAAAAGTTACTGGAAATCGAACTGGCGGTTACTTGAATCGTCTTGTTGGCTAGAAGCCTAGAACCCTGGCTAAATCTCTCTATTCTGTCCTAATCCGGATGTTGGTCAAGTAAGATTAGGTAATGGTTTACACAGAATGACAACGACATAGTAACCCCTATTCCTGGAAAACTGGTAAACCAGTATACTGTATACTGAGTATTCTGATACTGTTTTGGTGATGCCTGGTTGTTCCACTGGAACCTCCAGCCAATCCAGGTTCCCCTTCAGCTTTTGACTTTCTCTCTGACTTTGAGGAAGTACAATTTACTGAATTCGGTATGCAAACATATTAAGTGCAATTTTGATAGGTGGACATCTGTGACTTTAAACAGATACTTATGATATCAGTATATGAAATATATTTGCCATTTTCTAAGAGAAACTTTCAGATTTATCTGTTATTTATTAGGAATATTGGTGACTACAGTAGTCATAAATATAATTAAACAATATAGATTCTAGTCAATATAATTTATAAACAGATGAAGTACTCTCTGCCTCCCAGGGACATAGTCTTGCTAAGATTAGCAGTCATCTTCAGAAATTGTGCTTATACATGTCTAGATAATAAACTGATTGCAGAGACAGCCAGGGAGCAGTTAATTCAATGTTATATTGTTTCAATCGGCTGGGTCATCTTGTACTTTGCGACCTCAATCCTGGTATGTACCAGAATAGTTCAGTTAATTTTACAATTCTGGTACGCACCAGAACTGTTCCATGCAAACAATTCTAGAATGTACCAGAATTGTCAGAACAAGTCTAGTAATTACTAAGTGCACCAGAATTGTTAATTCAGGCAATACTGGGACGTACCAGAATTGTCCGAGAATGTATTACTGGCCGGTTGAATGATGCCGATTGTCAAGTACTTTCGCCGCTATGCACCGGGAAGTTCGGGAAGAAATGAGTATAAATGAAAATTAGTCTTTAATTAACGGGGTCATTCCGCCAGCAGCGCCAGCAGGAAAATAATTCACGGACAATTCTGGTACGTCCCAGAAGTGTACTAACAATTCTGGAATAAAAACGTGTACCAAAATACTGAAATAGTCTATCCACACAATTGTGGTATGCACCGGAATTGTACAATTCTGGTTCGTTCTAGAAATTGTTACATCAGGGCTCGACAAATAGCATAGTCCCATCTCCAGGGAGATCTGAATTCCAAAAACAGCCCTGTTGGGCTACCCAAAGATGGATTCAGGTAGTCCCGCTGGACTAACTGAATCCTGAGGAAGTTCCCCACTAAAATGCTACAAAATGGTAGCTAAAAAAAGAAAAATATAGCATTTCTTAAGCATGCAAACTACAAAATAGAAGAAAAAAGCATAACTACCATTACTAACATGAAAAGGGGAAAAAGAACCTTTTTGCCTTTTTGGAATAAATGGCAGGGCTACCTAAAATGCTGGCGGGACTACCTGATTTGGGTTCAGGTAGCCCCGCCAGCCTACTTGGTCCTTCTGGGGACCGTCGAGCCCTGTACATGTGATAAACAATTCTGGTACGTACCAGAATTGAGCTCATAGTGACATCACACTAAGGCAAGATTCGAGATCCCTGGGATAGCCAGGTTTTCACTATAGGGCATATAGTAATTGGTCTCTCGCTACATATCCATTCTTTTATTCATCTAAGGTATTTGAGAAGATGCCGCACAAGCAGCAGCAGGATCTGCCGAGCCAGCTCATTGGTCTTTGTCTCATAGTGACATCACACTAAGGCCAGATTTGAGATCCCTGGGATAGCCAAGTCTTCACTAAAGCGCATAGTAATTAGTCTCGCTACATATCCATTCTTTTGTTCATCTAAGGTATTTGAGAAGATGCCGCACAAGCCTCCCCAACAGGATCTGCCTAGCCAGCTGTATGAGTGGGCGCTGGACGAGATGCACTTCAGGCCCCAGGGGCGCCATATCAACACACGCATTCCCGACGTGGAAGACTTCAGGAGGTAGGAATTTTGATAAATGGCTTCATTTTTTAGGTTCGATCCAACTGAAAGTCATATACATGTACACAATGGCCATATTTGGGGTTTATCTAATTTGTGTTAGAAGTCTGAGTGGCGCACCAGGGTCGCCATATCAGCACCCGGTACCCGCATCCCCAACATGGAAGACTTCATGAGGTAGGAATTTCAGAATTTTGATGATTGTCAGTGTTTACGCCATATTCCGGCTTAGTCGTGAGTGTATGGTTGGATACCGGTACTGGTAACGGTATTGTTCTAGGATGGTAGACTGAATACTGACATTTTCTTGACTGTTTCAGCATATGCCGAGGTCAGATGGTGGATATTTGGAAGTTTGTGATTGGCCGCGTCCATTCTGCACAGACGGTGAAGAAAGTCCAGGGAAATCTGGCGCTGAAAAACAGGCAGACTTCTTCTCTTGCCTACAAGGTAATTATTTGGAATTCTTTGCATTGATTGTGTGCACATTCGAATATGGTCTCATGGCTTAGGCTAGGGCTGTCATTGATACCGCCCGTATCAATGAATCGACAAAAAAAACCTTATCGATTATCGATATCGAAGAAGGCACAACATATCGATTCATATGCAAATTAGGCAAATAAGCTATTTTTCAGGAAAACAGCTTAAACAACAGCATAAACTCCCCACCACAACTGTGTGCGTCCATTCCATTTATCCTTTCAATTCACACAGATGAATGTGTATGTGTTAGGGCTGTGATCAATAGGTCAAAAAGTCACCCCACACGCGAACTACAACCATTCCTCATGAGCACATTGCTGGTTTTCATTCATTTTGAATTTGATTCGCAGAATCGAATCAAAGTAGCGTATCAGTAATTTTGTCGATTATTGAATCGATAAATATTTCTTATCAATGACAGCCCTAAGCGACCCAACAGAAAAAAAATCTTGCTTCCTGCTGCAAAGAAATTGTTAGGGTAGGTAGGAAAAATATTTTATTTTGCAAAAGTTTTTAAATGCCAATTCCAATTTTTTCTCTTTATTTTGTCCGCCACAGGCATCAATGGAATTATTTCTTCCATGCCAACGATGGAAATTTTCTAAGGTTATCTGCATTTTGCAAAATTCCACATACTGTATCGAGACAACTTTAATTTGAAGTGCTAAATATTTTGCTTTAAAGCCCTGCTGGGCAGTATTCATGCTACTTTGAAATCCCTCATTCAAGCACTCAAACTATATATTTATTACTATATAGATATGCATTTGAATGATGTTATTTTTGCGCTATCATGTGGAGCACCAAAATAGCAAAAAATTAAATGCCCGTATAAAATATCAGTTATAGAGTATATGTTATTTGTTTCTAGGTAAAGTACCGGTCAGGTGAGAAGTTCTCCCAGCAGAGGGCGGAGCTACATGAGAAGAAGCGCCACCTAGCGGCAGAATTGGCGGGAACCGTCGCCGATATCGGCCACATCGAGAGAGACCTGGAGAGACTGCAGAGGGAGCTCGCCGCAACAGGTAATGCACCGATACAAAGCACCCAGGAATTTGGAATTTCGTTTTTCGTCGTGCATTCAGGATCATTCAGATTTCAAAAAGGCCTGTCCAAATCAGCAATTCCAACATTTCTGTCCGTCCAGATTTAGCTACCAATCTACTTCAAATCCTTATACCAACTACATTTAATAGCTTATTGTGTCAAAAAAGTCAATTCACACTTCAGCTATGTCTCAAAAGGTGGTTTGTTAGAAAAATGTTTGGTTATTACCCCAAAAAAGTCAAAATTGAAAGTTCTTTATAGAAATTTTTTCTGGAAAATACCTGTCCAAAAGACAGTCAGAACGGGTCCTGGCTAAGTCCCTAGTCCCATTTCTGCCATATTAAGGCTAAGTTGTGACTAGTCTGTTGTAAGAGGTGGAGGAAACCCTAGAACCCAGCGATAAACCACCACCTAACTGGCAAATTTCTCACATGCCCGGCTGGGATTCGAACCCAGGCAGTGGTGAGAGACAGCTAGCAATCAGAAGCAATTTGTTTTAGACCACATGACCATCAGGGCAGGCCCTTACATCTATGGTTACTATTAGAGCTGCACTCACCACTCACAAACTCGAGTGGCTCGAGCCCTAGGGCAAACTCGCCGAGCTCGAGCTGAAATGTTCAAATCGTGAGCTCGTCTATGTTGGGAACACAAACGTAACACAGAGCACCTAACACAGATTATAAACATACATAACTGCTTATCGCTGTCATGTCTTCTTTACAATCTCCAATGTATACATTCAAGCATTGTTGAGTGTTATTCTGACCTTTGTACCTCGTCTGAGCACGTTTAAATTAAATAAACATGTCAATGTTAATAAATCTCCGCCAATAAGTATTTATTTCTTAATAGTTGGGGTGGAAAATAAGTATTCTTTTGGAAAATCGGAACATCCGTGAGCTCATGAGCTCACGAGTCAAACGGGTGGTGAGCTCATGAGTTGATCTCCCTCTGTGAGTGCAGCTCTAGTTATTTTAGTGTTTTTCTTTGTTTTTAAACCTGATATTTTGTTTTCAGAACAGAGCTACCAGAACATGGCGAGTGCTGTGAAGGACTATGAGAGCAGGGAAGGTTTGCTGAATGTGCACACCAGCCGCTGCTCAGAGACAACCTCCCAGTATGAGGAATACAGTCGCAGAATACAAGACAAAACACAGCGCTACACACAGCTGCTCAGGTAATGATGATAATGATGATGATAATAATAATAATGATTATAATGATAATAATAATGATAAAGATTATGATGATAATAATAATAATAATAATAATGAAAATGATAATAATAATATAATAATAATGAGGATGATAATAATAATGATAATATTCATAATGATAATGTAATAATAATGATAATAATTATAATGATATTAGTAATTATAATGATAATAATAATAATAATGATATAGCTAATGATAATAATTATATTGATAATAGTAATAGTAATTTATATTTGACATGAGACTCTCCATCTATAATGTTCAAAAGCAGGTAATATAGCTTATCATTGAAAGTTGGCACTATGCACCCCAAAATCGGATAACGTTAAGATGTATAGGTATCGTTTCAATAAGTACCGTATCGTACCGTTTTATTCCCTCAAGGTACATTTGATGATACTATATTGTTGAGGGATGTCCAGGATCCTAAACATGACTATTCACAACAAAATTCATAAGTAATAATGCAAGAAAGTACCATTAACAGTACCGTTTAAATACTGAACTGTTTCACTGGTACTGATACCAGTGCAGGGGTCAGGCCACGCCAAGAAACTGAGGAAGACCGCCGGGCTATAGGTTCCCAAAACTTCATAGCCCGATAGAAAACTTCACGGTCCCATTAAAAAACAAAAACAAAAACAAAAATGAGCTGCCTTGGTTATCCTAAATTACACACACACACATATATATATATTATATATATATATATATATATATATATATATATATATATATATATATATATATATATATATATATATATATATATATATATATACACACACACACACACTGCTTATAGTATTGTTATTCCTCTGAGCATGACCTAAAAATGTCAATCTTTTCTTATAGCCAGCCGGGCTACAAAGGCAAATATTCTTATAGCCTGAAACAATTTTCTGTAGCCTCGGGCTATCAGGCTAGTGTCTAACTGGACCCCTGCAGTGGCGTACTGTTGTGTTCTTAGAGGTATCCATCCCGACCTCCCTTTGCTTTCTTTCAGTAAGACGGGCAATGAGACCAAGTACTATAGTAAAGTAGGAGCGGACACCAGGGACGCAACAAGCGCGGCACTAGAGAGTGCATGTACAGTACGTTATCTTAGGCTTAAAAAAAAAGTTGTTTGTTTCCTGTAACCCTACCCTAACAATTTTTTATCCCAAAAAATCCCTAAAGTTTTTTCCGCCCTCCCAACTCCCAATCATCGTAAAACATGCATAAAACACACATTTTTGACCAAAAAAATAATGCAAAAAATATTTTTTTACTGACCTACCTACCCTATTTTTTTTCGGACCGTTACAGGAAACAAACAATTTCTTTTTTGAGGCCTTATCAACTATGCAGTACCTATGTAGTATATAGGGAACACAAACCTAACACAGAACACCTTCTTGTTACTACTTAGTACTGTCAAGTCTTGTTTAAAATCCCCAATGTATACAGGCATTGTTGAGTGTTATACTGACCTTTGTACCTTGCCAGCACATTAAATTCAGTGAAATAAACATGTAAATGTTAATAAATCTCCATCAGTTAGTATTTATTTCTTAATTGCTGGACTGAATAATAAATACTTATTTTTAAAAATCATGCGTCCGTGAGCTCATGAGTCAAAATGGTGGCGAGCGCATGAGTTGATCTCCCTCCGTGAGTGCAGCTCTACTTTCAAAAATATTTCCTGAACTAAAGAGTGATAGAAAGTCTCGTCACATGTTTTGAGACCTCTGTTGCATACTGGTGCGATGGTTGGACAGCCCTGCCAACCTCACATTTCATTTAGATGTGTTTTAGCTTGGATGAAGAAAAGAATGGATATGTAGCAAGAGACCAATTACTATATGCCCTATAGTTAAGTGCTGGACTCATGCCAGGAGTACCAGATAAGCCATCAGCGCGAGGTCACGTGGGAACAAGGACCAATCAGGGCTCTCGCATCGATTACATTACTGAGAAACCTTATCTCCACCACCAGCTGGGGGTGCCCAGAGCACCAATTTTTGGCCTTTTAGCGAATATTAGTTGACACTGGTTGAGGCTAGCATGTTCAGGTTGACCGGCTGGTTTCGAATCCACTTGTGTTTGGTCATCTAAGGCTTTAGGAACTCATTTCTGTGTCTATTTCAGAGAGACACTCGCGAGTCATGCCAGACAGTGGGATCCTTCCTACACCAGCTCCTGCAGGGGTCATTCAGTGCAGATAAGACAGTTGTGTAAGTAGATATTTTATTAACACTGAGGATATTGTCTTCTGAAGATATAAAAGTATTTATTAGCATTATTCCTTATAAGAAGAAAATTTTAACCAGATATCTTATCAAGTGAGTTACGTGGCAGTTGAAATATCAAGGTTCTTTAACTATTTGCCATGACTACTGTAAACCGTGTTGATTTTGCACATATAAAGTAATGTGCATGGCCTGCAGTTGCATTTAATGTGCAGTTTAGTTTTACGAGAGGGTGTTAAATGACAAGCTACCATGTCAGTGTGTTGTACAAAACTAGCATAGGGGTCAGGTGTCCAAAAAATGGTGTGCAAGTTAATAATTATAAGTTGATTAATGCAGACTCCAAGTGTGCTCAAAGTATGCATTAATTAAGCTGCCGCAATATTAACATGGTATACAGTATTTTGCAAAAATAATTATAGTCTCCCAAACTCCTGTAGTGGTCTAAATTATGGAGAGTTTACAGTACATTCCATTTGTTTTCAGGTCAGTGTGACCTACATTCTGTTTGCATTCAGGTCAGTGTGACCTACATTCGGTTTGCGTTTCAGGCACCACAGGAAGGAGCAGCTGTGGAGTAGCGTGGAAGCTGTCATGGCCGACTATCCAGCCAATCAAATCCTTCATTCCCTCGTCGCCACCACGCAGGACTCCGCTCTCAACCTGCGCGATAAGACATCAAAGATTGACATCAAGAAAGACGCTGAGGCATTACGGTAAAACTTATAACAATAATATTTCATGCCTAAAATAAGTTGCTTGTTCCCTATAACCCGACTAAAGAGTTTTTACTGACAAAATTCCTACCCTTAAGCTTTTTCCCCTCTTCCAACTCAGGCATTTTGGTAAAACTTACAGATATCTCAGGCCTAAAAAAATAAGGTTTGATTCCTCTAACCTGACCATAACAAGTTTTTACTCAAAAAAATCCCTACCCTAATGTTTTTTCACCCTTCCAACTCCCAATCAACATAAATACAGGATAAGAACACTGCATTACAACTACAGCTGCCATGAAACACACATTATTTGAAAGAAAACAATAATCCAAAAATTTCTTTTAACCTACCTGCCTACCTACCTACCCATTTCTTTTTGGACCATTATAGGAAACAATTTTTTTAGGCCTCCACAAGATGTGCTAGTCACTTTGGGCTTATTTGTTTGTTTTCAAAATCACTTAATATCACCACCTGACAAAGCCCGGCTAGAGTTAAGATTTCCTTCTTATCGATTGTACCAAGTGGTCTCTCAGTTGCAAAGGCATCATATAAAGCACTTCACAATGTTGTACATTTATAGAGAAACCTGGCTAAACTGCTGCTGCCAATGTCACAAAAAGCAAGCATATATGTCAAAAAACAATTGCAGACATATTAATTTCTTTAATTCCTCATCCAAAATTGGGTAGGACTCACTTTGTCTCCGAGATTTAGCATGATGGTCCCACAGAACCTACATGAGCAGCATGAGCTTATAGACTAATGGAGCTCAAACAACAAAAGCTATTTGACAAAAGTATATGGTAAAATAATTCCATGCTGTTTGTTTCTGTAGTTTCAATTAGGAGCATGGTACAAGCCTGAAAAAAATCCAGGCCCATACAAGCTCCGGCAAATTCACAGTATCGTACAAGCACAGAACTCTAGCCCAGTAGCAATTATGGCCGGTTCAACCTGCCCAGGCTCGAGCGGGCCCAGAGAATATTTCAGGCTTGGTCAAACCTGTGAATTTTTTTTCCTGTGTATCTCTATGGTAAAGTATTGCTATGCTGTTTGTTTGTGTAGTTTCCCTGTGTATCTCTATGGTAAAGTATTGCTATGCTGTTTGTTTGTGTAGTTTCCCTGTGTATCTCTATGGTAAAGTATTGCTATGCTGTTTGTTTGTGTAGTTTCAAGTACGAGCGAGGCCATCTTCAGGACATCTCGCGTCAGCCGTCAGCCCTGCAGAGTGTGCACCAACTGCTAGAGGTAACTCACATTTATCTTAGAGCTGCACTCATAGAGGGAGATCACCTCATGAGCTCACCACCATTTTGACTCGTGAGCTCATGAACTCGTGGATGCGCGGTTTTTAAAATAGATATTCATTATTCAGCCCACCAATTAAGAAAGTATTACGTGCTGATGGAGAATTTCTAACATTTACATGGTTATTTCATTTTAAAATGTGCCTGCATAGAAGAATACATATCTATATTTACATATGCTCAACACTGCTTTTATGCATTCGTGATTGTAAACAAAACATGACAGCGATAAGCAGTAATAAGAAAGTTTGTGTTGAATGTTTTGTGTTACGTTTGTGTTCCAAACATAGATGAGATCGCGAGTTGAAGACTTTAGCTCGAGCTTGGCTCTCCTGCCCTTGTGCTCGAGCCACTCGAGACCGTGAGTGGTGAGTGCAGCTCTAATTTATCTAACTAAACTATTCCTCAATGAGCTTCACAACCATTCTTCAGAACATAGTCTTAGCCAGCACGGCTTCTGGGCATCATTTGGACACACATACCCTCAAAAACCACCGTCGGGACACCCAAACATTTTGGGGAAGAATTTGTTAAAAACTCAATTTTAAGTATATAATTGAATTTCTTCACCTCAATATTATTTCCATGACATTTTATAAGGATTAAATGCCTTATTTCAATATGTAAACGTGTGTTCATGGTTGCAATCTATTGTTGCAATATTTTGGTGCCCCTTAAAAAAGAGAATGCCAAAAAGGTTACAAGTGCCAAATTTGGGCACTCAGTTTCTATATCGTGGCTAAGACTCCGCTTCAGACTTGTCATCACTATAGCAGCCAAAATGGTGAAGCATAACCAATACCTTTTTGGCTTGGGGATATTTCTGAATACTAGTATCAGCACCATTTACGGCTTTAGGTGGATACCTTTAAATATCTTAATCCACTATATATTTACAAATTGTTAAAATTACCATCAAAGCTAAATGTTTGATTTTTGCAAATTACATATCACTATATTTTAATTGATTGTACGGTACCCAATTCATCAGTATTCAATAGCGTCATTTTACAATATTTTAAAAGGTAATGATATTCATACTATTTGCAAGTATGATTTTTTACTTGTTATGATTTACTTTGGAAATGTATTTTTGACATAATTTTATTGTTATCATTGATTTCCCTTTTTAGGAAAGTCAGACAACTCACATCAGGAAGTTTGTGGAGACAGAAAAACACAAAAATCAGGCCTGGAAAATGCAACAAAGACTTGGAACTGCGAGAAAGCAGATACACGAAACTTTACGAAGGTTCATGAAAGGAGACGAAGGCGCCCTTGAATTGGCCAGGTAAAGTAAAAACAGGCGCTGTACTGTAAATTCTCAGAAAGTTGGACCACCCTTGGAATTTGGGCCACTATGATTATTTATGCAAAATAATTAATGGGAAATCTGGACAGCCCTCGATATATTGCCAGTTACCATTTCACAAAGTATGGATTTAGCTAGAAATCTTGCTGATACAACATTTGGGTATTTTTAAAAGATATGGGCCACCCTAAACTCATAAAAATAGTTATTATTAAAAAGTGTCCCAAATTACTGAGAATTTACAGTAGCAGTGTCTTCACATTCGGACACCCCAATTTTTTTGTGATAAATTTCTATAAGTGACACTTTCAAGCAAAATATTTGGAAGGAGAAATGTTAACCAGAAGTCAAACAAAAATTCTCCTTTAAATATTTTGTGAACTTTCGCTTTATTCCCAAGTTATTTCCAAAAGTATAAAAGTAGCAGACGTGTTGTTCTTTCAGAGGTTTGCTGTAGTTAGAGGCAAAACAGGCCTGACAATTTTGGAAATATTTTTCTAAAGAAAGCATTTTTTTGAAAATATTTGAAGGAGTAATGTTAACCAGAAGACAAACAAAAACCCTCCTTCTAATATTTTGTGAACTTTCACTTTATTCCCAATTTATGATCAAAAGTAAGTTATTTTCAAAAGTATGAAAGTAGCAGACGTGTTGTTGTATTTTAGAGGTCCGCTGGATTGTAGCTGGAGGAGGCATTTTTTTTGGAAAATATTTGAAGGAGAAATGTTAACCAGAAGACATACAAAAACCCTCCTTCAAATATTTTGTAAACTTTCACTTTATTCCCAATTTATGATCAAAAGTATGAAAGTAGCAGACATTCTTGATAGTGTATTGTGGTTTCAGAGGTCTGTTGGAGTTGGAGCTAGAAAAGGCATTTTTTTGGAAAATATTTGAAGGGGAAATGTTAACCAGAAGTCAAACAACAATTCTTCCTCAAATACTTTTGAACTTTCGCTTTATTCCCAAGTTATGATCTAAAGTATAAAAGTAGCAGACGATCTTGACAGTGTGGTGTTGTTTCAGAGGTCTGTTGGAGCTGGAGCTTGAGGAGGCAGCCATGAGGAGGTCGCTCCATGTTCTGGGTGAGACGACGCAGCAGCTGAAGCTCAGGAATCAGCAAGCGTCGCGAGAACGTGAGGTGCTCTACGCCAAACATCAGAACATACAGGACTTCAGGACACTCGCAGTACGTCCCTTTTATTTAACCTAGCTTTTGGAATTAATTATAAATTGGAATGCCATTTGAACGATATTTGCTAGTCACTTAAACTTTTTTTGAAAATTGCATTTGTTAGAGAGATATCTTCAAAATAATTAGGAGGTTTATGGACATGAAGAATCAAATCTTTCAAGAGTATTTTCTTTTGACTGTTAGAGGTTAAGGGTTGGATACTGTTAAGAGGTATCATTTCAAAAAGTACCATTTCATTCTTAAAGGTACTCATAACGATGCAAACCACTGTGAAGTTATCATTTATTGTGGATTGTTTAAGATCCTAAACATGGCTATTCACAACAAAATCTATAAGGTAATAATGCAATAAAGTACCGTTAAGAGTACTGTTGAAATAGCATTCCGTTTCATTGGTAGCGATACCGGAACCACACCTTTTTGCTCTTAAAGGTATCCATCCCTTTAGAGAGGTTTCGTTTATTCAAATTGAACTGATGATTCCTGAAAAAAGTACTGTTAACAGTATCGTTATTATACCGTACTGTTTCATTGGTAGTGATACTGGTACCGATCTGTTTCATTGGTAGTGATACTGGTACTGATCTGTTTCATTGGTAGTGATACTGGTACTGATCTGTTTCATCGGTAGTGATACTGCAGGGGCGGATCCAGGATTTGAGAAGGGGGGGTTCAATGTAGTTCCGAAATGTGACACTGGTGGCGCCACAAACAATTATTTATGAAAACACCACCAGGAGAACTAAAAATGATAATTTCATAAGAAATATAACAAAAAATAATAACCGCATAAGAGATATAAAAAAGATATTGAGTATAAAGAGTGAAATGCATATTTCATATAAATTCTGATATGCAAAATCGGATTTTTGTGATGGCCACATTGTCCTATTTTTTGGTCGCAAGAATGAATGGACCTCCTACACTTTCAAACATTTAAAAATATATTTTACCTTTTGTCCAGGTTTAACAATGTGAACATCCTGGGGATGAGGGGAAGAACCTTTGTCTACTATGCTTAGTTGACTGTTAGCATAATTGCAATACATGCAATCGGGGGGGGGGGGGGGGGGGGGGTACAGGCTCTGTCGTTTGTGATGTGACTAAACACCAATCCTGAGATCCATTCAGTAAATTTCTCTTTCTGTGCTGGTCGAATTCTCAGAAATCAACACTTTCGAGAAGGTGAATTACATAAATATATCTGTTGGTTTATGAGGTTTTGGAGGAATCAACCTAGAAGTTTTAGAATCAACGACCCCCGCCCCCCTCACCTAACAAACTTCAGACTGTGATTCTGTATCCGCTAGACTAAGGAATCAAGTGATCTTAAAGTTTGAGAATCAACGAACCCCCCCCCCTCACCTAATAAACCTTTAGGTTTTCCCAGCTATTCTTAATCTGCAAACGACTGGACTGTAATTCTAGCTTTATCCGTTAGACTAAGGAATCAAGTGATCTAGAATGTTGAGAATCAACCGAACCCCCCCCCCCCCCCCCCCCCCCCCCCCTACACCCCTCACCTGACAAGCTATTCTTAGTCTGCAAACAACCTACGAGACTGTGATTCTGTATCCGCTAGACTAAGGAATCAAGTGATCAAGAAGTCTGGCAATCAACGAACCCCCCCTCACCTAACAAACTTCCACTCAAGCTATTCTTAGTCTGCAAACGACTGGATTGTAATTCTGTATCCGCCGGTTGACGGCAGATAATCCTCTCAAGCAGGATGTTCATCCGCCCGGGCCCATACCTGGCTGACACCAATCAGACTGTGGCCCACTCAAGGCCTGGGAAAACAAATGAATTGCAATTGCAAATAGTGGCCGAGGCAAGAAAAACAATTAGTTTTGATGTTTGTCCACAGGTGGTGTGGTGGTGCAAAGTGACCCATCAGCCAGGGGGGGTTCGGACGAACCCCTCGAACCCCCCCTGGATCCGCCCCTGTACTGGTACTGATCTGTTTCATTGGTAGTGATACTGGTACTGATCTGTTTCATTGGTAGTGATACTGGTACCGATCTGTTTCATTGGTAGTGATAGTGATACTGGTACTGATCTGTTTCATTGGTAGTGATACTGGTACCGATCTGTTTCATTGGTAGTGATACTGGTACTGATCTGTTTTGTTCGTAGAGGTATCCATTCCTTAACCCTGCTCTTGCTAACACCGGATATATCCGGTGCTACATATCTTGGCTGTGTGACCAACTGTATTTGCATACCCTTGCACTTAGCAGTGGATCGGGGAATTCCCTCCGATTGAGGGGTATTGAATTATACTAGATATCAATGTTTTACTTTATTGCAATGTTTCTATTTCAGTTTGTGAAGCACTTTATTGAAACAGTAATAGCAATTTTTGAATCCCTTCTGATTTCGTGGGTACACCCACAATATCCCTGGTCCCAGGGGATAGGTTCCTCCATAGGGGGGTCTAGCATGACAAGGGTTTAAAGATATCTCTCTTTATTCAAATTAAACTGAGGACTCCTGCCCCCTGCCCCAATCTTCACCTTCTCATAATATCATCCAGTTCATATTATATGTTTGTGTTGAACGGAACATTTATTCTCATTATGCATATTTTAGGATGGTAAGCAGAACTTGATCCGTGTTTTGGTGCGTCAGAATTCTAATGCCAGATCTCGTCTGGAGGAGCAACAACTTCAGGTTAGTGAAATGCTTGCTATGGAGTACAGTTCTTCAGAAGCATACACAGAAATAATAATGCTGAAAATGATAATGTTGACAATAATAATTGTAAGGATAGTAATTATGATAACTATTACTATTATTTTCATTATTATTATATTTATTATTATTATCATTATTATTATCATTATTATTATTATCAATATTATTATTATTATTATCATTATTATTATTATCATTATTTATGACAATAATAATAATAATATGAATATGAATAATAATATGAATGATAATGATAATAATAATGATAATAAATGCAATTGAAGCTAATTTTAACCGACCGACTGCGCAAGTCATCTCCGAAGGCGAGCAGTCTTTACTAATGAGAAAAGGAATTCTTACAGGACAATTCCACCATGAATAAAACAGAGGCCCAAATAGTTTCTGAGGGTATTCTCTACTTAAACCCAATTTCTCACCAGTGCCAACCTTCATACAAGAAGTATATTGCTGTTTAAACACCTCCTAACAGACACAAAATGGAGGCACTGGGGGCGGCCATTTTAGCCTGTTAATAGCTTATCTCTGGCTGTTGGTGCAACTAATTCATTAGCAGTAAGGTAGCTTTGGGCCTATGTTTTATTCATGGTGGAATTGTCCTTTAAGCTTCATTTGAAAGTAATTCCTTTAAGCCTAAAAATGTTTATTTCCTGTAACCTGACCCTAACAGGTTTTTACTCAAAAAAATCCCATCCTTAAGTTATTTTCTGCCCTTCCAACTCCCAACCAACATTAAACTTGCATAAAACACACGTTTTTTTAAAAAAGAAATAATCAAAAAAAAGAAGTTTTACCTACCCTATTTTTCATTGGACCGTTACAGAAAACACAATTTTTAGGCCTAAAGATGAGTTGTCTTTGTTACTTTGTTATCTTGATCAAATATAGCAATATCAATTTGCTCATTTAATTTTCATACATTTTTCTTTTCTCAGATTCTTCAGTACATCCAGGCCTCCCTGTGTGGCCATGAGGCCCACTGCAAGGGATCCTCCCTCCAGTTACAGAATGGTGTGGCTAAGGAAGTGGATGTGTTCGCTGGTCTATCACTACCTTACCTTATGTTCACTGTACTAGAAAGGTAAGGGCCTTACCATCCTCCCTCCAGTTACAGAATGGTGTGACTAAGGAAGTGGATGTGTTCGCTGGTCTATCACTACCTTACCTTATGTTCACTGTATTAGAAAGGTAAGGGCCTTACCATCCTCCCTCCAGTTACAGAATGGTGTGGCTAAGGAAATGGATATCTTTGCTGGTCTATCACTACCTTACCTTATGTTCACTGTACTAGAAAGGTAAGGGCCTTACCATCCTCCCTCCAGTTACAGAATGGTGTGACTAAGGAAGTGGATGTATTCGCTGGTCTATCGCTACCTTACCTCATGTTCACTGTATTAGAAAGGTAAGGGCCTTACCATCCTCCCACCAGTTACAGAATGGTGTGACTAAGGAAGTGGATGTGTTCGCTGGTCTATCACTACCTTACCTTATGTTCACTGTACTAGAAAGGTAAGGGCCTTACCATCCTCCCTCCAGTTACAGAATGGTGTGACTAAGGAAGTGGATGTGTTCGCTGGTCTATCACTACCTTACCTTATGTTCACTGTATTAGAAAGGTAAGGGCCTTACCATCCTCCCTCCAGTTACAGAATGGTGTGGCTAAGGAAATGGATATCTTTGCTGGTCTATCACTACCTTACCTTATGTTCACTGTATTAGAAAGGTAAGGGCCTTACCATCCTCCCTCCAGTTACAGAATGGTGTGGCTAAGGAAATGGATATCTTTGCTGGTCTATCACTACCTTACCTTATGTTCACTGTATTAGAAAGGTAAGGGCCTTACCATCCTCCCTCCAGCTACAGAATGGTGTGGCTAAGGAAGTGGATGTCTTTGCTGGTCTATCGCTACCTTACCTTATGTTCACTGTATTAGAAAGGTAAGGGCCTTACCATCCTCCCTCCAGCTACAGAATGGTGTGACTAAGGAAGTGGATGTCTTTGCTGGTCTATCACTACCTTACCTTATGTTCACTGTATTAGAAAGGTAAGGGCCTTACCATCCTCCCTCCAGTTACAGAATGGTGTGGCTAAGGAAGTGGATGTCTTTGCTGGTCTATCACTACCTTACCTTATGTTCACTGTATTAGAAAGGTAAGGGCCTTACAATCCTCCAGTTACAGAATGGTGTGGCTAAGGAAGTGGATATCTTTGCTGGTCTTTCACTACCTTACCGTATGTTCACTGTATTAGAAAGGTAAGGGCCTTACCATCCTCCAGTTACAGAATGGCGTGGCTAAGGAAGTGGATATCTTTGCTGGTCTATCGCTACCTTACTGTATGTTCACTGTATTAGAAAGGTAAGGGCCTTACAGTCCTCCCCCCAATTACAGAATGGTGTGACTAAGGAAGTGGATGTCTTTGCTGGTCTATCTCTACCTTACCTTATGTTCACTTTATTAAAAAGGTAAGGGCCTTACCATCCTCCCTCCAGTTACAGAATGGTGTGGCTAAGGAAGTGGATGTGTTCGCTGGTCTATCACTACCTTACCTTATGTTCACTGTATTAGAAAGGTAAGGGCCTTACCATCCTC
Organism: Maea johnstoni; assembly: GCA_963942565.1. Taxonomy (NCBI): domain Eukaryota; kingdom Metazoa; phylum Annelida; class Polychaeta; order Spionida; family Magelonidae; genus Maea; species Maea johnstoni. Next base: position 11,512,389 of record OZ012689.1, on the reverse strand, counting down.
CCTCCAGTTACAGAATGGCGTGGCTAAGGAAGTGGATGTCCTTGCTGGTCTTTCACTACCTTACCTTATGTTCACTGTATTAGAAGGGTAAGGGCCTTACCATCCTACCTCCAGTTACAGAATGGTGTGGCTAAGGAAGTTGGTCTTTGCTGGTCTTTCACTACCTTACCTTATGTTCACTGTATTAGAAAGGTAAGGGCCTTACCATCCTGCCTCCAGTTACAGAATGGTGTGGCTAAGGAAGTTGATGTCTTTGCTGGTCTATCACTACCTTACCTTATGTTCACTGTATTAGAAAGGTAAGGGCCTTACCATCCTCCCTCCAGTTACAGAATGGTGTGGCTAAGGAAGTTGATATCTTTGCTGGTCTATCGCTACCTTACCTTATGTTCACTGTATTAGAAAGGTAAGGGCCTTACCATCCTCCCTCCAGTTACAGAATGGTGTGACTAAGGAAGTGGATGTGTTCGCTGGTCTATCACTACCTTACCTTATGTTCACTGTATTAGAAAGGTAAGGGCCTTACCATCCTCCCTCCTGTTACAGAATGGTGTGGCTAAAGAAGTGGATATCTTTGCTGGTCTATCGCTACCTTACCTTATGTTCACTGTATTAGAAAGGTAAGGGCCTTACCATCCTCCCTCCAATTACAGAATGGTGTGGCTAAGGAAGTAGATGTGTTCGCTGGTCTATCGCTAGTCCTTACCTTATGTTCACTGTATTAGAAAGGTAAGGGCCTTACCATCCTCCCTCCAGTTACAGAATGGTGTGGCTTAAGGAAGTGGATGTGTTCGCTGGTCTATTGCTACCTTACCTTATGTTCACTGTATTAGAAAGGTAAGGGCCTTACCATCCTCCCTCCAGTTACAGAATGGTGTGGCCAAGGACGTTGATGTCTTTGCTGGTCTATCACTATCTTACCTTATGTTCACTGTATTATAAAGGTAAGGGCCTTCCCATCCTAAATGTTAACCCTTATGCTGCTGGAGTCTAATTTGGCCAATACAAAATGATCCAAAAAAACTGAGAAATGATTGAAACCCTGGCACATGGGTACTCATCTGAGAGTTCTCAGCCATAGCTATCAAATGAATACCAACATGACTGGGTTTAGATGGTTTTCAAAATTGTTTGCATTCTTGTGCCTGTCTTTGCTTGGTCAGTCATAAAGACTAATTTTTACTATTACTAGCCCACTGGACTAGTGAATTTTTGAACTTAATAGTCCAGGTCAGGCGAAGCCTGTTGCAAAGGGCGGGGATGTAAACAAGACGCTGACGACATGTGAGCATTTGTTCTTAGTTTTTCCTTCTTTTTTTTCAAAACAAAGGGTTTGGGGTGGGAATTTTTATATTGAGGGGTGGGGAATTCTTCACTCGCCCAATGGGCGAGCATATTTCGACTAACTCGCCCAATTTGAAAGAAACTCGCATTGGCTAGTGGGCTAGTGTTAGTTTTTATCACTGCTTGGTCCCTATTTGTCGAGGTAAGTGATACAGGGGTTTGAATAGTGTGCCTCTGCTGCAGCTGACTTTCAATTGCTTATTGTACTCTGCATTTGAGTGTTTTGCAAACATTTATGTTCCTATTTTGGAAATCAGTGATATAGTATTCAGCCATTTTCCTTCTGGAAATAAATGTATTTAAAAATAAAATAAAAAGTTTACTTGTGTGATTCTCTTCGTGGTTATTGTACATGGGAATAGAATTTTTCCAGTTTGTTTGCAGTTGAAAATGTTGATTGTAATTTTCAGTGCATTTAAAGTTGCTGTGATTGACCTGTCAATCAACCGCCTGAAGGCCACGCCCACCAATGCAGGAAGCTCAGTGATCCAGCAGGTCATACAAGCCCTGGAGTTCCCCTCCTTTAAGGTCAGTATTGTCGAGGTTTGGATACCATTAAGAAGTGACGGTACTGGTACTGGTCATATTTCATGAAAACGATGTTTATCTGAAAAAGTAGTAATTGTATCCAAGTCTTTGAGATATCCCTAGAATCTTTAAAGGAAAGATATAAATAACGGGAATTTGTAAATTGAAACTAACCTGGAGCATGGTGTCAACCAGAGATATACTGTAAATCACTTAAGTATAGCGGGAACAATATTATAGCGATAATAGCGCTCTGCCCATGAGCGCTATTTTAAAATCCCGTCTTTATTAAATTACCCATTATACATATTGAAGGGCAGAACAAAAACTTAGTCATGGGGAGGCCCATGGTTACTGCATGCAGCCCTTAACCACTGCCTTCACGATCTGGCAGGGGCCCCCGGAGGTCAAGTACTTGACCCCTGATCCCTAGTCAGCCCGGCTAACTGCAATTCTATGTGGGTAAAAATAAACAGTGGGGTTTTTCCACCACTATAATTAGATAACGCTATCCAGGGCAGTACTGTAATTGCGCTGTATAATGTTCATGCCATATTTAAGTGATTTACAGTAATCTAGATCAAATACTATTTGTTATTCTAATTATTCTCAAATATGACCCTCTTTTTTTTAATCATTCATGTTGTAAACAATAATTAATTTTTTGGCCAACAATTTACATAGTTTGCATTTTTTGTGTATAGTGAAAAAGTAAGTAAACAAATGAATTGATTGATAATAAATGATTTAATTAATCAATGTGCATATTTCAGGCTCCCGAGTGTCTTCTCCAGCAGGCTATAGATCTCCGTAACGAGGCTGATGACATCACGGCGATCCTCAAGGCGCAGGAGGCGTTCGCTCAAAAACTAGAGGGACGCGACAGTGACACTGCCTCCACTGTGGAACATATCGCTGGTAAGAAGCTATTTACATTATAATGTCTATTTCTATTGCTGGGTACACAGCAAAGATTTTGAACTGCAACAAACAGCAAGCGAACAGCAAACAGTTGACCAATGTTCGGACAGCAAATGGATATAAATCTGCCCACGCGACCGTTTGTGCACTAAAACATTGTTCAACCGTTTGCTGTCCAATGTATGGCTTATTTTTCCTGTGATAATTGCTTGCATTATTCTTAAGTGTTATTTTCTTGATTTTCATTCAACTTTCCTTTCCTTTTTTTCTGATATATTGGTCAATCGTTTGTACACAAATGGACAGCTAACAGTTGACCAAAATATTAGTCAATCATTTGACATCTGTAATTTTTTGCTTTGTACATTAGTTGCGAAACTTATCAGTGCCTGAGATGTACTTTGGAGGAAAGTAGCCTCAGCGTAGGAAGGATTAAGCGCCCATCCATGTGGTCTTGGTTTGAGAGTGCCATTCGTATTTTGCAGGTCTGTGTGACAAGGATGATTTTTGAGAACCATCTAAACCCTGTCATGTTGGTATTCATTGGATAGCTCTCGCTGAGTACTCTCAGATGAGTACCCATTTGCCACGGTTTCAGTCAATTTTCAGGTTTTTCATATCATTTTGTATTCGCAGCATTAGTCACCAGCAGCATAAGAGTTAAAAGAAACCCCCTCATACTAAACACGCACCTCCTTCCCAGCAATAGATTTAGACATTTTAATGTAAGTAGCTTCAGGGAACTCTTTCAGAAAGGTTCTCTAGACAGCATTTTGTCTTGTTTACATACATGAGATTGGTCTGTTTTATCAATTGTGAAACATTTCGAGAATTTGTATGTTCCAGGTCTGTGTGACGAGGTTGAGCAGCACGACAGGAAGCAGCTGGAGAAGGTGCTGCCCATGCTACAGGAGCGCCTCCTACAGGCAACGAAAGCACTAACGGACTGCCTGCACGTCAAGGATACTGTACAATACTGGTAAGTACCCCCCTTGCTATACGCTATACAGGAGCGCCTCCTACAGGCAACGAAAGCACTTACGGACTGCCTGCACGTCAGGATACTGTACAATACTGGTAGGTACCCCCCTTGCTATACGCTATACAGGAGCGCCTCCTACAGGCAACGAAAGCACTTACGGACTGCCTGCACGTCAAGGATACTGTACAATACTGGTAGGTACCCCCCTTGCTATACACTATACAGGAGCGCCTCCTACAGGCAACGAAAGCACTTACGGACTGCCTGCACGTCAAGGATACTGTACAATACTGGTAGGTACCCCCCTTGCTATACACTATACAGGAGCGCCTCCTACAGGCAACGAAAGCACTTACGGACTGCCTGCACGTCAAGGATACTGTACAATACTGGTAAGTACCCCCCTTGCTATACACTATACAGGAGCGCCTCCTGCAGGCAACGAAAGCACTTACGGACTGCCTGCACGTCAAGGATACTGTACAATACTGGTAGGTACCCCCCTTGCTATACGCTATACAGGAGCGCCTCCTACAGGCAACGAAAGCACTTACGGACTGCCTGCACGTCAAGGATACTGTACAATACTGGTAGGTACCCCCCTTGCTATACGCTATACAGGAGCGCCTCCTACAGGCAACGAAAGCACTTACGGACTGCCTGCACGTCAAGGATACTGTACAATACTGGTAAGTACCCCCCTTGCTATACGCTATACAGGAGCGCCTCCTACAGGCAACGAAAGCTCTTACGGACTGCCTGCACGTCAAGGATACTGTACAATACTGGTAAGTACCCCCCTTGCTATACGCTATACAGGAGCGCCTCCTACAGGCAACGAAAGCACTTACGGACTGCCTGCACGTCAAGGATACTGTACAATACTGGTAAGTACCCCCCTTGCTATACGCTATACAGGAGCGCCTCCTACAGGCAACGAAAGCACTTACGGACTGCCTGCACGTCAAGGATACTGTACAATACTGGTAAGTACCCCCCTTGCTATACGCTATACAGGAGCGCCTCCTACAGGCAACGAAAGCACTTACGGACTGCCTGCACGTCAAGGATACTGTACAATACTGGTAAGTACCCCCCTTGCTATACACTATACAGGAGCGCCTCCTGCAGGCAACGAAAGCACTTACGGACTGCCTGCACGTCAAGGATACTGTACAATACTGGTAGGTACCCCCCTTGCTATACGCTATACAGGAGCGCCTCCTACAGGCAACGAAAGCACTTACGGACTGCCTGCACGTCAAGGATACTGTACAATACTGGTAAGTACCCCCCTTGCTATACGCTATACAGGAGCGCCTCCTACAGGCAACGAAAGCACTTACGGACTGCCTGCACGTCAAGGATACTGTACAATACTGGTAAGTACCCCCCTTGCTATACGCTATACAGGAGCGCCTCCTACAGGCAACGAAAGCACTTACGGACTGCCTGCACGTCAAGGATACTGTACAATACTGGTAAGTACCCCCCTTGCTATACGCTATACAGGAGCGCCTCCTACAGGCAACGAAAGCACTTACGGACTGCCTGCACGTCAAGGATACTGTACAATACTGGTAAGTACCCCCCTTGCTATACGCTATACAGGAGCGCCTCCTACAGGCAACGAAAGCACTTACGGACTGCCTGCACGTCAAGGATACTGTACAATACTGGTAAGTACCCCCCTTGCTATACGCTATACAGGAGCGCCTTCTACAGGCAACGAAAGCACTTACGGACTGCCTGCACGTCAAGGATACTGTACAATACTGGTAGGTACCCCCCTTGCTATACGCTATACAGGAGCGCCTCCTACAGGCAATGAAAGCACTTACGGACTGCCTGCACGTCAAGGATACTGTACAATACTGGTAAGTACCCCCCTTGCTATACACTATACAGGAGCGCCTCCTGCAGGCAACGAAAGCACTTACGGACTGCCTGCACGTCAAGGATACTGTACAATACTGGTAAGTACCCCCCTTGCTATACACTATACAGGAGCGCCTCCTGCAGGCAACGAAAGCACTTACGGACTGCCTGCACGTCAAGGATACTGTACAATACTGGTAGGTACCCCCCTTGCTATACGCTATACAGGAGCGCCTCCTACAGGCAACGAAAGCACTTACGGACTGCCTGCACGTCAAGGATACTGTACAATTACTGGTAAGTACCCCCCTTGCTATACGCTATACAGGAGCGCCTCCTACAGGCAACGAAAGCACTTACGGACTGCCTGCATGTCAAGGATACTGTACAATACTGGTAGGTACCCCCCTTGCTATACGCTATACAGGAGCGCCTCCTACAGGCAACGAAAGCACTTACAGACTGCCTGCATGTCAAGGATACTGTACAATACTGGTAGGTACCCCCCTTGCTATACGCTATACAGGAGCGCCTCCTACAGGCAACGAAAGCACTTACAGACTGCCTGCACGTCAAGGATACTGTACAATACTGGTAGGTCCCCCCCTTGCTATACGCTATACAGGAGCGCCTTCTACAGGCAACGAAAGCACTTACGGACTGCCTGCACGTCAAGGATACTGTACAATACTGGTAGGTACCCCCCTTGCTATACGCTATACAGGCGCCCTCCTACAGGCAACAAAAGCACTTACAGACTGCCTGCACGTCAAGGATACTGTACAATACTGGTAAGTACCCACCTTGCTATACGCTATACAGGAGCGCCTTCTACAGGCAATGAAAGCACTTACGGACTGCCTGCACGTCAAGGATACTGTACAATACTGGTAAGTACCCACCTTGCTATACGCTATACAGGCGCCCTCCTACAGGCAACAAAAGCACTTACAGACTGCCTGCACGTCAAGGATACTGTACAATACTGGTAAGTACCCACCTTGCTATACGCTATACAGGAGCGCCTCCTACAGGCAATGAAAGCACTTACAGACTGCCTGCACGTCAAGGATACTGTACAATACTGGTAAGTACCCACCTTGCTATACGCTATACAGGAGCGCCTCCTACAGGCAACGAAAGCACTTACAGACTGCCTGCACGTCAAGGATACTGTACAATACTGGTAGGTCCCCCCCTTGCTATACGCTATACAGGAGCGCCTTCTACAGGCAACGAAAGCACTTACGGACTGCCTGCACGTCAAGGATACTGTACAATACTGGTAGGTACCCCCCTTGCTATACGCTATACAGGCGCCCTCCTACAGGCAACAAAAGCACTTACAGACTGCCTGCACGTCAAGGATACTGTACAATACTGGTAAGTACCCACCTTGCTATACGCTATACAGGAGCGCCTTCTACAGGCAATGAAAGCACTTACGGACTGCCTGCACGTCAAGGATACTGTACAATACTGGTAAGTACCCACCTTGCTATACGCTATACAGGCGCCCTCCTACAGGCAACAAAAGCACTTACAGACTGCCTGCACGTCAAGGATACTGTACAATACTGGTAAGTACCCACCTTGCTATACGCTATACAGGAGCGCCTCCTACAGGCAATGAAAGCACTTACAGACTGCCTGCACGTCAAGGATACCGTACAGTATTGGTAGGTAGCCCCCTTTCTTGGGGTTGATACCGTTAACCCTTCCAATGCTGAGGCTAGATTCGTCCAAAGCACAAGTACGCTAAAATCTTTGAAAACCATCAAAACCCTGTCATGTTGGTATTCATTTGAAAGCTCTCACTGAGTACTCTCAGATGAGTACCCATTTGCCAGGGTTTCGGTCATTTTTAAGGATTTTTGCATAATTTCTTGTTGGCTGAATTAGTCATCAGCAGCATAAGGGTTAAGAGGTAGCAGATTTGCCATGGCCTAGTGTTGCCTGGCTACCGAGCATGAGTTCGCAGGTTCAAGTCTCCGCTGGTTGGCCTGGTCGCTGTATGAATGTGCGTCATTTAGGAGCGCTGTCTATGGTCCTGCAACTGAAAGAACCCTTGGAATTATTCTTTTACCATACCGTTTCATTCCTAATACAGGCGAACTTGGATGTGACAGACTCAATGGGACCAGGAACATTGGTCCGTCATTAGCAAAATCTGTCATATACACAAGGCTCGATGCTAAGGGTGAACCTATGGCCCCAGGCCAGTAAAAATTCCCAAAAACAGCTTCTGGCCAGTAAAAAAAGACCTCAACTGGTCCTACTGGGCCAGTAAACATTTGGAGACATTCTTGTTTCCCCCCGAGAATTTCCCCTAATGTTTTTGAAATAAATGAAGATAAAATTTATAAAGATAAATGTTATGGTGAATCTTATGCAATTTTCTTTCTTGTTATGTTAAAGAAAAAATGTAGGACCAGTAACAATTTTGCAGGACCAGTAGATGCTAGGTGTTACTGGTCCTACAGGGCCAGTATCATTTTGTGTTAGCGTTGAGGCCTGATACATATGACACATACTTAATATGCATGGGACTGGGGCCAAGCTTATCGTCCGTCATAGACGAAAGTCCGTTGTACACGGGTCTGTCATATCCAAGTTCACCTGTAGTATCCAACCCTACCCTTGCTATACAGTATACGCTTACAATATTGGTAGGCAGTCCCATAGCTACTGTTATAATTTTCATCAAGGTCTAGGGCATTATAAGACTTTAATAAGTAGGGATGGGGACCGTGGACCGGTTCATATGTGAAACCGGCCTGAGCATTGCGGTTAACCAGTCAAAAACCAGACCCCCCTCTACACTAGTGATGTCATTGATATGAGATTTTATCGATTCGATTAATCGCTATATTTTTCGATACGATTCGATTCGATTCGATTCACCGTAATGTGCTCGTTGGGCTTAATTAATTACCTAGAAATTGCTCAAAATAAAGAACATTCTTGCCTTTTTAATTCATTCATCAAAGATCAAATTAATTCTGTAATTATGCATTCATCAATTATTATAATCTATCATGATTTATTTTATTCTATTTTTATTTCATTTGAATACATTTATTACTTAATCTAATTTGTTTATCATTTTACTTTATAATTGATTTATTCTTTTATACCTACTTTGAATTGAATTCGTTTTGTGGCTGTTATTTGTATTAATTTCATCTATAACCACATTGTATGTCTATTACGTTTGCTCATTTGAGACACGAACGTTTGAAACGTTCGTATCTCGAATACTGCGCACTTGATGAGCAGTACGTTTAGCGAACGTTTCAAACATTTGTTGTTCTGAACGTACTGCGATTTCTATGTGCGCAGTAAAATAAAATGGCGCCCGTTTGTTTTGGTGAGCGAACCGATCTACCGCTCATGATTTTGCGTGTACTTACGGCTGAGAGCCGTAGTACAACGTAAAACATAACCATAAAAGGTAACGGCCGTTGGTATGTTGAGGCTGAGTGATCGCTCATGATTTTTGGCTGTAGAACTTAACCCCCAAATGTAGCGGCATTTGGGGTTGAATTTTGTCGATTCTGCCGCATCGATACGGTTGCCTTATCGATGCGACTATCGACAGGGTCATACCTAGCGGTGCATCGACTTGGCGACTATCGATGACATCCCTACTCTACACGGTTCGGTTTTCTATGCATGCACAGGGTTCCTGGAGGCGTAATAAAACTGTCAGCACCTACCATCTCGCTGGCCTCACAATGTCTGCAAAGCGCGACGATCAAACAGCCATTTCAAAATCTCTCAAGTCTGGTACCCTGCCCACTCTCACTATGCTCAGAAGCCTTCTGAGCGTAGAGAAAGTGGCCAGGGAGCTAGTATATAGGAACTTTCCAGTTCAGGCAAGTTCAGCCACGCATTCCATTGCATAGTTTCGTATCCAAGAAATGTCATTAATAAACCGTTTAGGAAACTGTGATAAAACCGAACTGTAGAAGCAAAACCGAGAACCGAACTGAACAGTAGAATTCTCAACGATCCCCATCCCTATTAATGAGATTTAACCCATAAAAGCTCATTGTGGCCAAATGCAGGTTGACACTTTTGATGAAATCTTTCTGGCTAAAGCATAATTGGCAAAATGCTTGTTGGAGGAACGCTAATTAGAACATTACCAACAACTCTCCTTCAAATATTTTGTAAATTCATTCTCAATACAAAAGTTATCGTCAAAAGTATCTCCGATCCAGACGACAATTTCTGGAGGAACTCTTAAGTATTCTGTTTGTGTCTGCAGGTGGGAGCAGCTAGCTCAATACACCAGACTTTAACAAGATTTAACCCAACACAATTTTGATGAAATCTTTCAGGCTAAAGCATAATTGGCAAAATATTTGATAGGGAAATTGTTATTTAGATCATAACCAACAACTCCCCTTGAAATATTTTGTATAATCATTCTCGATTCAAAAGTTATCATCAAAAGTATCTTTGATCCTGACATATTCTGTTTGTGTTTGCAGGTGGGAGCAGCCGGCTCAGTACACGACTCCCTGGGTGCAGCTAGACGAGCTAACTCTTCAGCAATGGAGGGACAAATGGGTAGTAGCGGTGACACGACTACGGCAACTACAGGTCTCCCAACAACAATGAACACCTCTCCGACAACAGAGGTAGAATTGAACTCTTCAGCAATGAAGGTAGAATTGAACTCCTCAGCAATGAAGGTAGAATTGAACTCTTTAGCAATGAAGGTAGAGTTGAACTCTTCAGCAATGAAGGTAGAATTGAACTCTTCAGCAATGAAGGTAGAGTTGAACTCTTCAGCAATGAAGGTAGAATTGAACTCTTCAGCTATGGGGGTATAAATGGGTAGTAGCAGTCACTCAACTTCGACAACAACAGGTCTCCCATTGCCCACAAAAATAAGCGAATGACTCTTTGGAGATATAATTCAAAAATTGAACTCTTCACCAGTGAAAGCTGGAGGTAAAAATGGATGGTAGCGGTGAAGCCGACTTCAGGTCTTCCAGGAACAGCGAGCTGATGACTCTTCAGCAGTGGAGGGATAAATAATGCGACTTCAGCAGTGTATAATTCTAAGAATATATAGATTTTCTTAATAGATGTGAAAATGCCAAATAAACATAATAAAATTGTTTTAAAGTTTGTATAGGTAAGATATTGATGAGGTATATTATTATTATTATTATTATTATATTGCCACACTTTGCAAAGTTGTCGACTTCAGAAAATAGATCGCGCCGCACATCTTTTAAAAAGATGGCTGCACGCAGGTAGTTGCCGTCGGTAAAAGGACCTTTTTTGCCATGCTTTTCATTGTTGCAGATTTCTAAATGTAGATGGTGCCACCAGACCTGTGAGATACTATTTTTCAAAATCACATTGTAAATGCACCAATTAAAAGAAAAAAGTAAGGAACTCCAGACCACGGTGGGGCAAAACTCAAGAGGATTTTTGGAAGTTGACCAAAGGTCCGAAAATCTCAATATAACTACATAGTTTCTATGCTTATCAATAGAGAGCGCTTCAGTCAAATTTTCCTATTTTTTCAAAATTAAAGGTATTGAATGCCAAAGGTTAAAAATGTTATGCATTTTTTGTGTGTTTATTTGTCATCTTATTTGAATATTTATTTCAATACATCGGGTTAAGCATTTTCAAATTCCTCTCAACAAATATCTTGACATAGTAAATATGTACACAACTCAATTTTTTAAAAATGCACAGCCGTCACTGTCAACAAAACGGCACTCCGGCTCGGCTGAGTCAATTTCAACTTAAAACGTTAACTCTATTAACACTGGTCACTGATGAACTCTGGTATTTCTTTGAAAAAGGCACCTTATCAGACCAATTTCTTTTTTCATAAATCTTTTTCATAGTATCTATGGATATTATGAATAAGATTTACTTTTATGAATGGTGCCTTTAATTTTGAATTTGCTGAACTGCTGTTGCTAAAAATCAAGATTCTGTTCAACACCAATATATTTATTAAAATGTCTGTCTGCTAAACAACTTCTAAACATGTATTTGTCACTTTAGATATAACTTTTTCTGAGTGCTTATTCATATCATCATGCATTATCTCAGATAGTCAGTAAAAATGTACACAACTCAACACAATATCTGAACTGCGTGAAGCACATCAATGACCCACCTAGCTTGCGAATCAAAGCTTTGTTCAGTTGCGTGGTCAGTGCCAGTGACCTGGGGTTGCATTCATGCCCAAGAATCTTGGTGGCAATCAGGTGTCCGGTCTTGTACTATGGCTGGGCTGCCAGCGCATTTAGTGAAGGAATTAAAAGGTGGGACTGTAGGTATACCCAAATGCTTGTGCACCTCCTTTTAGCTATTGCAAGTTTCCTGCTCAAAAGTTTGACTGATATGATATGAAAATGTACATTTATATCAATGAGGATGTGCCTTTTGCTGAAATGTTCCTTGTAAATACATGTATGCATGCATAATCATTAGTTTTCCATGTGAAATAAGCAAATAAAACTTGCTTCAATCATCTACTCCGTTGTTGTTTCTTGTATCATTTTCATTACTAGTATATGTATTGTATGGGTACCAGTAGTTCTGCAACTGTCCTGCCCTGATGGCCTTTTGGTCTAAGGCATTGCCACTGACTGTTAGCTTTCTCTCACCACTGTCCGGATTTGAATCTTACCCAGGGCATGTGAGAAAGTTACAAGTGACTTGGAGTTCGGCGCACATTTGTGCTGGGAAGAAATTGACAACACGCTCCCCGTTTTCAGAATTCTTCCGCTATATGTTTTGAAATATACTGGGTAGGACTGTCATTGATTTGACAAGTATCGGTCGATCGAAATCATTTTTCCAAGTAATCGAAAAAAAATATTATGTCAATTGTTATGTCAATTAATTGAAACACATTTCTTCAGCCTTTTACGCCATTTTTAGCAAATGCTAATAAGGATTTGGAAGAGAAACTAAAGTATTCAATCCAAAAGTGTAAACCTTCATTGTCTTTGCATTGTGAGAATCTTAAGATCCTAGCCACAAATAAAAGTGTGGAACATGTGAAAATATTCTATTAGTGCAGTCCTTCAAAATCGAATCGAAATAATCAGAATCGAAAAAAAAATATCAATGATCAAATAAAAAAAAATGGATGTCAATGACAGTCCTAATACTAGGTACTATATTGTGCACTAATATTTCTAAAGCCACGCTCCGTTTCCTAGGTGTATTCAACTTTTTCTGAATAATAATTCAGGCATTCATTCCTTTTAACATTTGTAATGTATTAAAACTGCAACTTTTTGATTGTTGGGATATTCAAAATGCTTCCCTGATTTGGCAATATGAATATTTTATGCTTTTCTGCGGGATGAAGGAATTTCTACACTCTATCTTGAATGAAACCTGTAAAGGGAATTGGCGAGGAGGCTGAATCTGCACAGTACAGTGAAGTTCTTGCTAAAATTCAAGACAATGCGATGCAAACATAACCTTTGCTGCTGGTGGTTAATTAGGCAAATTCAAAATGACACAAAAACCTGAAAAAATGACTGAAACCCTGGCATATGGGTACTCATCTGAGAATACTCATCAAGAGCTATCCAATATATACCAACATGACAGGGTTTAGATGGTTTTCAAAGATGTATGCATCCTTGTGCTTTGGACGAAAGTAGCCTCCGCATTGGAAGAGTTAACCCTTATGCTGCTGGTGGCTAATTTGGCCAATGCAAAATGATGCAAAAAAACTGGAAAATGACTGAAACCTTGGCATATGGGTACTCATCTGAGAGTACTCATCAAGAGCTATCCAATGAATACCAACATGACAGGGTTTAGATGGTTTTTAAAGATCTATACGTCCTTGTGCTTTAGACGAAAGTAGCCTCAGATTGGAAGGGTTAAGGAATTTCTGCACTCACATTTTGAGTGAAACCTGTAAGGGGAATTGGGGAGAAGACTGGACCTGCACAGTACAGTGAAGTCCTGCTAAAATTCAAGAAAATAAAATGCAATTATAATATTAGATAACTATCTATGAAGTTGTGATAAAGTTGGTATGTTGAGATTTATTTAAAACATTGAAATTGAATACATACTTGCAAATGTGTCAGACACATATTTAACCAATACAAACAGGTCTAAGACCCTATCCCTAATGCCGCTAATTTGGCCTATACAAAATGATACAAAAAAACATTGAAATTGAATACATCCATTCGAGAGCATTTCTCAGAAATTGCATGTTCTGCCTGCTGAAATACTTCGAAAAATATCATTTTGTGCGTTAAAAGTTTTATGATTTATTTCTCTTATTATGTGTAGAGAACTTATGAATAAGGTGCTTTTGAGACCATTTGGCATCTCTATACTGTTTTATAAGTCCTAAAAAAGTTTCTTTACTGTGACCCTATTGTAACAAGTTTTTACTCAAAGATAATCCCTACTCTAAAGTCTTTCTGCACTTCCAACTCCCAATCAACATAAGACATGCATGAACAAAAAAATAATCCCAAAAAATAATAATTTACCGACCTCCCTACCCTATTTTTTTTTCGTACCGTTACAGGAAACAAACAATTTTTTTTCTTTAGGCCTAATAGAAATATTACAATCTTTTACAAAGTCACAACCATTGTAATATGTATCTTTATATATTTATAATTGATACTTTGGTTCACATTTCCTGGTACCAAATATTGGTGATAGATAAGAACTCTTTTTACTTTTAATTCTACATTTTTCCAAACTATAAAATATGGTGATAAGCCGATGATCGATTATAATAGATCATCGGATCGAAAGGCTTTTGAACCCAAAGTTTTGCATCGATTATTATTGAAATAAACAGCAAAAAGGATGTGTTTAGACACGTCAAGTTTTTTGCCCAAAAAAGTGCCAGAAAATGTCCAAAATATTGCTTACTTAGCGTAAGAAATAGTTAATAAGTGCTGCTGGGATGAAAGCGTGCGCAGCCGACTATGATCAATCATTGTACCCAACCGATGATCGATCATGAAATATACAGATAGTTAACCCATTAATGCTCACAGTGGCCAAAAGCAGCCTCACAATTTTAATGATATTTTTCAGGCAAAAGCAAAGTCAGGAAAGTATTTGATGAATAAATGTCTATCAGATCATTACCTACAACTCTCCTTCAAGTATTTTGTAAAACCATTCTCAATTTCAAAGTTATTGTAAAAAGTATCATAGATCCAGACGACAATTTCTGTATAAACTCTGAAGTATTAATGGGTTAAAGTTCCGTTAACCGTGAAGCATCAATTATTTGTCGCTTGTGTGCTGTATGAATAGAATTAGAATTCTGATCATGAAATGCCATATTCTCCAGAGCGTACTCAGTTAATTTGGAATTGCTGTTCATATCATACGAAACTATGGCTTCTTTGGACTCGGACATATCCGTCATGGCTTCCCCGTTCTTTTCCATGTTGTCTTGC
>OZ012689.1:11492281-11494781 GCA_963942565.1 Maea johnstoni | reverse complement strand
AAAATTTGGTCTGCCCACGTCAGCTTGAAAAGAGATGTGAACAATCATACAGAATGTGGTAAGGTCATGTATTGGCTCCCTGTGTCATTTTGGCTCAAAACAATCGTTGTTGCAATACTTTAATTCTCAATTCTGTAAAAATTATAATTACTCAGTTTTTAAAGCAGAAAAGAGGTAAACTGACCTATTCCAAACATAAGTTTTCTTATATTTTTCACGCTGAGGACTTTGTGGACGACCAGCGCATCAGCAATAAAGGCCGCTATCATGCGCACAGCAAATAGTGACATGTAGGGAATAGCTGAATAAAGTCCATTCTGGAAAAGATAAATAACAAAACATTCACATATTATAAACACGTACATGTAATCTTAGGTACATTCACATACTGCTTCTTAATGATTTTACTGGTAATGGTGTTGGCATGAGAGAGAGAGAGAGAGAGAGAGAGAGAGAGAGAGAGAGAGAGAGAGAGAGAGAGAGAGAGAAAGAGAGAGAGAGAGAGAGATGGAGCGAGAGAGAGACAGAGGGAGAGAGAGAGAGAGAGGAGAGACAGAGAGAGGAGAGACAGAGAGAGTGAGAGAAAGAGAGATGGAGAGAGAGGCTTCGAACATTTGTTATCCTGTGAAACATGAAACATGAATCGCAGCTACAGAATATCCATGTATGGAGATGAAAAAGAATCTGTCTTTGAAAGATGTACATGCTCTCGAAAAAATGTGCATCTTTTTGCAGTTGAGCAGCCATGCTGCCACACATAAAGGTAAATGTACAGGTCAACTTGGATATGACGGACCACTGTACGACGGATTTTTGCATATGACGGACGATATGCTTGGTCCCAGTCTGATGCATATCATATGTATACGACAGATTTTGCATATGACGGACCAATTTTCCTGGTCCCATTGAGTCCGTCATATCCAAGTTCACCTGTATTCGGTTTATAGTCTTGTATCCACCGAAGCGCTCACACGACCTTCCTCCCCTAGCAGGCACTGTACACATGGAAACCATTTCAATCCCCCGGGGGATATTCCAGAGCAACTGGCAGCATATAGCGCACACGCTCTAAGCACTGCCCACATATGTCTTACAGATAGTCACAGAAAGCTTTACTTACCAGTTTAATATCAAAGTGGTGCACCTCCTTGAGGTATGTGGGGGTGTTGGTGAGCAGGGTGTAGCTGAGCCAGCAGGCTGCAGTGTCGGCAACTATTATAGCTATCACAGGCATAGACGTCAGAATAGCCTTCCATGGGGTCTTGATACTCTGCAATAAAAGAAACAAAGCGCATGAAAAAAATGTCAGAGAGAGAGAGAAAGGAGGGAGAGAGAAAGTGACAGAGAGAGAGAACGAGAGAGAGTGCGGCAGAGAAAGAGTGACAGAATAGAAGAGAGACAGAGTGAGAAAGAACAGGGAGATGACAGGAAAGAGAGAGACAGAGTGACAGAACAAAACAGAGAGGGTGAGAGAGAGAACAAGAGGATTGAGAGAGAGACACACACACAGTGAGTGTACCAGCGAGAGAGAGAGAGAGAGAGAGAGAGAGAGAGAGTGTGTGTGTGTGTTTGTGTGTGTGTGTGACAGAGACAGAGTGGGCCAAAGAGAGAGAGAGTGTGGGAGAGAGAGAGACAATGCGTGTGCCAGCGAGAGAGAGTGTGTGTGTGTGTGTGCCAGAGAGAGAGAGAGAAAGAGGGAGAGAGAGAGTGAGTGTGTGTGTGTGTGCCAGAGAGAGAGAGAGAAAGAGGGAGAGAGAGAGTGAGTGTTTGTGTGTGTGCCAGAGAGAGAGAGAGAAAGAGGGAGAGAGAGAGTGAGTGTGTGTGTGTGCCAGAGAGAGAGAGAGAAAGAGGGAGAGAGAGAGTGAGTGTGTGTGTGCCAGAGAGAGAGAGATAGAGAGAGAGAGAGAGAGAGAGAGAGAGAGAGAGTGAGTGTTTGTGTGTGTGCCAGAGAGAGAGAGAGAAAGAGGGAGAGAGAGAGTGAGTGTGTGTGTGTGCCAGAGAGAGAGAGAGAAAGAGGGAGAGAGAGAGTGAGTGTGTGTGTGTGCCAGAGAGAGAGAGAGAGAGGGAGGGAGAGAGAGTGTGTGTGTGTGCCAGAGAGAGAGAGAGAGAGAGAGAGAGAGAGATAGAGAGAGAGAGAGAGGGAGAGAGATACTCACCTTACGTGCGGCTTGCGTTGTGGAATGCATGCAGCCCTCTACATACAGCCTCTCCTCGTCTGATACCCGGGGGTGTACTGCAGGACTGTTGTATGCTCCAAAGGCCCACCATATCAGCCACACCAAGCTCATGCCACCTGGTGGAGGAAGCGGGAATGAAAGTTGACATTTTTTCTCATTTTTTTGCCACCGGTTTAGCTTAAGTTTACCTTTATTTTGATTTCAAGGTGACCAATGCCCTTATATCGGGGGTAACATATTAAACGCTTTTGAACATCATAGGTGGGGCGCTATATCAAATGTCAGTTATTATTATCATTATTATTGTTATTATTATTATC
>OZ012689.1:11487281-11489781 GCA_963942565.1 Maea johnstoni | reverse complement strand
ACAACAACAACAACAAGCAAAATAAGATAAGATATCTTTATTAAGGTCTCACTCATAGTTGAATAATAGGTACATGTTGAATAATACATACACAGAAGACTGTGCAAGCCTTAAGCAAAAGGTTTTCTCTATGTACTTTGAGGTCGGGTGCAGACAGCGCAAAAGAAAGTGTTCTTCATTTTTCGTTACAACATCAAGCAGGATCATAACATATGTTACCAAACGAAATGTAATACATGGCAACAAATGTAATAGTAACCGTAAATGTAATAAATAAATATCACCAAATGTAATGACAACGACACATACTAAGAATTACATCAAATGTAACATCACACGTAAATGTAATACAAAAATTGACACCAAATGTAATGACAACCATGAAACAATAACAAAAATTATATCAAACGTAATATCAACCGTAAATGTAATACAAAATACATCGCATGGCATATCAACCATACATGTAATGATAAATTTACACCAAATGTAATAACTGACCAAACGAACAGTCACCACAAATGTAATTTTTCAAAATCAAATGTGATATTACATTGGTGTAAATGTGTTATTACATTTATGGTTGATATCACATTTGGGGTATTATTATCTATTATATGTGTGGTTGGTTATTACATTTGATGTAGTTTTTGTTACATTTGTGGTTGTCACTATGTTTTGTGTAATAATTTATCACATTTATGGTTGCTATTAGCAATAGCATTATTACATTTACGTTTCCTCGACCAGATACAACTGGCTAGTCACGACTTAGCCTCAATAGGACCAAAACGGTGACGAAAATCGAAATTGAACTACATCCTGAAACCGATTTCGCCTGCTATGTTAAGCAGAAAAGGTGATGATAATCGGAATTTCAAAGTCAGTAACTGAACCTTTTTTTTTAAGAACCATAGTTTATCCAGGTTACATTATATCCATATAAGGTATTAATTATTACGATGGTGCGGGTGTGAACGACAAAAAAATCTGCGTTTTTGGAAAAACTGGAAAAAAAAATTCTGCAATTTTCCTGAAAAATGATTTTTTTTTAAATTCTACTGGTCACACCTGCACAATCGTAGATTATGCATAACAGTAATTGAACTTACCTGAACAAGCCCCTGTGCTGCGCGCGCAGCCATGAGTGCATACGGACTCGCCTTAGCTGCAGTGGGCATACAGATGACGGATATGGCGGCAACGGCCATGCTGCTACCGTAAACTATCTTGCCCCCCACGTGTTCAGCCAGCATACCGCCTGCCACCTGCGTCACTATGTACCCCCAGAAAAACGAACCGTGGATCAGACCTTGGGTTTCTTTGCTCCATGCGAAAGGGCCATCCTAAGAATATGGTAATAATAATGATGAGGATGATGATAATAATAATATACTACTACTACTACTACTACTACTACTACTACTACTACTACTACTACTACTACTACTACTACTACTACTTCTAATGATAATAATAATAATAATAATAATAATAATAATAATAATAATAATAATAATAATAATAATAATTGTAATAAAAAAAATAATAATAATAACGATAACAATAATGATAATAACAATTATGACAATGATATGATAATCATAATGATAAAAATGATACTAATAATAATAATGATAATAATATTGTTAACAATGATAAAGCTAATAATAATAATAATAATAATAGTAATAATAATAATAATAATAATAATAATAATAATAATAACAATGATGATAATAATAATAATAATAATAATAATAAGTCAATTAATCCTCATCATACATCTAAAATGAGACATCGCACTTGACATGTTCAATGTAGGTGTGAGATATCTAGAAGATCACGTTTGTGTCGTCTTTCAAGATCAACTTTTCATTTCACTTACGTCTCATTTACTGACATTAGTGTCAGAAAGCCAAGGCCATGTTTAGAGATATCAGTAAAATAAGAAAGTGGCCCGGAAAGATGACACAAATCAGGTCTAGATATCTAGTAATGTTTGCCCTTTTTGCATTTATAAATGGATATTTCTATGCCATTGACAAATTGAAATAGGTGGACAAATCGGAGTGACAGGCATGGAAACTCCAATTTAGACGTACTAGTAGTGTTGTATCGTGTTTATTGACTGTATAATCAAGTTTATACAAAATCATTTTCAATACATATATAGTATATACGTACGATGGTGCATGTGTGAACGGCAGAAAATAAATTCTGTCGTTTTCCAGAAAAACAGCGGGAGAAATATTTAATTGTTTTTCTGCCGTTCACACCTGCACCATCGTATATAAGAGTAAGTTACAAATAAATCAAATATAACGAAAAAACAAAAGTATTGATTTAGAATAATTGTACTCATGCATGTAGACTAAGAGAGTACATACACATACAAGAATATAACTAGTGAATGTAGTCATCCTACACACGGAAGATGTTATATACAAAAAAGGAAGGGAACGAGAATTATTTTGAAGGACATGGAGTTGGAATTGTA
>OZ012689.1:11475485-11482985 GCA_963942565.1 Maea johnstoni | reverse complement strand
CTATAATATAAACCGATTACCTTTAGAGTCCATGCAGATTTTGTCGGTGGTTATTATATATTGGGTACTTAGCCCTTATGTTTCTGATGGCTAATTTGGCCAATACAAAATGATACACAAACATGAAAAATGACTGAAACCCTTGCACATTTCTTCTCTTCCGAGAGTACTCAGCGAGAGCTTTCCAATCAGTACCAACATGATAAGGTTTAGATAGGGTTTAGTTGTCCGGTATAATAAAACAAATATGACATTCCTGTGGGGTGTCATGTTTGTATAATATATATATATATATATATATATATATATATATATATATATATATATATATATATATATATATATATATATATATATATATATATATATATATATATATATATATATATATGCACTTAGGACTATACTGTCATCCTGAGTGTCTTAGAAGGTTCCTCACATGGCAGGGGTCCTAGCTCTTGGGATTTGATCGGGCTCAAAGTATGATACGATAGCAGCAATGACCCCGTCATGTGAAGAGGCCCTCTGCTTATCAGTTTCTAGTCATCTTTTAGAATGTATGGCGAATAACTGTATCACCTTGATAACAATTTACAGCTAGTGCAACATATACTCTACATAGGTAATCAACCAAGGCCGGTTTTTAGAAATTAAGTGTGTCGTAATAATAATAATAATAATGATTATAATAATACTACTAATAATAATGATAATATTGACAATAATGATAGTAATAATAATAATGTTAATAATGATGATACTTGTAATAACAACAACAATGACAACTTATTATTATTATTATTATTATTATTATTATTATTATTATTATTGTTATTATTATTATTATTATTTTTATTTTTATTCTTATTACTATTATTGTTATTATCATTGCTATCATTATTATTATCATTATCATTACTATCATTATTACTGTTATTATAATTATTATCATTATTATTATCATCATTATTATTATTATAATTATTATTACTATTATTATTATTATTAAGATCTACACAGGTAAAAATTGACAGGCCCGTTACTGGCTCAGAACCTGGGTACTGGGGCCGTTTCAATGGGCCAGTAACGGGCCTGTTAGGGGCCCGTCAAAACAACGGGCCCGAATGGGCCGGTTATGGGCCCGTTAAAACTGGTAAACAGAGACATTTGGTGGCCATATTTTACAACATAATTTACAATATTTTTATCATAAGAAGTCGAATATTTTCAAAAAATCGTTATTTTCTTCCAAAATTAAACTTTGAAAATGTTATAAAAATATCTTTTATATATTCAATATCTCCAAAATGATCAATTGAGAAGAATCTTCTCATTGTAAGCATTATTCATTTTGCACTGATACTTACAAAGCATGGGATTGGGATGCGTGCAAGTGGTATCTATATAAGAGGTCAGAGATCAGTACTTAGTATATGATAAGCATTGAACTCTGGTCAGTGCATGATCTAATCCCGGCGGGGGCACTCAAGGATAGAGGCGGGCCGCACCCGCGTTATGTATTTCGCGGAGGAAGGGGTCTTTTTTAAGACCTCCGCATGTCTGCGATTTTGTAAAAGAAGGGTACTTGTTTGAACCCAGTCAGGAAGAATGGGGGTTGAAAATCCCCTTACGAAATATACGCAGCTGTGACGCCTAGTGACTCCCAAAGTGACTGGGCTTTCGAGTCTGTAGTTCAACAATATTGAACCTTACTTATGCATCTGAAGTTGTTATTGTCGATGTTTATCTCTGAACTATGAGTCTGCTGCCGCTAAACAGGCAGAGGATTATAAAATCTAAAGTTAAAATACGTGTTCCCATTCATCCAATGTCAGTGTTTTGATAAAAGAAGGGGTGTTTTTTACTGGAAAAAGTCAGCGTTTTTTAAAAATAAGGGTGCTTTTTTGGCCAGAAACCAGTGCTTTAGGGGTATTTTTAAATTTTGATAACGAGCGTATGTACCCCCCCCCTAAATACCTAAGTGACCCCCCGGGGATCTAATAACTAAGGCATTATCAGGTAAGATTTAAAGGGTATGTATTGACTAGTCACATGGTATAAATCCTGCGGAAGATAATTGGAACATTTTTTTTTGAAATGTAGATATATTGAGGGATCAAACGGGATCACACGGGCCCGTCAACTTTTACCTGTGTATAAGGTAATTGGTCAATGCCCCTAAAAGTGCCTTATTTGTGATTCTACCTTCAAAATTAAAAGAGAAATGTATTATATCTCAATGTTACCTTTCTTAGGACATAGGACACCTTGTATACAGGTGCACTCCACCAATTGACTGAGATATTATTGTTAGAAGGTGAATGCATAGAGGGAACCATGCTTGTTTCTTGATTTCATAATCAATAATGTTTTTTTTATAATTTATTGCACCATATACAGACAGGTTGTACAAGAACAAATAAATCCATGATGACATTGATTTCATATCATGCGGTTCATAGTCAAAAAACAGGTCTTTTGTATCTCATCAAAGGTTCATAAGATCATTGTATATGGAAGACCATTTTCCAAGCACCTTCTCGAGGTTATCAGTTACCATTAACGTTCCAATATTTATTTCTATCGACATGTATTGTTTAGTCTTTGTTTAACATCCAGTAGTCTTGGTACATTGCACTTCCATTTACGCTTGTATATCTTCGTTTTTTGTAACAATTATTATGTAATTGGCCAGGTATTTGTTGTCTCTGTTGCCTAGAACTACCGATATTTTGTCCATAATTATGCCTTTCTTTATTTTTAGTTTTAGCTATCTTTCAACTTTGTTCCATAGTTCTTTAAGGTTTTGACATTCGTATAGAAGATGACTAACTGTTTCCTGTTTGCCACAGTTGTCACAAGTATCATGGTCAACTTATTGGAATTGGAGTAGTTTCTTTTTAAAGCCTTATTGACTGTTCCCAAGGGCGTTATGAGCATATAACATGTGGTCACATGGTACAAATTAAGCATTCTGATTGGAGGAGATAGCTTAAGCAATAATAATAGTTATTAATGTTTTGTGTTCAATTTGATACTGAAAATATTTTATACACGCATCTAGTCTAAATTTGAACGGTAACTCATAACCATATTCCCAGTCTATGACTTCTGCATTGTTCATTTTCCCTTCCCATCTTTATCTGCCAATGGGTATGGTATGTGCAATTGTTAAGTGTCCAAATTTTTCGAATGTTTTGTCCACCTTTTGTGTCCTTCGGTAACTATTCCATCGTGTTTTCTCCAGATTAAAGATTTTTTGTATGACACTCTTATCCCTGTTCCAATTTCTGGGGATTGCAGTGCAGAAGGCATGGTATTGGGTAAAAATACCTTTTTACCTATTATGATTCCAAATTCATTCTGCGATGGTAGAGTACCATTCTCATTGTACATATCCTTAACATAATGTGTTTTACCATTGCACCAGGTATGGCAAAAGGGAAATGTGAGCTCTGGGTCTCCCCATATGGGTAAGATATCAATGCTAAATTGTATGACATTTTTAAGGTTCTGGTACCATATGCTATAACTACATCCTTCCAGAAAGGGTTTTTGATTTCACTTTTCAGGGATATTTGGTAATTTGTATCTGTCAATACTAATCTATCAATTTTGTATTTAAGTGGAAATAATTCTTCCCAGTCTAGTGATGAGTTAAGCATTTTTCTTAACCATGTCAATTAAAGACTTTTATCAAATTATATTACATTAAACATTTTTAGTCCTCGTTCTCTTTTCTCATTGCATATGGTTTACTTGCTCACTCATGCCTCTTTTTATTACGGATAAAATTATCGCTAATTTTGTCAATTCTTTGATAAGTAGTTTTAGTAGGTGACGGCAATGAGAGTTAGATGTGTGTTATGTTTGAGAGGACTAAGCCTTTTAGTACTGCTATCTTTCCTATAGGGTTTATATTTCTGCAGTCACAAGCTTTTGTTATGCATCTAATTTGCTCTAGTTTCTCTGATATACTATAGATAAATACATTTACATTCAATCTAAAGATTCATTGATTGACAAAAAATAGTATACATAACGTAACAAATTCATAATCAATTCATAACGTAAATTCAACCCCTTAGAATTCAGACTTCTCCAGCAAACATCGTCTGTCACACCATACCAACAAAAATGCTTAAAGATAACGTTTTTATTTTTCCCGTCTGTAACCCATTAGGTAAATTCGGGAAAATTAAGAACACGTTAACATTAGCAGTTATACAGTATTAAGTTATATGATCCTCTCCATGTTCTGGACATCATAATCTATGCCTTGAAAGTTGTTACCCAATCCGGGTTGCTTTCCCTTCTGAACCTTCTATCTATTTTCCTTATATTTCCGATCCATATGACCTTGGTTTTAGTATAGTTTTTCTTTAAACCTGATTTACTATAGAACCACTTTAATATTTTCCAACTCATGTCTGTATTAAATGTCATCTGCATATTGGCCAAGTCTGTGATAATCTTTTTAGGACTTTAATACCTCTTAAGTTCTTCTCCTTTTTGAAAGCCAAAGTTAAGTATTCTGAGCACATAATGAAAATGTATGGAGAGAGAGGATCACCCTTGTGACATTCTCTATGTAACTTAAAGGGGGCTGAAAGGTGACCATTGAGGATTATTCTTGCTTTTTAATTTTGCTGAAACATGGTGATCCACTAATTAATAATGTTAATTAGATGTGAGTGACGTCATGCCAGATCAACTGCTCCCAAGGCAGCCACTTGGCAGATAGGACTGGTGCTGAGTGAACAGTTAAAAGCTTGAGCACAGACATGGTGATAGCACTAATTGTTAAGCTTTTGGTGCAACAATGATACTAGAAAATAATCTGGGAGACCATTCTACTCAATTCAACACAAAAAGATAACTACAAAAAACAGTTTTGATAGCTAGATGGTTCCATAATGTAGGAACTGGATTGACTTTGAAGACTTTAAACTTTTCTGCTCATAAGAAAGTCTGTTGGGATCACTGCTCCCTCGTGCTTTCAAGAGCATTAGGAAACTTGTTTAGGAGTTGTATTAGTCATTGAAAAAACCTTGTTGCTGAGAATAGCTGTGGCTCTCTTTGCAATACCTTTGAATTGCATGAATGCAACATAGGAGGTTGCCAGTACTGAAGGATTGAGGCAGGTAATATCACAGTCCATGTGTTGTGTTAAACGTTCAACATCTCAGGTTTTCCTCCAGAATACCAACAGATGCATACCTTTCATCCTGGCTTTATATTAACATACAAAGTGCCAACCATTCCACTTTTATCTTGGTTAATAATACGGTAAATAATTACGCAATCAATCTTTTCATGGGTTTTGTCATGATTTCAGGGTACACTCTTGTTATGGTCAGTTAACTGAGAAAGTCGACTGGCATGAGATTTGATGATCAAGGGACAACTCTGTGTGTTTTAGTTACGGGGATACTTATAGATAAGAAGACCTTAAAGAACAAACGTTCTTCTTATAGTTTTATATCTCCTTTATTCATATCCAACCGTCTTTATTGAGTGGAGATTTATGAGTTCCTAAATTCAAAGGCTTTTCATTAATTCATAATGGAAAACTAATGTTGCTTTAAGAGAATCAGAATCCTTGAAGATGTTTGTTTTCTTCTTTCAAGTAATAATGTCTAATTGATTCATTTTGGGAGATCCAGGGGGCGGTTGTCATTAGTAACCCAAAACCTCCTGAAGAATATAGTGGTATCATCTGGGGGTGCATATTCGCTGCCAGATCCCCCGAAGAAGGTGGAAAAGAAAATCTGCTCAATTCCAATGGAGTCCTTCGCCCTTGTATTGATGTCCGTGATCTGGAACGCCAGCACCCCATCCAACCACATCTTTATGACCCCATTGTGTTGGTTAGGGTCGCTCAGTTGGGTGTACTGGGTTAGGGTATGCCATTGTCCGCGCTGGAAGCGTAGGGTGCCACGTCCGAGGCTGTGTCCGCACCTCCAGTTGCAGACAATGTTGTCCCTGTCGCAGAGATCGGCGGGTTGGCTCTCAGGAGCGTACAGGTACACCTCCACGTCACCGTTCGTACGCCACATGAATCGCGTGGAGAAACAGTCGTTGGTAGGTCCAACACAGCCAGAACACGACCCAGTACCACCCTGAAGGATAATTACGATTTTCGTCACTTTTTCTGCAATAACTAGTCAGTTGTAAGTAGTGGGAAAATCCGAGGACCCGGCGAATTTTGGAATTTGGAGTTTCGTTTTTCGTCACACTTACGCCATGTTGTAGCTAATTCGTGACTAGCCAGTTGTAAGTGGTGGAGAAAACCGAAGGATCATGCGAACACCACCACCTAATCCCAAGTCACTGGCAACTTTCTCATTTTCACGTGCTCAGGCGGGATTCGATCTCGGAAAGTGTGATAGACTGCTAGTAGTCAATTGCAGCGCTAGACCACGCAGCCATCAGGGTATGCCCCAGTGCCACTATGAATACGACAAACCCTGCTTGACAGTTACCCACATCAACCCGATTCAAGTATGAAATAGAATTCTGATTATATACACTGCTGTATTAAAACCAAATCGTGCTTTGCTAGTGAGGGATGGAGCAGAACACCTGGAGTACATAATAAACCAGCAACCTATTAAAAATTAATGGCAGGTTGCTTAAATAATCCTGAGAAGAAACGCAACTATTAATTACATAACCACGACCGGCTAAATCGGCTATGTTCTTTATATCTTACCGATTCAAAATCTATCTCGTATGGATATTTGATAATAATGGTTTGTTATTTGTCAAGGCAATGCCGTTATCTAGCGGACCCTCTGGATGTGCAACACTGAACAAAAAATCCACATAGAAATAGTAACTTTGATAAATGATTATACTTTATCTATAGGACGCATATAAATGATGTTATTAATTAAAACATACAATTTATGATCATTCGCGATTTTCTTAGCTTTCAACAGCATAAGCCAACTCACAAAGATAAAAAAAGCTCAAGACCATTTAGAATAAATATATCTACATTTCTATGAACGACCACCAGGGGTTTAGCTTGAAGATGAGAGTGCAGAATGACGCACGTTTATATAGCGAGCAAGCAATCCCGCATGTACAAGTAAGTTATCTGTGCATGTAAGAAAGGCCAAGCACAGAGCAAGATGGTGATATTTTCTTTCAAGTCAATTCTAGTCGGAATGTTTGTATTATATTATATGACATTATTGTTATGTCAATCTTGCGCAGTGAAGTTGATCATTACATGTGATGCCATTGGACTCTGGGCAGACTGGGACCACTATGGAAATAAGTTTCTAACTTTTAGTGTATATATCCTGTGTTCTGGTTAGAATTATATAGCATAGCAGTTAATGACACTAGTCACATTTATATATGTTTTTTGGTGTGCCAAATGCTATGTAATACACATCGTACTAGACCAAATCAAATCAAATCAAATCAAGCTTATAGAATAAAAACTTACATAGAATCCTGGAATCTTTCCCCCCTTCACGAAGTCGA
>OZ012689.1:11442985-11470485 GCA_963942565.1 Maea johnstoni | reverse complement strand
GAAAACATTGCTATTTCGAAAGGAGTTTAGTTGACTATATAGACCTCAAACATCTGTCAACTGACTATTCTTTATAAAGCGCTTTCGAACATATAATAAAGCGCCATATCAAATAGCAAATATCAATTGTTACTATTGATTATCATTATCATATTCATATTAAGACGGTCGTGCGGAATAATGTATGTGTCAAGTAATTACATCGGGGTCAGGCTTCGGGTAGCGTTTGAGCTGACTTCGAGTTGGTCGGTGGGTATTTCGGGTTATTCCGGCTGTGTGTGGCCAAACAAGCCCTCTGCATTGATGTTACAACTGAAGTAGGTGCCAATTGGACTGGGATAGAAGCAGAGCGGAGCGGAGGAGCAGTGGCGTAGTGGTAACGTGTTCGACTAGCAACACGAAGGTCGCGGGTTCGATTCCGGCCGGCGTCACTACTCTCTGCTTCGGATGGCACTTTAAGGTGCTTCAGTGGGGGCTTAAAGGGTGTAATCCGACATCCATAGAATGTAGCTTATATGTCCGTTATTATGCATTATATCAGAGGGTCCATATGATACGTAGGTGCAGGACACGTAGACACCCAACGTGTCTGAAAACCATAACATTCAACTTCTGGATAGTGCAAAAGAAAAGAAAATATTGATCAAAATAAAGGGGAAATGACAGCATCCAAACCTTTTTATTTGACGAGCTAACTATGCATCACTAAAATTTTGGAAGGTAATTACAGGGTTCTGTGTAACCATACCTTGAGGCATACCACAAAATAAACTAAAATTATGCTGCCATCGCTATACAATTCATGCCTGAAGTGACCAAGTGCAGTGTAATCACTGATTTGGTCGCCATTTGCATTATGACTGCACTGTCGCAAGACGCACTACAAGACTCCATACTCGAGTTAACGAATGCCTCACTAGTTATGATGATGGTATGCCTGTGCACAGACATGTAAAATACATCATACGTCAATAAAACTAGAATTTCGAGTTGTTGTTTATCTTAAATTTCCAAAACGGCACACGTGTGTATTAGGTTGGTGCTGCCATCTAGTGTTGCCACTGTCAGTCACTTGCGTCTGTTTTATGCAACAGTAAACCAAATGTTGTTTGACTATTAGACTCCAGGTTACATGTATTTGACATTGCGATTGACCTGTTTGCTTGGGATGCGCACACAACGGACCGTTTCTCCTGATATCGCTCTTCTCGTATTTGATCTTTAACCACTCCAAATTATTTGATGCAATATATTTCCAAGTTTAATAAATTAGAATGATGTTGTATGTGATCAAAAAAACCTGAGCTTCGGACGTACAATAATATGGCTTGGAAAAGAAATATTATTTCATTCATTTACGGCTCTCATACAGTTGTTTTTAGTTTTCAACCAACAGTTCACTTTTGAATATTTTTACAATTGCTCTGATCACAAGGTTTAAACCAGGTCAATGTTCGGGCTCACTGGCATGAATGTGGTTGAAAAAAACGCGCCCTGGCTTGAAACTGGACTGTCTGCGTTCGAGACGGCTGCACCCGTCTGCGGTCGATTGAAAAGAGATAGTGGTGTCACGCTGTACTGAAGCACCTTAAGCCGTAAGTCCAGTCGGCCAGAAGCCTTAGTAGCTCGTGTTTCTTGTAATTGATATACCGACTTAGTATAAAGATTACTTTACTTCTTTACTCTTTTTTATAGAAATAACCCAATCCTTTTTCTGGGGTAAGTATTCTAGCTCTTAGAAGTCGTAGGTACACCATTATCTGTATTAATGGTACAAGCTAGTCAATATAACAGCTTCTCTCATACGTTACGTTTTGTAAGTACTCTATGATCTTATAAACTACGTTGGCGTGAACCTTGTAGAAAACAAGGCGCAAGGCTAGAGCAGGAATAATTTAATAAGTTATATGTAGGCGACATCCATAGAGACAACTTCCATTTAAATGCAGTTATATTTGTAACTCTCACACTAACATATTCAATCCAGGAGCATATCTGACGTATATATAATTGCAACGCAGACTATATCTTTCACGTGCTTTTCAGCTAAAGACACTCACAGATGTGCAGCTGTCGTTTATAAACTGAGAGGTTTATTCGGATAATTCAGAGTTATCCCCCTCTGGAAACATAAATAATTCAGTTATCCCCCTCTGGAAACATAAATAATTCAGAGTTATCCCCCTCTGGAAACATAAATAAGTCAGAATTATCCCCTTGTGGGAACTCCTGTTTGCCTGTAAACTTATTTACAAGTGGGAAATGCCCTACCAGTGTTTTAACTACCGGGTATTTATAGCTATATATAACTTTCACCATCATGGCGTAAAGGATGATTCTGTCCACAGACACTATAACCGTCTAGATCAACTGGACACCAATGTGGAATAAACCAACACCATATGTCTCTTTTGTGTCGACGGTTTGTAAACACACATGTCGGTTGTTTGGAAGATGTGACGTCAATAATACGTATGCATAAAGGAGGTGTAACGTGATCAGCATTTTGTCAGTTTTATCACCATATATACCTATGTGTATTTCAGTCGCTGGGAGATGTAAAACACACACACAAGCTAACATACATACATACATACATACATACATACATACATACATACATACATACATACATACATACATACATACATACATACATACATACATACATACATACATACATACATACATACATACATACATACATATATATATATAGACGTGAAGAGTATGTTTTGCCCATGCTGCGTCACAACCACTCATTTGTGAAGGGGTCAACAGAGTACACGTTGAAGCCTACTCGTCTCCTCTCATCCCCTGCCCCCAGGTTGGGCTTGGATGATTCTTAACTAAATGTGGGCATTTACCTTGAAATCACATGTTCAACATTGAAATCACATTTCAAACCAATAAAAACCTATATATATATATATATATATATATATATATATATATATATATATATATATATATATATATATATATATAGATATATAGATATATATATAAATTTATATATATATATATATATATATATATATATATATATATATATATATATATATATATATACATATATATATATACATATATATATATATATATATATATATATATATATATATATATATATATATATATATATATATATATATATATATATATATATATATATATATATATGTATATATATATATATATTTACACACATACGAATATATTGCTTTTTATTGGCATTATATAAATATATATATATATATATATATATATATATATATATATATATATATATATATATATATATATATATATATATATATATATATATATATATATATATATATATATATATGCTTTCTGTGCTGTATACGTCACGCTGATACGTCATGCCGATACATTTCCGAGGTTTAGGGGTCTGGATGATAACAGCCCTCTCATAACAATTTGTGTTTGGCCTCATGGTCTTCAGTTACATGTAGCGGTGGAGAATGTTAGCGGTTCACATGACGTCCTGTCTTCACACCAGCATACGGCAACAGCCAAGGCAGGGGACGAAGACGCCCGTCACAATGTACCGCGTACGGTCTACACAAACATCCGTGCTCATGATAGGTACGTATTTTACGGCATGCTTTTTATATTCATATACCTTTTTCATCAAGAACGATGCTGCATGAGGATGTTTCCTCAATTTCGTAAGTAGTATATTATGTTGTGTCTCGCTAGACTCCTTACTATATTTTGCGTTTTTTAGTGTTTTGTTATTCGTCTGTACCCACAAGAGGAAACTTATTTTACGACATGCTCTTCTATATTAGAATGATAGCTCTACAGCAAGAACGTTTTTGAATGAAGATTTTAACCGGTATGTCTGTTGGTGTATGTATTCGTGAAACGTTTATTAAGTTGGGTCTCAAAGTAAATTGGTCGAGGTCAAGGTCAAGGTCAAGTATAGGATGAGGTCTCAAGAAGTTAATATCCACTGAAAATCTGCAATAATATCAAGAAATATCTGGGTAACAAGGACTCCATCGTATCACCTCAAATTCTCCTGAAGTATTCTCGCCAGCAATATATGCATCTTAAGGATATTAACCCTTTTGCTGCTGGTGGATAATTTGGTCAATAAAAATGATGCTAAATAACGATGAAAATGACTGAAACTCTGGCGCATAGGTACTCATCTTATAGTACTCAGTGAGAGCTTACCAATGGATACCAACATGACACGGTTTAAATAGTTTTCAGAAAAGTACTGCTGTTTTGTGCTTAAGACAAACGCATCCTCAGAATGAAAAAAAATAAAGCGAGTTCCTCTTTAAACGTTACGGGTGTGTCCGCGTTTGGATGTACTCAAGGACATAAAATTACTCGTGTATATAGCTCTCTAGATTTTCCCCATTCTACAGAGATCACACAGGGCTGCATTATGTAGTGGAAGTTTTTTTTTAATGGAATAGGTGGAATATAAGAAAAAAAGAGAGACTTTAGACAGGCTGCAATACATTAGTTAAAGTCTTGAAGGACAATTCCACCATGAATAAAACAGAGGCTCAAATAGTGTCTTATGGTATTCTCTACTTAAATCCATGTTCCCACCAGTGCCAACCTTCATACAAGAAGTATATTGCTGTTTTAACACCTCCTTAACAGACACAGAATGCAGGCACTGGGGGCGACCATTTTAGCCTGTTAATAGCTCGCGTAGTGAGTCGGCCGAAGGCCGGCTCAGCGTAGCGAGCATTTACGGTATATATATAGTGTAATGGCAGGATACACACTGAGGCAGGATTTTTGGTGTTGACGTCTGTCTGTTCGTCTCTCGTCGGGCTCGCTCTCTCGACCCTGCTCGGTCGATTACCTCGGAAAAATGAGCATAACTTTTTGCTTTAAGAGCACATTTTGCCGCCAGATCGTTTCATGTTTTAAATATTTCTTAATCAAATAATAAATTTGGATTGTCTCCTTTGAATTGTGTCAAAATAGCGTTTTGGTCGCCGACTATCGTGCAACACACGCCGAACTATGCAACAACTGAAACATACATGCTCACGTGCGACAAATGCTGACGTCTTGAAATGACGTCATGTTAAGATGGAATTCATCGTAACTTCGATGTTCACAGTAAAAATGACTTTACTTGTCTTTCCGTGAATCGATTTCAATGCAGTTTGAATCGCTACAACCGCCACAAATAACTCTACATGTCTCTTAATTCTAGTTGAAATCTGTCGTGAAATGACAATTTTGCAACAGGTTGAAGTCATAGTAATTTCTTAGATGAGCCACCACGACTTCTTAATTCAAGGTAATTTTTATGCCATATTTTTGCTCAATCGATCGCTACGCATACTGTGTGTGGTTATTGCACAAATTTGAAGCTCATGTTAAGGGGCTTCCAATATGTTTCAGCAAAGTGCAAGTAAAGAAATGATAACTATAACAATAACAAACAATTTGTGACTGCATCTGAAAGGGAATGCAGAAATATCATCGAGCTGCGCGAGCATTTAAAGCTTTGCTTTCTCATCATATTAGCTCGCGTAGTGAGTCGGCCGAAGGCCGGCTCAGCGTAGCGAGCATTTACGGTATATATATAGTGTAATGGCAGGATACACACTGAGGCAGGATTTTTGGTGTTGACGTCTGTCTGTTCGTCTCTCGTCGGGCTCGCTCGCTCGACCCTGCTCGCTC
This sequence comes from Maea johnstoni, assembly GCA_963942565.1. Taxonomy (NCBI): domain Eukaryota; kingdom Metazoa; phylum Annelida; class Polychaeta; order Spionida; family Magelonidae; genus Maea; species Maea johnstoni. The sequence continues at coordinate 11,464,791 of OZ012689.1, read as the reverse complement.
GATTACCTCGGAAAAATGAGCATAACGTTTTGCTTTAAGAGCACATTTTGCCGCCAGATCGTTTCATGTTTTAAATATTTCTTAATCAAATAATAAATTTGGATTGTTTCCTTTAAATTGTGTCAAAATAGCGTCTTGGTCGCCGACTATCGTGCAACACACGCCGAACTATGCAACAACTGAAACATACATGCTCACGTGCGACAAATGCTGACGTCTTGAAATGACGTCATGTTACGATGGAATTCCGCGTATTCCAAAGTCGTAACTTCGATGTTCACGGTAAAAATGACTTTACTCATCTTTCCGTGAATCGATTTCAATGCAGTTTAAATCGCTACAACCGCCACAAATAATTCTACATGTCTCTCAATTCTAGATGAAATCTGTCGTGAAATGACGATTTTGCAACAGGTTGAAGTCGTATTAATTTTTATGCCATATTTTCGGTCAATCGCTACGCATATTGTGTGTGGTTATTGCACAAATATGAAGCTCATATGAAGGGGCTTCCAATATGTTTCAGCGAAGTTTAAGTAAGGAATGACGTCACGGATAACAATAACAAACACTTTGTGACTGCATTTGAAGGGGAATGCAGAAATATCATCGAGCTGCGCGATGCATTAAAGCTTTGCTTTCTCATCATATTAGCCTCTAACAGGGCTGTTGGTGCAACTAAGTCATTATTCCATGGCCGATTCGGTCGGCCCATGGTATGTGAACACGGCCGCTCTGAAGGCCGCAAATCTCGTGGACTGCTTCCGCGGTCTCGCTAAGAATCGCGAGATCAGAAGGCGCTCCCACGCAATGTGATTGTTGAGAGTTCTGAACGTGCAACAATCACTTCACGTGAACTAGTCACAGCTGGCCGTAATTGTGTCGCGAAACGTTGGATGATTTCATAACCAGGGGGGGTTTCAAAAATAGCGTTTTGATCAGGTATCACGCTAAACTACGTAATTAAGTAACACTGCTCACGCGACGTCGGGGAAAGACGACACGGTGACGGTGGTGGACGATATGTGGTACAGTAAAAATAGATTTATGAATACTCGCTTTTCCGTGGCTCAATTTTATGCGGTTTGGAGCATTAAAACCGCCAAAACTAATTCTACCTGCCGTTTAATTTTCTCTCAAATCTGTTGCGAAATGAGGATTTTGCGACTGGTTGAAATCGTTGTGGTTTTAATGCCAATTCTTTTCGCTTATTCTATGGTATCTTTTATAAAAAGTATGAACTGAAATCTTTAATTTTAATGCGGTTTAAATCGTTAGAACCGCCACAATTTATTCTACATGCTTCATAATTTGCTTTCTAATCTGTTGAGAAATAAAGATTTTGCGACAGGTTGAAATCGTTGTAGTGTTAATGCCAGTTTTTTTTCGCTCAATCTATTTTAGATTTTGGTCAGTATGAAATGAAATCATCCGAAGCTAGTGGCCTTTCCTTTTGTCAATTTAAATGCGCTTTAAATCGTTAAAAACGCCACAATGTCCTCTACATGCTTCCTTATTGGCTTTCAAAATCTGTTGAGAAATAAAGATATTGCGACTGGTTGAAATCGTTGCAATTTTGATGCCAATCTTTTCATTCAATCTATGCTATCTTTTGGTGAGTATGAAATAATCCGAAGCTACGCCTTTCCATTGGTCAATTTCAATGCAGTTAAAATCGTTAGAATCGTCACTATTTCCTCTACGTGCTCCTTAATTTTGCTTTTGAATCTGTTTAGTAAGGAAGATTTAGTGAAAGGTTGAAATTGTTGTAATTTTTTTTCGCTCAATCTACGTGCTCTTCTGGTCAGTATGAAATGAAATTATCCGAGGGTACGCCTTTCCGTGAGTCAATTTTTATGCGGTTTGAATCGATAGAACCGCCCACAATTTCCTCAACATGCTTCTTAATTGGCTTTTAAATCTGTTGAGAAATAGAAATTTTACGACAGGTTGAAATCGTGGTAATTTTAATGCCAATTATTGTTTCGCTTAATCTATCTTAATCTACCTATAATCTATCTTTTGGTCAGTATGAATTGAAATCATCCGTTAGTCAATTTTAATGCGGGTTGAATGGTTAGAACTGCTTTTACATCTGTTGAAAAATAAAGATTTAGGGACAGGTTGAAATTGTAATTTTTTTGCCATTTTTTCGCTCAATCAATGCTATCTTTTGGTTAGTATGAAATGAGATCATCAAAAGCTACGCCTTTCCGTGGGTCAATTTTAAGGCGATGTAGATCATTAGAATAGCCACAATTTCCTCTAAATGCTTCTCAATTTGCTTTCAAATCTGTAGCGAAATGAAGATTCTGGGAAAGGTTGAAATCTTAGTAAGTTTTATGACATCTTTAGTAGCAGGAAAAATTGCCACAGTGATGGCCCCAATGTTTACGGTAAAAATTAATTACTCGCCAGGTTTCAAATTTCAAAATCTCACACTCCCTTCTACTATCCTTTTACTGCTCTCTTAAACTTGTTACAAACTGATGATTTTGCGACAGGTGGAAATGGTAGTGAGTTCATACAATAAATCTTATGGTCAGAACAACAAAAAAAATGAAATCATCCGAAGCTTCGCGCTCCGCTTCCTGGCCATGTCAGCATCATATTGGGGCTGTTGTCTTTAAATATAAAGGTGGTCTGTATAGCTTAAGTGTGGACTCTAAGTGATTAATGCATGGCAACATGAAAATTCGCCGGCCATGTCTTCGCTCTTTTCGAAAGCGCGAATTATCAGTAAGGTAGCTGCTAATGACTAATAGTATGAGGGTTGGCACTGGTGGGAACTTAGATTTAAGTAGGGAATACCATAAGAAACTATTTGGGCCTCTGTTTTATTCATGTTGGAATTGTCCTTTAAACACAGTACCCTACCTCGAGTCTGGGAGTCACGTGTCGTTTGCCCACGTGTCAAAAATCTGCCCCCCCCCCCCCCCGCGGGGTGGGTGCCTCTTGAATCGTGAGACGGGGAGCCGAGCAAGGGTAGCATACTATAACTTGGCCCAAGTCAGAGTAGCATTTTGTAACGCTTGACGTTTTTGCGCCAATTCTTTGTTTATTTTGTGAGCTTGCTCGCATTTCCAATTTTACTTACAGCACCTTCTCAATACAGGCTTTTTACTGGTGAGCAGGATATGGGGGGAGTGACCACGTGACCACACCGATAACCTTTCAATTCGTCTTTTTCACACTCAAAACATACCATCATGATCATCTGCCTGTAAATGTTGTATCCCTGGCTTCGTGTTTGTCAACACGCTCTTGGCCGTGTGATAACACGCAGCATTGTTAATACATCGACATTATCTTTGCAAATGCTTCTGCGGAGGAATCTGCTCTGACGTCACTATCAAGGTACTGGGTTCGAAACCCAGCGGAACCTACAATTTGTACAAGGTCGATTGCGGCTAATCTTTTTGGTGATATTTTATTTGAATATTCTTTCGATAAAAACGGGGTGTGTGTCAGGTGTGATGGGGTGGGGGTGGGTGATCAGCTTTTGTCTATAGAGTTTAGTGAGATTGACCTATTTCTTCCCCACCTTAAGTGCGGTCGCGGGCACCCTGTCTCCGCACAACTTCGCGTGTGCTACCAAAGTATAACACCCTCAATCCAGAATTTCGCCCCTTGAATTGAGTCTTTCCGGATAATAGATGACGGTCTAGCTATCATTAAATTCTTTAGTAACGTTCTTGATAGTGGTTTTCTCTATCTTTATATATTGCGGCACAAGATGTGGTGGTGTAGTCCTCCCTTACAGCCCCTCATCACCTACGGGATATAAACAGTAGTATATATATATATCGCACTGGCGTGTCTAGTCAAACTGCATGGAGATTCTTATTGCCAGTGCCCGTTTTAGCATTAGACCAAAATGCCGTGTTGTTTATCACTGTGTTGAGGGGAACTGGGTGACTGGGAACGCATTCGTATTTGATCAGCGAGTCGCGGGAAAATGAGCGGTTTCAAATGTATACGGTGTATTAGCTGCAAGCCCCATACACGCGCATATATATATATATATATATATATATATATATATATATATATATATATATATATATATATATATATATATATATATATATATATATATATATGTATACATATATATATATATATATATATATATATATATATATATATATATATATATATATATATATATATATATATATATATATATATATATACATATATGCACGTATAGTTGCATCTCTCTCTCTCTCTCTCTCTCTCTCTCTCTCTCTCTCTATATATATATATATATATATATATATATATATATATATATATATATATATATATATATATATATGCACGTATAGTTGCATCTCTCTCTCTCTCTCTCTCTCTCTCTCTCTCTCTATATATATATATATATATATATATATATATATATATATATATATATATATATATATATATATATATATATATATATATATATATATATATATATACGGTTCGTTTGACCATCATATTCCTCACTGAAGCAAATGACGGGATATATCCTTTATTCAGGTCCTTTTACAAGGGTAATTTTCTAAATATGAAAGTGACAATCTCAGGTATGACACTTTCTCTCTAATGATCTCACCGTGTTGCTTTCTTACAGCCTGTGTGTGGAGCACCTTCACAATTCCGCCGCTAGGTGGCCAGGTCAGAATGGACATCATCCCAGGAGCAGTAGTGGAGGGTGACCCATTCCTGATCACGTGTTCATACAGAGCCACGCCCACTCGCCTCGTCATCAGAAGAGCTCTGGTTGGTCAGAACATGACTGATGGTGTGGAGGTGTTTTCATCCAGGAACTTGCATGAAACAATTCACAGAAGTTGGGCTAACAGAGCTTCATACAGCAACGGTACGCTGAGTGTGAGGCCATCTAATAGTTCCCTGGACAGAGGGCAGTATAGATTTGACGTCACATATCTCAACACGACAAGGGAAAGTTCGCAGATACATACTCTCAATGTATATGGTAGGTACTGTATTGTAGGTAAGCTCAGAGTCAGAGTACTTCACTCATGCTTCATGTTCATCAAACCAACTCGCTGGCGCTCGTGGTTTAATTTCCATAAAACACTCTTTCCGTCCTCTAAGCTATACATCTTAAAGATCGAAAACCAAATATGATAGGTGTTTGCATGCATTCGTGGATTAGTTCAGCATAAAACTGAAAAGAAAATAATGTTTCTAGCCTGGACGTCTAGTTCAGGACATATTCTCTCAGCACGTATTGTGTTTAAATCCTCGGGAATACTATTGTTTCTCTAAGGTATAAACAATACTCTGCCAATATATTGGAATGTTGTTGTCTTAGTTTGCGTTGCCTTCATCGTCTGAATCGTTAGTAGTTATTTAATACTTAAGTGTTATTCTTGGAATTGCTATCTAGACCTACAATACTTTTAAAAATACGTTTGGAATTGGGAATGATTTTACAAAATATTCGCTGGAGAGTTGTTGGTAATGCTCTAAATAACATTTCCCCTTGACCCTCGTGCTGCTGGTGGCTAATTTGACCAATAGATAATGATGCAAAAAACCTAAAAAATGACTGAAACCCTGGCATGTGGGTACTCATCTGAGAGCACTCAGCAATAGCTCTCAGATGAGAACCCATTTGCCAGGGTTTCGATCATTTTTCATTATTTTTGCATCATTTTGTATTGGCCAAATTAGCCACCAGCAGCGCAAGGGTTAACATAATCATCCAACTATGCATTTACCTGCAGGATTTCATCTTAATTGTCAGTAGTCGCAGAAATCGCATCGCTATTTAAAAAAACGCTGTACTTTTTTCCTTACTGTACTGGCGCTGTCAGCGGCGGCTACCGTCGCTAACATAAAGATACGCTATATTTGGGACACGTGTCATATGTGTGTTCTACAGTAATTACTGTATGTTGAGTAATGCTGTCCGTGTTGCTAAGTGCTATGATGCAGTGTGCACTGACTTGTGGCCGTGGTTCACCTCTGCACAAGGTTCAGGGTTCGAACCCCCTATGATATTTAGAATAGCGTTGCCAACCTCTCAAAATTAGTCGTTGGTTTTGCTCCTGATTCATTTAATTTTCCTCACCATTATGACTACGTTTTCTACATGTGGTCACAATTTAGCCGAAAATGACAGAAAATGTCACGTGAAGAAATCATTATTTAACCCAACAATGCCAAAAACAAAAACAGCATGACAATTTTGATGAAATCGTGCAGGAAAAAGTATATTTGGAAAACATTTGGTTCCAACATCTCTCCCTCAAAAACTTTGTAAAATCATTCCTATTTTCACAGTCATCGTCTGGAGGAATATTAATGTGTCAAAATTTATCTTTTCAGTCTTAAAAACCGACCCGGTCATTACTGGTGCCTTAGTCATGGCGTCTGTTGAAGCCAGGGTCGCCTGCTCTGTGAGCGGGTTCCCGCCTGCCCCAGAGATTCGATGGAGCACGTCCAAGAACCGGAAGCCACGTGTAGGCATGCGCAGTGTAACAACTACAGGCCTTTTAGGAGAAGGTGGCCAGAAGACATCTAGTGTCTGGAAGCGGACTTTCACAAAGAAAGACATGCATACGTCACTCTTCTGCCACCTGGTGGACGTGGCAAACACTACGATAGTGCTCCGAACAGCTAGCAAGACTCTTCTGGTGTTTTGTAAGTTTCTAAAGTCTAAAAAATGAACAATAAACAATAAGAAAATGATTTTTAAAGTAAAAAAATAACAGTAATTACTTTCAAATTTTGCTATGTATAACTTAGTCTACAACGTAGCAATATACTGTACCTCATTTAGCCATCATATTTCATATTCTTTGAAATTATAGGTTTGGTTATTGGTAAATTGTCAGCGATGTGCTGTTAATTTTTAAAATAACCTGGTCAATTGAAAAGTCAAAATATATGTGATATATAATCAGTATCTTTACAGGGTTATCACAAATAGCCATATGACTTATATATAACATTTTCCTACACTTTTATTTGTAAACGTGCGAAAAGCAATTCGAAACATGCACATACAAATTCGAAAATTATTTCTACAAACACTTTTTGGAAAACACGCGAAAAAATATTTCATTTTTTCTGCTGTTCACGCGTGCACCATCCTAGAAAAAATTAATAATATGCATCAGAGACGTTTATTGAAAATCTCTGTATGCATATAGATGGCTGAATGTGTTGGTTCTATCTCCAGATCGACCAGAGACCAATGTTACCGTTGTCGGTTTGAGGTCAAAGTTCAAGCTAGGCGGGTCTATCCATCTGAGGTGTGACGTGGATTCGAACCCCGAACACAGTGCTATCAAGTGGCACAATGGTTCTGGACAGATCAAGCAGGGTGGACGCTTCCAAATCAGCCCTGACCAATCACAGCTCACCATTACACGACTGACAGGTTCAGACAACGGGAACGTTTGGTGTTCTGCGGTGAATCGTGTAGGAGAAGGGGAAATATTCGTAACATATGGTATCGTTGTAGAAGGTACACCTTTCACCATTTTGTATATGAAGTATCAGCTATCAAGCCATGGGTTGAGAGGGTTGGGGGGGGGGGGGGGTATTTAAGAGCTAAATAAAACTTCAAACTTACCTAAAATGATGTTGAATGTGTTGTGAGTGTAGTTTGTCTGCCTGGTCTTTTGGATTCAAAACGAGGCTATGGCCTGTGTACTTTGGGGCAAACCTCTAGTTGCCATGACGATGCGAATACAGGATTAATATTGAGATCCTAACATTGACATTAACATTAGAAATACAATCCAGTAGAGCAAAATAATCGATCAATAAGCTGCGAAAATCAGAGTGGAGCTGTTGATAAATGCCTCAATGTGCCCGTCACAACACAATTAACACACTTCTTAACTTATTGTACGACTGTTACTATCGTAATCCCCGGCCTGGGCGTGTGAGAAGGTTGCCAGTGACTTGGGGTTAGGCGGTGGTTTTCGCCGGGTACTGCGGTTTCCTCCACTAATAACAACTGGCTAGTCACGAATTAGCCACAATTGGCATAAATGTGACGAAAAACGAAATTCCCCCCAAAAAAGAAAAACTATCGTAATCCATGCATGTTTCTTTCAGAAGCAGACACCAGTGTTGGTTCCTCGGCAGTCTGGGGACCACTGGTTGCCCTGCTGCTCGTCCTATTACCCATCATCATCATGGTGGTCCTATTGAAACGTCGATATGCCCAATCTACCTCTGAAGGTATGGGAGAGATGTTGATTTTGTTTTGTAAATACGTTTAAGAATATACATACTTGCATCTTAAACCTATTAGCATAATCACCTAGATATTTTGTGAACCAAAATAGCTTCACAAAACGTTTTCTAAGTCAGAAAATGAGCACTTGAGATGGTAGTCATTATATTTTGTGAGCATATGTTAACGTATTGCAAAGTATGACGACTTTTTATGCTTTTTAGGATACAACACAACTTGAGGTGGGATTAAAACCTATGTTTATATGCTTCCTTTTATTGGGAGCAATCTTATAAAATATAACATGCGCCAAATATGCAGATATTTTGTATTTTATGGTTTCCTCGACTTTCAAATTAACATGCGGAATAAGGAATCCTTTAAAGTGTTCCGTATTTTTCGAATCATAAGAAATATTGCAATTTAGCACACCACTATCTATGTATTGTATCCAAAATGGCCAAATCTATTTTTATCCTCACGTTACGTTGCCGCCTATTTCCTATTGTATTACTTCAGATTTGTGCTCAAGATGTAATCTACGGGTTCCTAGGAATGCTAGGAATGTCGAATCTCGCGACAATACTCGTCACAACTAATCTGTAAGGGATATAGATGCTTGGGGCAGCACACGACAGGGGCATGAGGCTAGCAAGGAAAATGACGGTCAACCAATAGATACAAAGTCAGTGGTGAAGAAATGGAAAGGTAAATTTTCCTTATGTTGACTCAGCGAAAACTTGAATATAAATATTAAGAGCGCCGATATGGCTGCTAAGGCTGCATGCTGTGAGTGTACAGGCCTGCTGTGGAATAATCGTATGAGATGCAATAGAACAATACTAATAAATCTAACATTCATTTTGTATTTATATATAATGTTCTTGTTACTTATGATTCCTGTATTTCTGTATGTTCTTTACTTAATGGCATGTACATGTATCATAGTTAATAAACAACGTGCACATATATACTAATGTTCTTTGCCGAACCACAGTAAGCATATAACCAAGATATGTTAGAAACCTTTGATAAATACTGTTCAATATCAATATCAATATGTTAATAAATACCCGTTAAATACTTTGTTCAAATTTTGATCCCATAATCTCCAGGCTAATTTTTAAAAACGATTTCCAGTTGAATATCTCAGTGCGTCTTATTTTACAGCTATACGTCATCATGAATGTGGCAGTCGGTGGAACTAACGGATTCTTCCCTGACTCTGTTCCTAACTACCCTGCCTCCAAGCCCTGGAAGAACACCAGTTCTGAAGGACCCAAGGAGTTCTGGCTCGGTAAAGATGGCTGGTACCCCACGTGGGAGGGGAAGACGCCTCCATGCAGGTCAAATGGGTCAGATTCTACCAAGACTAATTGGACGAGGACATTGCCTACCAGTGTTGATACATTTGATACGATATGGGATATCGTATAATCTTAATCAATAATGAAAATTAAAACGTGTCTTTTCAGATAACCTTGTTATTTAAGTTCCCTGTATTAACATCAAAGCAGGGTAAAACTAAGTGTCAACAAAATGTTGGTATGGAATCCTTTCGCGATTAGGAATCGTTTAATGTTTATATAATTTTCTCATTATTTACTTGAATCATATGGAATCGTGTTGAATGGTATTGCAATGTATCGCATTGAATATCGCACAATATTTTTCGTATCGTATCGTCTTGTATCATATAGGATCGTGTGTTGCTTTACTGTATGGTATGGTATCGCATTGAATTGTATCATATGATGTTCCATAGAAACCCTTATTTTTCTACCTACTGAATTATACCATATCATTGATCGTGTATGCTGTTGTTTCACCTCTGTTCTCACATAGATGTATCGATATATTGAAATGCAATGGAATAAACAAAAAGCTTTCAAAAGTTCAAAAATGATTCATAATAGTTCTGGCTTGGCTCTCTCTTCCGCAGGGGTTTTCAGGTAGGCTGAAGGATTGCGGATGATTGTTCAGCCCCCAGAATTTCCTCTAACTTTACAAAGATCTTTGCCGACCTTAGTAAAGAAAGACATTTTCATGGATACACTGATGGGTCAATAGACTATACTACTTTAGTGATGTCAAAAGAGTACCATTCCGACAATTATTTTTGGAAGAATATAAAGCAGAAATTGAGGACAGCATTGATAAATTCATGCAAACCTGGGTTCTGGGGCCTTGACTATCAACCCCAAATCTACAGCCCATGAAGAGTTAAGAAGTTTGTACAGCTGATCAGATGATATCTGTGATTTGCTGATACAATATATGTTTTTCTATGTTTTTGTGATATGTCAAAAGAAAAAGAGAAAAAACAGCAGTTTGTAACGATTTTTATTTTGATTTTTTTTTATCTCAGATCATCATGTGCCGAGTGGATACTCAGAAAGGACATGCAAATGAATGTTTGAAATGTGTCTGAAGTCCGCACTTCATTTGAAAACTTCAACTCATCAAATAAAGTGATATTGAAAATAAATATCACAGTAAAGGTCAATCCTACGATGGTGCAGGTGTGGAGGGCAGAAAAAAAAATTCAGCTGTTTTTGGAAAAACAGTGGAAATTTGTGAAAAAATGTCGTTCACACCTGCACCATCGTAGAATCCCAACAGGAACCTGCAGATATTTTCTATTTCTTTTTTAATTTTCACACGGACATATTATGCATAACGTGTGATTCTGTACAACCTGTTACAGTCAATATATACATCCATACATATTCAACAATTCTGAAGATATTGCTCTGCTGTTATATGTGTTAAGTCATGTGTATGCTCCAAATGTTGTTGCGTTGTCCAATGGGTCGATTATTCTGTTATGATACACTGAATATTTCGTATGTTTCCTTTAATCATTCATTTAGTCTAAACTGAATGAAAAAGAATCGGATAATGGAGACTTTTTCACTATGTATTTTTCTTTTTATTTCATTATGGCTTACCATAAAATATAAATGCATACACCCAAAACGTTTTGAAACTTAGTGTTTATCAATCGCAATCGTATATATGAGCATTCATTAAGCATATATCGTCTCACAATCAGTTACCAACTTATAAGCCCTCTTCCATCAGAGACACAATTACTCATAAATGCTTCTAGTAATTACCTTACATTGCTTATAAGTGCGTTTGCTTATATTTTGATATATTGGTGATAAGGGCAGTTATAGGTTATGTGTACGTGGCTGCCATAGTACATCATCATATGATATCATCGATATGATCTGCCCATGACCTCCTGTATTAGTCACCCCCCACCCCCTACCTGCCCCATATCGCGAACACTGATCATAGAGGAACGATCTATTCTGTCAAGTAACCTGTTCTGAAGTACACCAACGGTAAATATTCATCTTTTACCACAAATCATATTATACCTATTGCACAACTACATATTTACGGGTAAATGTCAAAGACAAGGAAGATTTCCGCACTAGTATACTTGTCAGTGACGGTTATATAGATTGAATAATCCTGTGTTTTTATCTTTATCTCTATTATCGCCCAATGCACTTATAACTACCTAAATGTATGAATACGAGGAACAATGTCCTCACATTACAACAATGAACATGTGAAACGTAAACTGCACAACACCAAGTACATCTCAATAACATCGCACTTATACGACTTTGCAGATGACTATATAATAGCCCTATATTTGTATGTATGAAAATAAAAAATGACACTTTTTTATTAAATTGATTGATAAGCAAAATAAAAAAATCAAACTTAAAAGATTATCCTTTTTCCCTCAGATAATGGCTGGAAAAACTGTATTGGAGGCCTTGCATGATAAATATGGCGGTACTGATAGTGGTGTGTGTGATATATACCTTCCCGCCAGTGCACCAGGCAAAACAGGTAGGTTAACCCTTTCTATTATTAAGCAACCTTTTCCAAGGCACACAATTGGAAAAAAATGTTTGAAAACTAACTAAGCCATATTTTGTTGGTATCCAGGGTCTTAGCCAGGATTTCAAAAATGCCTGTGTAATACAGCAATTTAAAAAAGTTCTGCCCATTAAGATTTACCTACTTATCTACTTAAAATCCTTATACTAACACATTTAATAGCCTATTGTGTCAAAAAGGGCAGTTTACACTCAACTATGTCCAAGGAGATTGTTTGTTAGGAAAATATTTGGTTATTACTTATTACCCTCCCAAAGTCAAAATTCAAAATTCTTTATAATTTTTTTGCCTGTCCATAAAGGCAGGCAGGACGGGTCTTGGCTAAATCCTTGTGAATGGATACCAATGGTATCCATTGGAAAGCCCTTCCTGAGTACTATCGGATGAGTACCAATATGTCATATTATAGCGTTTTTGCATCATTTTCTGTTTTAGTCAAGTTAGCCACCAGCAGCGAAAGAGTTAAAGAGGTACATATGTTAACGTATGTACGTGTGTGTGTGTGTGTGTGTGTGTGTGTGTGTGTATTAGAGATGATGATTTATAATTTAGAACTTATTGTTCGTCACCTTTTCTGCCATTTCAAGACTTAATGGTTATCAGCTAGTTTTAAATGCTAAAGAAAGGCTGGGTAACTTGGAAAACTACAAGCAACCAGAATTCAATAGCAAATTTCTTGCCCGAGTAGCTAGAAAAGATACTCGTTTTCCATATTTCCAAATAACGACACAGAGCTACTAGTATCATCTAAGGGGTTGTTACCCTCTATATTAAAAACACATTTTCAGGAGAAGTCACTGGTTCCTGCTGACTCTTCTCCAGTCATTTTAGTTATGCTTGAAATGAGATGAAGAACCAGCTCTTAACATTTCCCAACAAAAGTATTACATTACAACAGTTATCAACACTTTAATAGATAGATAAAAATAGTATACCACTAACTAACTTCAAATGTGTTTTTATATTGTGGCACAAAAGTTAATTTGGTCAACTACTCTAAGCACATTACTGTACTCCAATCTACCTATATAAGTAGCATCATTTGCTATATTAGGGTAAGCACAATCGATGGTTGTTGCGCTTTCCCTGTCGTCCTCCTGATTTTCCATCAGATTGGGAGCGCGAGGGGAATGCTAATTTTGGGTGAGGGTTTGTCGGTGGTTCGCCCCAATACCTTCCACTGACCTTGCCCGTGCCCTGCCGTGTGGACCATGGCATTGCCATTGACTGCTAGCTGTCTCTCGACCCTGTCCGAATTTGAGTCCCTGCTGGGGCATGAAAGATTGATGCCTTAGACTTGAAACCAAGCGGGGGATTGGTTTCCCTATCATCCACACCTAGTTACATGCCCTAGCAGCAACTTGGCAGAAAAACTGACCAAAAATGAAAATTCCAAATTTAAGTTTTAGCGTGTTCCTGCGTGGCAGCGTGAGCAGGGTCTACCAACTGCAAGATCGCATTAGCATGCGATACCTTCACTACCCTAACCCCGAGAATACTCGTAGCATTAAGAAATTACGAACAAATATGTAAATTTAACTGAATGACCAAAGGGCGTGGAGAATAACTAGGACGACTGCAAATGACATGAGCTTCAGCCGGTTTAACATCTCATTCATCAATTTCATATCTGTTAACCGAGCTTTTTGAACTTTTGGTACATAAGTAAGGTAGCCCTAAGTGTGTGGTCGCAGGGATATCTGTGTGCTCTAATATTTATTTCATCAAAAGAATTGCCAAACGAAAAAAAAGGATTTCTCTAATTCCTCCACCTGTTACAACTGCCGAAATACGCCCTAGCTACAGTTTGACAAAAAATGTAAATTCCAAATTCTGGTCTCAGCGTGTTCCTGAGCAGCAGCACAGGCAGGGTCTACCAACTGCAAGATCGCAGTTCGTGTAGAATGCGATACCTTCACTACCCTACCCTTGAGAATACTCGTAGTTTCATTAAAAGAATTGCCAAACGAAAAAAAAAGGATTTCTGTAATTCCTCCACCTGTTACAACTGCTGAAATACGCCCTAGCCGCAATTTGGCAGAAAAAACTGACAAAAAACTGAAAATTCCAAATTCTGGTCTCAACGTGTTCCTGAGCGGCAGCACAGGCAGGGTCTACCAACTGCAAGATCGTAGTTCGTGTAGAATGCGATACTTTCACTACCCTACCCTCGAGAATACTCGTAGTTTCATTAAAAGAATTGCCAAACGAAAAAAAAAAGGATTTCTCTAGTTCCTCCACCTGTTACAACTGCCGAAATACGCCCTAGCCGCAATTTGACAAAAAATGTAAATTCCAAATTCTGGTCTCAGCGTGTTCCTGAGCAGCAGCACAGGCAGGGTCTACCAACTGCAAGATCGCAGTTCGTGTAGAATGCGATACTTTCACTTCAAGAATTGCCAAACGAAAGAAAAAGGATTTCTCTAATTCCTCCACCTGTTACAACTGCCAAAATACGCCCTAGCCGCAATTTGGCAGAAAAAAACTGACAAAAAATGAAAATTCCAAATTCTGGTCTCAACGTGTTCCTGACCGGCAGCATAGGCAAGGTCTACCAACTGCAAGATCGTAGTTCGTGTAGAATGCGGTACCTTCACTACCCTACCCTCGAGAATACTCGTAGCGTTATGAAATTACGAACAAGATAGGGTTGAATTTAGATCCCAGTAAGATTTGACTTAATTGGTTTCGCATCGTTTTTCTAGAGTTGTCCTGCCACTGAAGGATCAGTGATATTAATATTTCATATTTCATATAACTCCATTCTCTGAGTGCAATTTAACTGCCAGCAGACTCCCCGCAGGGCTTGTTTGATAGGAAATAATCAAATTCAGGACACTAGAATAAATTTTGAAATAGGGTGCTTTTTGGCATATCGCAAAGTGTCCACGAAAACAGGCGAAAGGGCTCGTGCTGTATGAGGGGTGGGGACGGGGCTTGCTGTGACAAAAAGGTAAGCAACATTAAGGTGCGTCTCGACCGCAGACAGTCCACTTTCAAGCCAGGGCGCGTTTTTTCAATCACATTCATGCCAGTGAGCCTGAACATTGACCTGGTTATAACCTTGTGATCAGAGCAATTGTAAACATATTCAAAAGAGAACTGTTGGTCGAAAAATAATGGCAACTGTATGAGAACCGTAAATGAAAGAAATAATATTTCTTTTCGAAGCCCTATTATTGTACGGCCGAAGCTAAGTTTATTTTGGTCACATATAACATCATTCTAATTTTTTAAACATTGAAATATACTGCATCAAATAATATGGAGTGATTAAAAATCAAATAGTTGAAGAGCGATTCAGGAGAAACGGTCCGTTGTGTGGGCATCCTAAGCAAATACTAGTAGGTCACTCGCAATGTCAAACAACTTGGAGTCTAATAGTCAAACAACATTTGGTTTACTGTTTCATACAACAGACGCAAGTGACTGACAGTGGCAACACTAGATGGCAGCACCAACCTAATACACACGTGTGCGGTTTTGGAAATTTAAGATATTTAAAACAACAACTCGAAATTCCAGTTTTATTGACGTATGATGTAATGTACATGAATGTGCACAGGCATACCACAATAGTGACTAGTGAGGCATTCGTTAACTCGAGTATGGAGTGATGTAGTGCGTCCTACGACAGGGCAGATAATGCAAATGGCGACCGAATCAGTGATTATACTGCACTTGGTCACGTCAGGCATGAATTGTATAGAGATGGCAGCATAATATTAGTTTATTTTGTAATATGCCTCAAGGTATGGTTACACAAAAACCAGTAATTACCTTCAAAAACCTTAGTGATGCATAGTTAGCTCGTCAAATAAAAAGGTTTGGATGCTGTCATTTTCCCTTTATTTTGATCAATATTTTCTTTTGTTTTGCACTATCCAGATGTTTAATGTTATGGTTTTCAGACATGTTGGGTGTCTACGTGTCCTGCACCTATGTATTACATGGAACCTCTGATATAATGCGTGATAACGGACATATAAGCTCATTCTACGGATATCGGATTACAATCTTTAAGCTCCCACTGAAGCACCTTAAAGGAAGGTGCCAATTCTTAGTAAAAAATCAACATATTGAATATATATATATATATATATATATATATATATATATATATATATATATATATATATACATATATATATATATATATATATATATATATATATATATATATATATATATATATATATATATATATATATATATATATATATATATATATATATCAATATTGCACATCTTCAGACTCTGGAGAGTTGCAGCTTCCAGCATGCTTGGTTCTGGATAACCTGGGAATCCAGTGTGCAGGAAATGAAGGGGAACTGATCAATTTGTGCTCCAACGCCCAGGAACTGGATATCACCAGAAATAACTTGACGAGCTGGAAAGAGGTATTCATATATTGGGACTTAAAGCGTAACTCTGCCTTCAAAATTAGCAGAGATATATGTAAGAGCTCAAGTACGTCACCTTTCTGGGGACAATATCATTACAATTGTACTCCACAAATTAACTGAGATATTCAAACTTGTATCTTGAACATACAGGAAATTCACTGGCTCCGCAGAAGTCATGTTCTGGCCATCTGGGTCTTATACGTGTTCCAGTAATGATTTATAAGTGACCGCAAGACATGTTTTTATTGGTGTCCAAATTAAGAAATCCATTATTGATAGTGCATACCGAACGAGGACACGGATCATCACGTATACTTTCCTTAAAACAAAGAAATTCCTGTTTACAACCGTTACTTATTATTTCAGATATTCAAGATATTATACCAGCTTCCTAAAATCCACTTCCTCAACTTGAGCTTTAATGACCTATCAGAGGACCTCGACAGCGAGAGACATCTACCGTTAGAAAATATAACTAAATTAATTCTCAACAGTACACACGTGACATGGGCTACGGTGGATGACTTGTTGAACCAGATGCCAAGGTATACTTAACCTTCTACTTTTATGATAGTCTTTCATGAACGGAAAACACTTAGAATAAGCTTTATTCAAAAGGTTTATATATAAATATACATATATATATATATATATATATATATATATATATATATATATATATATATATATATATATATATATATATATATATATATATATATATATATATAGATATATGTATATATATATATATATAATAATAATAATAATATAATAATAATTGGAATTTATATAGCGCCTTTTCCATTCATAAAATGTTCAAAAGCGCTGCACATTGTCATAGTTTGAGTCATAGTCAACAACGCCTCAATGGGCGAGCCTGAAAAGGTGTGTTTTGAGACACTTCTTGAAGGCCTGACACGATGTAGAATCCTTCAGGTGTTGTGGTAGCGCATTCCATAATCTCGGTGCACTAATGGAGAAAGCGCGATCTCCAAATTTGAGTCTAGTCCGAGGCTCATCCAGAATGCCCTTAGCTTCTGATCGTAGATGGCGTCTGGGTTTATAAGGCACGAGCAGCTCCTTGATGTACTTAGGTGCAAGTCCGTTGAGCGCCTTGTATACCAGCAGTAGGACCTTAAATTGGATGCGGAATTTGATTGGTAGCCAGTGAAACTTAATGAGAACAGGTGTGATATGTTCATACTTCCTGGTTCTCGATACTATCCTTGCCGCACTGTTTTGTAGTCGCTGCAGCTTTGCAATCAAATCCTGTTGTATTCCAATTAGGAGAGCATTGCAGTAATCCAAACGAGACATCACCAGTGACTGCATCACTGTTTTTGTGGCATCTTCTGTTAGCACACGTCTCGCTTTTCCAATATTTCTCAGGTGAAAGCTAGATTTTTTGACAACACTTTTGACATGGGGTGCCATGATCAGTTGAGAGTCAAACATAGCTCCCAGATTCCGCACAGGCTCAGATGCAACAGACACATCAGTCCCCGCTACAGAGAGTGACTTAATGTTCAGTTCAGCTAGGTGTTTCTTAGAGCCGAATAGAATGATTTCAGTCTTGTCATTGTTGAGTTTCAGCTTGTTCTGAGACATATATATATATATATATATATATATATATATATATATATATATATATATATATATATATATATATATACATATATATATATATATATATATATATATATATATATATATATATATATATATATATATATATATATATATATATATATATATATATGATTGTGTGTGTGTGTGTGTGTGTGTGTGTGTGTACTGAACATGATGTTCCCTGTCTTATATTGCAATATATTCCATTCTCTAGTATTCTTAATCAAATTGCTCGGAATGTTTGTATACATGTATGTATTAAAATGTCATTTTTTCTGCCATATCACAATTAAGTCGTAACAAGCCAATTAAAACTGGTGGAGGAACTCGGACTGTCCGCGAGTCACTGGCAACTTTCTCTCATGCCCCGGCTGCGACCTGAACCCAGACAGTGGTGAGAGCAGTTAGGGGTAATACCTTTGACCACACAGCAATCGGGGAGGGCCCTATCTCTTGTGTATATATGTATGTTATATATGTTTCTATTTATCTATTTATGTACGTACGTAAGTGTGTGTGTGTGTGTGTGTTTATTTCTTACTGAGTGCATACGATATCTATTTCTGTTTTTCAGAATCACCGAATTACACCTCAGTTTAAAGGGTTTCTCAAAAGTAAATATACAAGCCAAACACACCTCCCTGAAGTCTTTGTTCTTTAATGACAATAAGATATCTGAATGGAAAGAAATATGCAAGCTAGGGTCTGCATTCCAAAATCTGGAGCATTTGGTAGTACTTCAGAATACATTCAACCGATTTGAAGATAAGGACACTTCGGAAAGATGTTTTCCAAAGTTAAAAAGCTTGGTCATCAGCGAATGTGCGATTCAAGACTGGGATGCTATAGACAAACTTAATGACTTTCCTGAATTGACTGATGTGCGATTGAAAGGAATACCATTATTGCAGGTAGGTTCAAATAATACAGGTATCAGGGATGTACACTTCTCAAAACGAAATGGTACAGTACGGTATTGGTAACAAAGAAGGGGTACTTCATAGTATTATTACCTTATCAATTTGTTACAAATAGTCATCTTTAGGATCTTAGAAATCTCCAATAAATAATAACCTCACACTGGTTAGTATCGTAAAGAGTACCTTTGAGGAATGAAACGGTACGATACGGTACTATGTGAAACGATACCGGTACCAGTACTTCTACTTCTTTACCAAAATATTCAACCCTATTAATGTATGTATCTCTATCTTCTCTCTTTAGACTGTCTAGAGAAGTACCCGGATCCAATCTTTTCTGAGCTACTTCAATTTTTCTTAAGGCTTTAGTAGTAGTTCCTACGGACCACAATTAATAGGTGGAGCCTTAGGTGTCAGCCCAAACGAGTTCGAACCAAGGAAACTGAATTGTCGGGGCATCTGCGATTTGTATGTACATTTGTCACATATAAAGGATCATAAATGGAATATAGTCTTCCAGCGACTAGGCTACTACCACTATTACTTCTCTAACCATCACGACCACTATTACTACTACTAGTACTACTACTACTACTACTACTACTACTACTACTACTACTACTACTACTAGTACAACTACTACTACTACTACTACTACTACTACTACTACTACTACTACTACTACTACTACTACTACCTTTGCTGCTGCTACTACTACTACTACTACTACAGTTGCTGCTGCTGCTGCTGCTGCTGCTGCTGCTGCTACTACTACTACTACTACTACTTCTGCTGCTGCTGCTGCTGCTGCTACTACTACTACTACTACTACTGCTGCTGCTGCTGCTACTACTACTACTACTACGACTGCTGCTGCTGTTGCTGCTACTACTACTACTTCTACTACTACTACTACTGCTGCTACTACTACTACTACTACTACTACTACTACTACTACTACTACTACTACTACTACTACTACTGCTGCTACTACTACTACTACTACTACTACTACTACTACTACTACTACTACTGCTGCTGCTGCTGCTGCAGCTGCTGTTACCATTATACCGAACCAGTGCCGACTGGGGGCGGCATCGTTACAGAGCGTATGCGAGGTTAATAGCATAGTAAGGTTTGGATATGTTTTTAACGTTATATATTCAGGCATTTTCTTTTCCTTATTGTGCAGGACCTTACTGAGAAAGAGCAGCGCGGGTTCGTGATAGCACGTTTGCCTAAACTGACCCGCTTAAACGGAAGTCCTATTAGGGATGTTGAGAGGGAGGATGGGGAGAGGGCGTTTATCAGATACTACATGGACAAACAGGATAAGCCAAAAAGGTAATGGGTGCCAACCTGAGTACTGGGATTTCAATCCCATGTCGTGGTTTGATTCCTCTATAGACTGGGGCAATCTCTGAAAACATTAATTACTTACTCTTTATAGTCAGTCGCCCAATTATAGGGAATTATTTTGAAGAGTTCCATATGCATTTCATTTCATCATTCTTTGACGTCTGTGTGTGTAAGACGCCCCCTTCTTGAGGCACCCTTAAAAGGGGTATACTGGCGAACCCTTATTACTTTAAAAGGGTGACGAGAGCCAAGGTGGTTGACAAGAAATCCTTGCAGAACATTTCAGAGATGTCAATAGATGGCGCTGTGTCTTTAAGGAAATTACGAGAAATACTTTTTTCATTCATGTTAATCGTAAACCTTATGCTGCTGGTGGCTAATTTGCCCAATACAAAATGATGCAAAAAACCTAAGGGAAATGACTAAAACCCTGGCACATGGGTATCCATGTGAAGTTTATGAACTGCTAATTACTTGTTTCTTTCTCATGTGAAATGAGAATGGGACAGTCCACCATGGTATAATAAAATAATTGTGGTAACCAACAGCGCCACCAATTGTCAGAGATCGGAACCTTATTTACTCTAGACTATGACTAGAGTCTCATTTCAAACGCAATGTTTAACAGTTTTTTTAAGTGAGGGAGATGTTAATACTTTAAGCATGGGTGCTCGATGAAATATAAAAACATATCAACCAATTGTGTTTAGGGGAGAATCCGTGTCAAACATCTTATTTGTGGAGAATATGCACTTGTGCTTGTACGAGAGAGAGAGAGAGAGAGAGAGAGAGAGAGAGAGAGAGAGAGAGAGAGAGAGAGAGAGAGAGAGAGAGAGAGCGTGTGCGTGTCTGTGTGTGTCAAAACTCTCTGTGTGTGTGTGTGTGTGTGTGTGTGAGAGAGAGAGAGAGAGAGAGGGAGAGAGAGAGAGCGTGTGCGTGTCTGTGTGTGTCAACTGTGTGTGTGTGTGTGTGTGTGTGTGAGAGAGAGAGTGTGTGTGTGTGTGAGAGAGAGAGAGAGAGAGAGAGAGAGAGAGAGAGAGAGAGAGCGTGTGCGTGGCTGTTTGGGTCAACTCTGTGTGTGTGTGTGAGAGAGAGAGAGAGAGAGAGAGAGAGAGAGAGAGAGAGAGAGAGAGAGAGAGAGAGCGCGTGTGCGCCAACGTGTCTGTGTGTGTTAACTCTGTGTGTGTGTGTGTGTGTGTGAGAGAGAGAGAGAGAGAGAGAGAGAGAGAGAGAGAGAGAGAGAGAGAGAGAGAGAGAGAGAGCGCGAGTGTACGTGTATGTGTGTGTTTACTCTGTGTGTGAGAGAGAGAGAGAGAGAGAGAGAGAGAGAGCATATGCGTGTGTGTG
>OZ012689.1:11438936-11442785 GCA_963942565.1 Maea johnstoni | reverse complement strand
CAGTCTTGTTTCATAGCTTTTCGCTCCGTGATGGATATGTTTAATTTAGTTTTATTATTATTATTATTATTATTATTATTATTATTATTATTATTATTATTATTGTTATTATTATTTGGTATTATTAAATATTATTATTGTTTTTAATATTATCATTTTGTTTTATTTTTGTATTTTTTATTATTATTATCATTATTGTTATTATCATTATTATTTTTGTTATCATTTTTAACATTATTATTATTTTTTATTATTATTATAATTATTATTATTATCATTATCATTATTATTATGATTATTATTATTATTATTATCAAATTTGTGAACACTATTATTATCATTATCATCATTTTTATTATCATTATTATTATTATTATTATTATTAGGAAATGAAGTTAATACGTGTAATGGGAGGATCAATATTAACTAGAATACATTGGAAATGTCCTGTGTAATGAGAGACCGTGGTGGCGAGCCGGGAAACTCGCAGCATGCTTCTATAGCTTTTGACGTTTCTTTGTGATCGATTTGTTTTAGTTTGTTTTATTATAATGTTGGTGTTGTTATTATCATGAGTATTATTATTATTATTATCATTATTATTATTATATTATTATTATTATTATTATTATTATTATAAATACTGCTACTACTACTCTTATTAATATTATTATTATTATTATTATTATTATTATTATTATTATTATTATTGTGCGTAATGTGTGACATCGTAGCGCCATGAAAGCGGAATTTTTGTATTCTAATAACTATTATCATTCTTTTCTTTTACTTTCTCTTCTTATCACACCTAACATAAGGTTTAGATTTAAATTTTTAGCAAATATGTGAGGAACCACCTACAAATGGCTCAAAAAAAATGGAATAAAACATGATTCAATGGCAAAGTGCTTTTTGTAAAAAATCATCAACAACAACTTATCAGGATTGCGAATGAAGGAATAAGAGCGCAGCTGAAGGTTTGTAGTAGATTGGGGAAGGTTGACACGTTCGTATTCTTCCCAAGTTTATAAATCATGCAGTGCAATTCCCTAGGTGTCAGCTCCGGAAATGGCGCCGTGGAAAAATGGCCGCGGTGTGAGGTGGCTGTGATAAGTGCCCCTCTCGGCTGTGCACCTGCAGCGAATGATGTCGAGCCATTCCATTAGTCTGCCCTCTCTCTCTCTCTCTCTCTCTCTCTCTCTCTCTCTCTCTCTCTCTCTCTCTCTCTATATATATATATATATATATATATATATATATATATATATGTATATAAACACAAATATATAAATACAAATATATATATATATATATATATATATATATATATATATACATATATATATATATATATATATATATATATATATATATATATATATATATATATATATATATATATATATATACATAAATATATATAGAGGAGATAGATATATAGATATATATACACTGTATATATATATATATATATGTATATATATTTATATATATATATATATATATATATATATATATATATATATATATATATATATATATATATATATATATATATATATATATATAGTTATATACGTGTGTGTGTTTGTATGTGTCTGTCTGGCTGTCTATTTACCGTTCTATCTGAATGACCGCTCAGGATTGATGTACCATTTATTAGTTGAATTTTATACCGACTGTTCTGCTCTCTAGGGACAGGTTTTTTCTCAGCTTGAAAACGTCATTATTGATGGGTTGGTACTATACCTGTAAGACCTTCTTATACGGAGGTCAAACTAATCTTAAAACATTTTGAAAAGTACCTTATTGTACCCTTTTATTCTCCAAAGGTACGTTCGAGGATATTTGCCACTGTGAAGTTATCAACAGTTAGTGATTGTCCAGGATCCTAACTTTGACTATTCACAACAAAATGTATAAGGTAAAAATGCAGTATAGTACCGTTAACAGTACTGTAAAAATACCATACCGTTTCATTGGTACCGATACCAATACCGTACTAGTCTCCAAAATATCTACTCACAACAACATCTATAAGGTAATAAAACAATGGAATTAAGTACCATTAACAGGACTGTAAAACTACCATACCGTCTAATTAGCATCAATACTGGTATGATACTAGTCTCCAAGATCTTAAAGCCATAGCATTGCTAAATTCAGGTGCCCCACATTGGTCCTTTATCAAAACCAGCAGTTGTAAACTACCCTTTTAACTGTTATATTTCATTTTGGAACTGAATCAACCCTTCCAATGCTGAGGCTACTTTTGTCCAAGGCACAAGAACGCAAAGATTTTTGAAAAACATCTTAACCCTATCATGTTAGTATTCATTGGATAGCTCTTGCAGAGTACTCTCAGATGAGTACCAATTTGCCTGGGTTTCAGTCATTTTTCAGGTTTTTTGCAATATTTTGTATTGGTCAAATTAGCCCCCAGCAGCATAAGGGTTAAAGGATAAGTGATGGGTCAACTACAAAGAAAGAATGAAGGATCTGATTTTTATGTGGCTTTTAACAGGTTAGGTCATATCGCGACAAGGTAGAAACCCGGTATCGTGAAGAAATTTACATTTCCTTCACGAATGGTTAAAAGTGGCCTATCAGTTGCTGACCATACTGCACAGACAGCGGAAGGACAGTTAATTGATAGGTAGCGGTTTCCTGTTCCCAAAACGTTAATGACCCCATGGAAACGAGTTGAGGAAGGAAGTAATTGGGTTTTTTCGCTTTCAACAGCTTAGGTCATATTGCGACGACATTTAAACCCGGAACCGGGAATAAATTCCCATTTTCTTCACAAATAGTTCAAAGGGTCTTTCATTCGCTGAAGGGCCGTAGATAGCCCTCGACAACGCCGCACATTTATACAGCGACCAGGCAAAGCCGCTATTGTCAACTCTATAAATAACATCCATTTTCATGTTGTTAAATGCAAGCATAAGGTATTGAGAACTCATTAATTTTTAGTATTGATAGATTACCAGATTCCATCAATGCTAAACCGGAAATGGCGTTCAAGCGCCACCTATTGACAACGTTGTAAATTACCACCATTTTCTTGTTGTTAACTTGAGGTTATTTGCCGGCTGTCAACACTTTCTGAGGTCGTGGCACGCTCGGCTTCGTCTCTCCAGGAGGCCATCATTGTAATGCCCTGCAACCGTCCACTCCGCGTATAATTGGAGGAAATTGCAATCAGAGGCCTATGAAATTACCCCCTGCTTGTCCAAATCTCGCGTGGCAAGATCCAATACAAACTCATCGCGTCTTCATCAATGTTAGGTCATGCGGCTCAGGCAGCATGATGCGGACTATTACACTGTGTTTATAACAGCTTCTGTCTTGGGCACCGAGGGTGCGCAACTGTATGTTTAATTAACCCATTAGCGCCTGGAGAGCTACTTAACAAGTATCGTCTGGACCTGTCATACTTTTAAGAATAACTTCGGAATGAAGCATTAATTTGTGAACTATTTGAAAGAAAGTTATAGTTAGAGTTTTGCGGAACATGTCTCATCTAAATATGTTCTAAATATTGCTTTGGTTTGAGAGATATCACCAGCCGGTTTTGGTTGCTACAAGCACAAAAGGGTTAAACCATCAATTTTCCTAGCTGCCAACGGTAGTCAGAATATATATATATATATATATATATATATATATATATATATATATATATATATATATATATATATATATATATATATATATATATATATATATATATATATATATTTATATATATATATATATATATATATATATATATATATATATATATATAGATAGATAGATAGATAGATAGATAGATAGATAGATAGATAGATAGATAGATAGATAGAT
>OZ012689.1:11396436-11433936 GCA_963942565.1 Maea johnstoni | reverse complement strand
ATGTATCTTTTTCAGATGGAGGATTTTCCTGACTCGAAATTGAATTAGTTTAGGTTTCTTGTAGGAGCGATAGCTGTCGAGTTGGGATTATCCGCCATCCCTTTAAGAGGAATTGATATTACGTTTTTATATATTTTTTAAAAATAAACCTATTATATCCATATTACGGCTTTGCGGATTGGCATAACCGAACCCAATTTTAGCAAGAGATATGCATTACTCTCAATACTCAAAACCTGACAACGAATAACTGTTTTCAAATATATTTATTGGGATTTAAAAACTGTCACTGATTAGAATACAAATCAATGTATATTCACAACATTGGCAACTATTAATCTCTTAAATATTAACTCACCAAAATAAAATTATAATGGAAATTGTCACAGTCGTACTTCAAGGGTATGTCTGTAAGGACGAACTCAAAAATGTAAATATATATATATATACATATATATATATATATATATATATATATATATATATATATATATATATATATATATATATATATATATATATATAAATATATATGTGTGTGTGTGTGTCTGTGTGTGTATACATATACATACACACATATATATATATATATATATATACATATATATATATATATATATAAATATATATATATATATATATATATATATATATATATATATATATATATATATATATATATATATATATATATATACACACGCACATACATGCATAACTAAAGGTATAGATAGATAATGCATTTGTGTGGTCCTGATACCCCCATTACTTTGTATGTTACCAACGTATTCTATGTATATATCGTGTCCAATAGATAGAGACAAAAAATACAACACACTTTACTACCTGCAGTTTTCAGAACAGGTAATTTGAGGTAGATAGGTTACATATGCATAGAAATGAATAATAACTATCTCCCATATACATGCCTACAGATTAATAATGGCTTTCTCCCTAATGCATTATGTATACCTTACCTTATTCTGGCATAACTCTAAATGAAGCACGTGGCATGAAACTGAGCCATTGGTATTTTATGTGGATCGCATTACACTGTAACTTACATTGGATGGGTTTCGAAGCCTTTTCTAGCATGTGTTCGCCCCATCTTTCAAGGGAAGTCATTGTTATTATTCGTATTACCTTTCCTTCTACGTATTAAATGTGGCGATTAATAGTCACTCTCTGCGCCCAACTGGCGGATTTACAATATAGCGAAACATAACTCTACCCGCCGAATAGATCTACGGTAACCTGATAACAGTAATCTAACTCACCTGATGAACACATGCCTGAGACAAATGTCTCATTTTTACATCTCGCACAACTCCTCGCCCTCCACCGGGGATTGTATAGGAGAGAACTTCTATAGTTGCAAACACAGTCTTTCAACTCCTAACATATACGCGTGATTTATATTTAACGTCTAAAGTCGTGAGGAATATTGCATATATATATATATATATATATATATATATATATATATATATATATATATATATATATATATATATATATGTATATATATATATATATATATATATATATATATATATATATATATATATATATATATATATATATATATATATATATATATATATATATATATATCAGCAATGTAGCTAAAAGTGACAACACAAAAATCTAAATAAAAGAATCCCAAATCCCTATTGCAGAGGGCGACTGGGCATGTTTTTTTTTCGATGGTTAAGATAAAAGGCCTATGAACACGTACCTATTCAAGGTTACCTGCCCCTCTTAGGTCCATCTAATGGAGTTTTCAAATAGGCCTTACCCTTAATCAAAGACCCCGTGGAAAAAAGGACTTGTTTTTACTGCGGGAAAATTGCTTGCTACTGAATGTGCACTTTAGTTACATTGCACCCCTATATAAAATGGCAGCGCTGATGTGGATTTTACGTCTTTTTTGCTCTTGACACGATATTAAGGCATTTTGGACGTGTCTTGGTGTTTTTCTGAAAGTAGGGTCGCAGTTACTGAGGACCCGAGTCTCAGCAAAGCTGTGAATTGATGACGTTGAAAAGGTGAACTATCTCGTAAATTATTGCCCGTGGTGCACGTATCGTTGAACGGTACAGCGTTGAGATGGAAACTACATATTTTGTCATCAAAAAGGGAAGATTGACATATATCATTAGACGTGATACTATGTTGACAAAAAACAATAGCACCTTCATCACCATAACCATTGTCGTCATCGCCATCATTATAATCTTTATCGTCATCATCATCACGATCACCATCATCGTCATCATCATCATCATCCTCATAAATGTTTTAGGCCGAAATTTAAGAGAGTGTTATGTCTCCACCTTTAACTGTAGAAAGCTGAAATCCATGCTAGCCAGGTTATTATGGTACTTAACCCAAAGTCGATTTCATACCAGAATCTATTTCTTGTATCGTATAATCGTATGATCACCAAGGGCCTTGAGAGAGAGAGAGAGAGAGAGAGAGAGAGAGAGAGAGAGAGAGAGAGAGAGAGTCTTACTTTCACCACTTTGTCTATATTTAACCCCTATGGTGCTGGTGGCTAAGTTGGCCTTTACGAAATAACCCCAAAATCCTGAGAAATCACTGAAACCCTGGCATATGGGTACTCATATGAGAGTTCTTAGTGAGAGCTATCAAATAAGTACCAACATGATAGGGTTTAGATTGTTTTCAAAGATTCTTGCGTTCTTGTGCTTTGGACGAAAGTAGCCTCAGCATTGGAAGGGGTAAGAGGTGTGACTTAGAAGAATCTATTTACCATATAATCAGTCGTTTTCGCCGTTAAAGAGGGTAGTAACAGATAGAGTATGTTTGTTGGGATTTTGTGTTTTTGTGTATTTTTGTATTTTTCTCTTCCTTTTTTTACTACTTTAAGTATTTTATGAAAGAATCGAAGGTTTTCTGCTTCACTCGAATCAGGATCAAATACACAATTTGAAGGAAAGGAATAAGGTTGTAAGTTGAGTTCTTCTTAGCATTAATCCTTTTCCGAAGGCGCATTTGACATTATAAAGGTACTGCCAATTAAAAACATATTTGACAGTATCAGAGATAAAGGGCTCATAACGTATCATTTTCTATTTCATACATAATTGAAAACCTTATCACATAGAACATGTACATGAGTTTTTCTTGAACTGTTCATGATAGTATGTGTACATGTCTTCAGTTTTCACGGTCTATATACTTAACCCATCAATACGTAAGCGTTCCTTCAGAATTTGTCGTCTTGATCTATGATACTTTTGACTATTACTCTGGAATTGAGAAAGATTTTACAAAATATTTGATGGAGAGTTATAGGTAATGTTGTGATTGACATTCCTCCATCAAATAATTTACTGACTTTGCCATTGCCTGCGAAATATCATCAAAATTGTGAAGTATTATATATGTATTTCCCGTATTTTGGCTTATTTAACAATAAGGTATGACATGGAAACCTGCGAAGAATGATCATGTCGCTCAGTGTACAAACTGCGGAAGAAACCTGGAAATCCCCCAAATCAGAAAATCCGAATGAATATAAGAATATGAGTAGCTATGATTGAAACCATTGTGTCGTATTTCCGATTCTGCGAAACTACAATCCTCCTTGAAATGGCATCGAAATGAAGTCTTTGTCTTCTAGATGTACCTCGAGTTGTCAGATGCCGGCGTCAGGCTCTGCGCATGCGTGGAGATGACAGCCAACGGTTGAGACAGAAGTGTATTGACAGAAATTTAACGTACATCCAAGCCGGTATCGTTTCTCGAGCGCTCGATTCTGAAACGCTTTGTCGCGCGGCACAAAGACGTCTGCTCGGATTAATTATACGGAGCATGGATTGTCAATATGGCGGCGCTACTTGACAAAGGTGGCCCATGCAGCAGCCATAGTGACAATCGAATTTTACTCGCATATGCGTACGGTGCACAACCTACGAAAAAGCATAAGTGACTGGCAAAATAAAAATCAAATATTTTTTTCCTACACCTTTTTTTCGAAAACGTGTGATAAAATTCAATTATTTTTCCAACACTTTTTTTTGAAAACGTGTGATAAATTTAAAAAAAATCCAACACTTTTTCGAAACCGTGAGAAAAAAAGGAAAAAAAATCCCAGTCATAGTGACAGTTGAATTTTACTCGCATATGCATACTGTGCGCAACTTACAACAGAGCATACGTGACAGGTAAAATGAAATATCAACTATTTATTCGAAAACGTGTGATCAAATTTGAATAATATTTCCAGCACTTTTTCGAAAACGTCAGAAAAATACAATTCCAATATTTTCCCAGCCATAGTGATAATCGAATTTTACTCGCATATGCATACTGTGCATAACCTAACGAAAGAACAAAACAAAACATGAGGGAAATTTGATGTTAAGAAGTCTGTTCTCAAGTCTGCTTCAAAAGGTTTGCGAATAAATGCTTCATTCGAAAGATATTTTCAAAAAATATATCAGGTCCGGGTGACAATATTCAGAATAGAATTGAAGGAGAATTGACCATAAGAATTTTATCTACAACTCTTCTTCAAAAAAAGTGCAAATTTATGCCTCATTTCAAAGTATAATAGGTTCAGACGACAATAGTTTGAAAGATAATTGAAAGGGGAATTGATCTTTAGAAGTGTATCTAGAATTCTCCATAAAAATATTAACGAATTTATACTTCATTCCAAAGTTATTTTCAAAAGTACAACAGGTCCAGACGACACTGGTATTGGGGAGATGCTCATTTTTTACCGCTTTTCGTCAGTTGTCGCCGCGGGATCCGTGCACTATAGACCAGTGCATGGCATTTAACGGGAAAGGTTTTAGTGTATCATAGCCCTAGGCGTGCTTTTAATGTGGATCGCTTGGTAAGAGGACTCTGCCATTTGAACATGAGTTGTGGCAGCAGTATTGCGGCCATTGCTCATAGTACTGCTACGCGGTTGCTGTTTAGTAATGGCCGCGTGCGCCATCGTCACAGCTGCTGCTACTAACTGTTACGACTAGGCTCCTTAAGTCCGTAAAGAGATGATGTTCTTTTCTGAGTTGACCAAGCATTGTGATGTAGTACCATCAATGGTAGATAGATGGCACTACTGGGCCCTCCTACATGTATCTCAAAATGTCATACTCAAACTCAAAGTTCTCTTTTCACCTCGTCGGATAAATGTGGCTACTCTGGCCACCTTGACCACTTGATGCCTGGCAACAAAAACAATTGTAGAGGGAAACAATACATATATATGACAGCCTAGACATCTAGGCTACTAACACTGCCGATGACATCATTGGCCCTACTTAAAAGCACTTTACCAACTAGTAGTAGTAGTAGTAGTAGTAGTAGTAGTAGTAGTAGTAGTGGTGGTGATAACAGTAGAACTAGCAGTAGTAGTAATGGTGCTCCTACTACTACAATACTATTACTACTACTACTACTACTACTACTACTACTACTACTACTACTATATGCACTACGACTGCGACTACTACTACCACTACTACTACTACTACTACTACAACTACTGCTGTTGTTGCTGCTGCTACTGCGACTACTACTACTACTACTACTACTACTACTACTACTTCTTCTACTACTTCTTCTACTACTACTACTACTACTACTACTACTACTACTACTACTACTACTACTACTTCTACTACTACTACTACTACTACTACTACTACTACTACTACTGACATACCAGCTCCAGTCACGTGTATGTCGGTTTCGTAATCAGCAGGGAAATTAAGGAAGGCGTATTGCATTGCATTTCCTAGCTGACGCATTCAACACAATTAGACATTCGTTGAATCAATTTAATTGCCCCCGGCCGGTTACATCTAGAGCTAATTTAGCGCTCTGCGTATAAGAGGTCTAAGAGCATGGCACACATGGCTAGGGGGCTGCACTGATAGCCGAGTGGTCTGAGGTGTTGCAATTGATTAAAAGAAAATTACAACTGAGCAATAACTCAGCACTGGAAAATAACAAAACTTAACATTGTCAGATCTATCTTCCGAGTTACCGGATTCAAATCCGGCTCGGGCATGTGCGAAAGTTACCAGTGACATAGGATTGGACGGTGGTCTAATCGCCGGGTACTGCAATTTTCTCCACCAGCTCCAACTGGCTAGTCCCGACTTTGCCGCGAAGAGGCAGAAAAAGTGTGACGAAAAAAACGAATTTTCAAATCCAAATTCCAATTGGCCTCGGGGCATGTGAGAAAATGTCCATTGACAACGGGTGGACGGTGGTAGTTCGTATACTTCGTATTTCTCCATCGTGTACAAGTACCTGGTCACAATTACCCCCCCCCCCCCCCCCATTTTGGCAGACAACGTGACAATACATAATGTATTAGATAGAAGTATACCAGTTAAATATACATATGGAATAGGTGGTATTTTGTATTGCCAAGGAAAGGAGCCGATTACACTAGCCTGGAACCTATTTCATTAATGCTTAAGATATTTCCTTTGAATTATCGTCTGGATCTATGACTCTCTTAACTATAACTTTGGAATTAAGAATTATTCTACAAAATATTTGAAGGAGAGTTGTTAGTAGTGTTCTGGTTAACATTTCTCCTTCAATAATTATTTCAGTTATGCTTTAGCCTGAAAGATTTCAGCAAAAGTGTCAGGCTGCTTTTAAGTAATGGGTAAACTGGCACCCCTTCGTTCACTGAACCGATTTAGCGTCTCAGAGTTCTCGTTCGTCGGCGCTGTCACGTGCGAGGAGCAAAAAAACAAAGAGAAAAGAAGAAGAACAAAGACTTTATTACCGTGTCAGAGGATTTTCTCTAAGCTGCCCAAGAAAAAAAAATGGCGCGGGGAGCTCAAATGATTAGCGCCCTCTATAGGTTGTTGATGGACATGACACCCTTGGCGGCCATGTTTTGTCACCTGACACCGGCTGTTGTTATGATAAACATTCATCACGCGCTGACCCCGTGACCCCGGCACGTGACCTCCGCACATGCCCACCCATCTGCTGACCTCGAGGCGAGATTTCACTCAAAACAAAGCTCCCGACCTTTTGAATACCACAGTCCCTCATTAGGTTCATGCCCTTTGGATTATTCGTGAAATATCTGTTCATACATCCCTACCAATTCTTTTGATCTTTTAAGATACAAGGCACTTTCCTAGAAGTTCTTTTTTTCAAAATAACTTTTTTTGATTATTTCACGCCACTTGCGCTACGAGGCAGTTTTGTCAATAAATGACAAAAATAAAATTGTTTGAACACAGGCTAATGATCTACCGCATAAGAAAGATCTTTATTGTACTTTTGTGATGAGAATTACAGTCAATAGAGCTCATATATGTATTTATTGGCACAGCTGTAGTTTACTGCATACATGTACAAGGTTACATCGTGGTTTGAGTAGTATCCTGTTTTATAAAGGGCCTGCACTGATGGCGGCGTAATCTTAGGCGTTGCCACTGACTGCTAGCAGTCTCATCAATGTTAACACACAGTAACACACAGTACATGTTTTGAACTATTGCAGTCCATGTTCATGGCTTACAAGTAGGAGCTGGGTCGTGGTATCTATTTGTACTACAACTATGTTTATTTGATTACTTGTATGTATGTTTATCTTTTGTTTTTGCACGGACTGTCAATATATACAGCTTATTACTATTATATGTGATATTTCGTTATGAAATGAACTGTAAGTTGCATGATTTCGTATTTCTATGTCGCGTCGATAAACGTACATACATACATATATACAATGCAGAAAATTCTAAACAAATCCTATATCCCTTTAACATATCTAATGTACTCTATTTCCTCTCTTTGCAGGTAAGTGTCTTTGACCTATAGTGTATGCAAGTATCGAAACATGTATTGGTAAGTTTGGATTTTATTTCAACTTTAACACCCTCAACTCGTCCAGAGGCTGAGGTGCTTTCTTTATATACACATGTATATATATATATATATATATATATATATATATATATATATATATATATATATATATATATATATATATATATATATATATATATATATACATATATATATATATATATATATATATATATATATATATATATACATATATATATATATATATATATATATATATATATATATATATATATATATATATATATATATTTATATACATACATACATACATACATTATACAAATATGCCATGCCAGTGGGGGTAACATGATGGAATGTTACCCTGAGGGAGGATGGTTTTCCCTCGGGCTCCGCCCTCGGGAAAACCATCCTCCCGAGGGGAAACATTCCATCATGTTACCCCCACTGGCATGGCATATTTGTTTTATTATACCGAACAAACCCCATTTGTAATCTAAACAAAGCAAGGTCACAGATGACTGGTGATTCACACATTCCCTGCTAGGTGTCGCTAGTGGCAACGGGCAACATGAAGCCCTCACTGATGGCATCAGGCAACATGATGATTGTTCACTGTTAAGTCAGCCAATCACGGCTTAGGATCTTCAAGTGAGGTATAATAAACACACACATATATATATATATATATATATATATAAATATATATATATATATATGTATATATATATATATATATATATATATATATATATATATATGTATATATATATATTTATATATGTATATGTATATGTATATGTATATGTATATATATGTATATATATATATATATATGTATATATATATATATATATATGTATATGTATATATATATATATGTATATATATATGTATATATATATGTATATATATATGTATATATATATATATACATATATATATATATATATATATATACATATATACATATATATATACATACATATATATATATATATATACATATATATATATATATATACATATATATATATATATATATATACATATATATATATATATACATATATATATATATATATATATATATATATACATATATATATATATATATATATATATATATATATATATATATATATATATATATATATATATATATCTATATATATATATATATATATAAATATATATATATATATATATATATATATATATATATATATATATATATATATATATATATATATATATATATATATATATATATATATATATATATATATATATATATATATATATATATATATATATATATATATATCGACTTACAAAAACTAGCCAAAGGCGCAGATTCTCATGGTTAGGCATTTCCAAACCGCTACATTCCCAATCGGGGACTACAGTAGTTTGCTCTTAGGCAAGACAATTTACTCCTCATTGCCATGACTATCAGTCTTGGACAAATGGCGGTCTCCTGTGCATGGAAAGCCATTCCCTCGAAGTAATAGAAGAAAACATAGCAGCATAAGTCATAGCGACGAGATAGAAACCTGGAACCGGGAGGAAATTCCCTTCTCTTTACAAATAGTTCTATGGCATCTTTCAGTTGCTGAAGGACTATAGACAGCCCTCCACAATGCCGCACATTTATATAGCGATCATGCCAAGACGCTTTGTGATCCAGTGGAGACTAGAACCTGCGAACTAATACCATGGGAGCCATGCATCGTTACCACTAGGCCACTGCCGATCCCTCATGTATGAGGGGGGGGGGGGGGGGGATGTGGGCGGGGAAGCTGGTTGTCTCTGTGCGTGCAAACCCCATGGCGTATTCTCTTAGAAGTCAACCACCCATTCTACTGAAACTAATAACACATTTTACAAAGATGAAGATGATTGTCCTTAGAGGTTTCTGTAATTATCCAACCGTTTCAATCTGGCAAATCAGCCTGCCTTTTTACGATTGGGAGCATCCGACCCGTAAGTCGCATGGGAATAGTAGATTCAGAGCAAACATGCGTGTAAATCACAGAACACAGAGCATAGATCGATTACAGTTCATGGATCCGCCGAGGTCTAGTAGTTACGATGCTGGGCTCCCAAGCGTGAGGTCGCAGGTTCGCTGTATCCTCATAAGTTGATTGGCTTGGTCGCTATATAAATTTGTGGTATGGAGAAGGGCTGTCTATGGTGCTTCTAAAAGCCCCCTTGGAACAATATTTGTAAAGAGAAGGGAATTTCTTCACGACTAAGGATTTCTATCTTGTGGTAATATAACCTTAATAGATGTTGAAAGTTATATTAAAAATGAATACCCTTCTCCCTTCCTCTTGTAAGTCAGTATGGAAATCCAGAGCAAACATGCATATAAATCAGAGAACACAGAGCATAGATCGATTACAGTTCAGGGATCCGCCTTGGTCTAATAGTTACGATGTCTGGCTCCCAAGCGTGAATATACGACTTCGAGTCTTCTCTTGATCCCCATAGTCTCAATTGTATTGCCATTAACAGTTTGGCCCGGTCACTATATTACTTTGTCACATTGTGGAGAGCTGTCTATTCTATCTCATTGCGATTTGACAAAAGCTTTTGAGATCCGCCATGATTCTAGTAGTTACGATGCTTAGCTCCCAAGCATGAATTTACAGCTTCGAGTTTTCTCGGGATCTCCATAAACGGGGTGGCTTGGTCGCTATATAACTTTGTGGTATGGTGAAGGGCTGTCTATGGTCCTTCTAAAAGCCGCCTTGGAACTATTTTGGGAGAATGGGGAATCTCTTAATAATTGAAAATAATAATAATAATTGGAATTTATATAGCGCCTTTTCCATTCATAAAATGTTCAAAAGCGCTGCACATTGTCATAGTTTGAGTCATAGTCCACAACGCCTCTTCCCAGTTTCGGGTTTCTATCTCGTCGCAAAATGACCCTAACTGTTGAAGATGACGTAATAAACAATTCCGCCCACCCTCCCAAGCAAAAGTTTGCAGGTTCGTGCCTCTGCTGGATCCCCATAAGCGGGGTGGCCTGGTCGCTATATAAATGTGCGGCGTTGTGGAGGGCTGTATATTATACTTCTGCAATCAAAAGACCGCTTGGAACTATTCTATAGAGAAGATAATTTCTTTCCAGGTCCCAGTTTTTATCTCATTGCAATATGACCTAAACTATTCAAAGTGACATAAAACAATTTTCTCCCTCCGATCTGCAACTTGCATATGAATCAGAATATTTGAAGTATAGATCGATCACAGTTGAGGGATCTGCAGTGGTCTAGTGGTTACAATGCCTGGCTTCCAAGCGTGAGTTTGAAGATTCGAGTCTCCGCTATATCCCATGTAGTGCGTTGGACTGGTCGCTATATAAATGTGCAGTATTGTGAAGGGCTGTCTGTTATACTACTGCAGTTAAAAGACCGCTTGGCACTATTCATGAAGAGAAAGGGAATTTCTTCCCAGTTCCATACTTCTATCTACTCGTGGTATGACCTATGCTGTTGAAAGTTATATTAAACCAATTCACTTCTCCCTTCTTCCTTTAAGTCAGAATTTGGAATTTGGTATGTCTTTTGTCGTTACTTTTTCTGCCATACTGTGGCTTAGTCGTGACTAGCCAGTTGTAACTGGTGGAGGAAACTGACGAACCAGAAGAAAAACACTGCCTAACCCCAAGTCACTGGTAACTTTCTCACATACCCCATTTGGGATTCGAACCCAGGAAAGTAGTAAGAGACAGCCAGCAGTCAGTGGCAATGCGTTAAACCACACGCATTCAGTGCAGGACAAAGACCCCGTAAAACTATTCGTGAAAAGAAGAGAATATCTTTCCAGTTTTGTGTTTCTATCTCGTCTCGATATGACCTAAGTTGTAAAAAAGTGACGAAAAAAAACCAATTTCGTTCTCCCTCCTGTAAGCCTATGTGGGAATACTAGATTGAGAGCAAACATTTATTTGCATCAGAAGACATGGAGCATATATCTATCACATCTGAGAGATCCGCAGTGGTCTGGTGGTTAAAATACCTGGCTCCCAAGCGTGAGTTCCAGGTTCGACACTCTGCTAGACTTCAGTTTTATAAAGCGGGTTGGTCTGGTCGCTATATACACGTGCGGCATTGTGACGGGCCGTTTGTGGTACTTCTGCAACTGAAAGACCCCTTGGAATCTATTTTTTTTTGCTTTGGTCACTTTTTCTGCCATATTGTGTATGAGTCGTGACTAGCCAGTTGTACATGTAACTGGTGGAGGAAACCGGAGTACCTGGAGTGAGTGACGTAAAAACAATCCCCTCCCCCCTTCCCGTCTGGAAGTCGGCGTGGGAATAATAATAAATTCACTGCAAACACGTCTTTGCATTAGAGAACGTGGGGCATAGATCGATCACAGCAGAAAGTTGGCACTGTTAGAACCGCATTGGCAGCAGAGATAGCCAAGTCCATCCAACTGCTAGATTCAAACTGAAATCTTTACAAGCAACAGGAAGTTTCAGGCCATAGACCAGAAAAACTATACAGTACAGACATGTAATTCCTGCACTAGTCGACCGGACGTCTGTTATAACCATATTGGCAGCAGAGATAGTCAAGTGCATCCAACTGCTAGATTCAAACTGAATTGTTCCCAAGCAACAGGATATTGCAGGCCAAAGAATAACTGTACATGTAGGTCTTATTCACACGAATAGTAAAATCGACCGAATAGTAACCCAGGGTCTGACACTTAGATTCAGTCTTGGGACACAAAAACCTAGGATATTTGATTAGTATACATGTAGTTCATATTCCCACGTTTAGAAAAATGGACCCAATCGTAAACCAGGGAATGACACTTAGATTTCAGGCCATGGCCCTAAAACGTATTT
This sequence comes from Maea johnstoni, assembly GCA_963942565.1. Lineage (NCBI taxonomy): Eukaryota > Metazoa > Annelida > Polychaeta > Spionida > Magelonidae > Maea > Maea johnstoni. Next base: position 11,421,218 of record OZ012689.1, on the reverse strand, counting down.
TTGGTAACAAAAACAGGATTTCGTTTTTTTTATTATACTATTCTGGGCCCTTAGTCTGAGAAATCTAGGGGCCCACTGCAAAATCCAGGGGCATATGCCCCTGAGCCCTTATAAACCCCTTTATGGTTAAAAGAAACTTATGAAATTATCGTCTGTATCTTTGATACTTTTGACATTAACTTGGAAATTAAACATATTTTACGAAATATTTGAAGGGGAGTTGCAAGATTTCTGAATAACATTTTTACTTTAAATATCTTTTTTATGCTGCTTTTGCCTACAAGGTTACACCAAAATTGTCAGGCTGCTTTTGGCCTCTTTGGGCATTAATTCAAGATTTAAGCATATGTTTTTATGCAGCAGTTATAGGTCAAAAGAAGAATAAATTTTAATCATTTCATTCTTTTTGGGAAAATCTAAGATATATTTATGTTTTCAAGAAACGGTAAGGTTTCGGAAGACATGAATGACGTTTTCGTGTACGTCACCATCCAAACAAACATGGAACAGTCCTAACATTGTATGTAGTAGAAATCAGCGGATTCAACTATGAATTAAGATTCTCATCAAGTTAGAATTTGTTTTGACTACAATCAATCTCCTCATTGGCTATTTAGTCAAGATTTGGTTGTTCGCCAAATACCAAGAGCGCATTCAGACAAGTACAACTAACGCTTCACTAAGCACATTACACCCAGGCCAAAGAAATGTCGCCTTTTACTTACTGGCCATCGCCACAAAATATTTCCCAGGAACTTTAGCCAAGATCCGTCCAGGGCGAAGGATTTTTTCCCGCACCCCTAATCTTGAATACTGTAGAACAATTTTCCCTAATTTTTCATTTTTGGGTGTTTCCGTTTCTAATATTTCCGAAGAGAGGACATATGTCCTTGCCTGTTTCTAGTTTTCTCGTTTTTATGTAGAGTTTTACTTTTAGTATACCTAAGCGTATAGTCTATTAAATTATGGTCTGTTTTTCTCCGTGTTTATTAAGTCCGGACACGTACCGTATTGTTTTTTCCTGTGTTGTTTATTCCTGTTTGAAAGAATTCCGGAAAAAACGGGAAAGTATAACTCACGAAAAGAGTAGCCATTATACAGTATTCAGCGCCCTTCAGTTATCAACCCAATTTGTCTCCCTTTTTACAACTCCCTTTCCCCTCCAGCGAACTCTAAATACCCAGGACTACGGAATTCCGAATTGTTATTACTCCCCGCCCCCCTTCCAATGTCAGATCCACGTGCTAATGTTTTAAGATTAAACCATCGGCACATACTCCATATGGAAATAGTTCCGTAACCCCGAATGGAGTATCCATAAAGACGGTCCGAATACTCCGAATGAAGTATCCACGATTACGACAAAAATGACGTCCCGTAGCCCCGAATGAAGTCTCCATGAAGATGTGGCAAATATGACTACTTCCAGACATTGCGAATGAAGTCTCCAGAACACATTCTCCCTCTTTCTTTGATGATGTGATGGTGATGGACTTGTCTTGTTTCTTTCCTCTAAAAATTGGCCTTTATTATGAAACATTCCACAACCTTTAACCCATCAATGCCCAAAGTGGCCAAAACCAGCCTGACAATTTTGATAAAATCTTTCAAGCTAAAGCAAAATTGCACACACATTTCAAGGAGTTATATAGATCAGAACATTAGCAATAACTCTCCTTCAAATATTTTGTTAAATTATTCGCAATTCAAAAGTTATCGTCAAAAGTATCTTCGAAGCAGACGAACATTTCTGGACGAACTTTTACGTAGTAATGGGTTAATATGCAACATAACATAGTTATTTGAGGTATTTTGCAGAGGATTGGGTTTGATCAGTGAAGGGAAGATTATATCGCATTTTATGGACGGAACGTTTCTAAAATTCTTGTAACCTAGCCCATTGCGTGTCACCCGTATCATATCGCAAGACGTAAATATGGATTTATGCAACAGTCGGTGGCGATAGGAGGTCTATTTGATAAGGATAGGGTGGTCAGGTCGCGGGGGGTCACATTCTGGACCTCGCTTCGCCGCCTCTTACGTGGTAATGACCCTACTGAAGCACAACGAGGACATTACACTGATAATGTGTCACCTCTACACTCCAACCATGGCTATCTCTCATCTACGCGTGAGGCACTTCTTAATTAGAGGTTATTATAATGTCATACTTGCTTTTAAAAAAAAAATTTTCCTTTTTTCTTTGTTATATCTATATTATCATTTTTCTCTCACTTTTCAATTTTTATTTTCTATTTTTTTTATTTTCATTATTATTTTCTAAATTTTTATTATTTTTTTTTCACTTTTACTCGCTCGTTCTTTCTCTTTTTTTCTTTTCCTTTCTTTGGTTCAACTATTTGTATTATCATTTTACAAATTTCAGTTAAGACTAAACGTGGTTGATTCTCTGATAAAGCCTTTGAGAGTTGTTCTTCATGTGTGATTTCATGGTGCGAGAGAGAGAGAGAGAGAGAGAGAGAGAGAGAGAGAGAGAGAGAGAGAGAGAGAGAGAGATTCCCAGCGCACCACTCACACTCAAAGTGCAATGCACGACCACTCGGCTTTGGGGCTCCCCTCCCCCTCCCCCCCTCAATCACACTGCCTGTCGTACTAGCTAGAAAAGGGTTAAAACCGGAAGAGTATTCCATCACATTACATTGATAGCTACATAGAGCTCTAAGGTAATCGAAACCTCTCCGCCTTTTGTGGCCCCTGATAGATATGCAGGCCTTTGAGTTTGCCTTATTATCGTGAATTCAGCACACAAATCTCACGACTTGTCGAGGAAATTGAATTGTGAGTTTTACACTCGAAGACACGCGCACTAATGCAATTTATGAGTAGGTGTTGTAGTGGCCTCCTCGCAGCCCTATTGCTGTGTTGGCGCAAGCAGGGCATTCGGGACGAGTGTAGTTAGATTGGGTTGGGTTGCGTTGGGTTGGGTGTTGTAGTGGCCTCCTTCAAGCCCTATTACTGTGTTGGCACGGGCAGGGCAAACAACAGACCTCCAGGACGCGTGTGGTTGGGTTGGGTTGGGTTGGGTGTTGTAGTGGCCTCCTTCAAGCCCTATTACTGTGTTTGCACGGGCAGGGCAAACAACAGACCTCCAGGACGCGTGTGGTTGGGTTGGGTTGGGTGTTGTAGTGGCCTCCTTGCAGCCCTATTACTGTATTGGTACAAGCAGGGCAAACAACAGACCTCCAGGACGCATGTGGTTGGGTTGGTTTGGTTTGGGTTGGGCTGGGTGTTGTAGTGGCCTCCTTGCAGACCTATTACTGTGTTGGTACAAGCAGGGCCAACAGCAGACCTCCAGGACGCGTGTGGTTGGGTTGGGTTGTGTTGGGTTGGGTTGGGTGTTGTAGTGGCCTCCTTGCAGCCCTATTACTGTGTTGGTACAAGCAGGGCCAACAACAGACCTCCAGGACGCGAGCGGTTGGGTTGGGTTGGGCTCGGTTGGGTTGGGTTGGATGTTGTAGTGGCCTCCTTGCAGTCCTATTACTGTGTTGGTACAAACAGGACCAACAGCAGACCTAGCGGATGCGTGTGGTTGGGTTGGGTTGGGTTTATTGTTGTACACCTATACCATATTTGATCGGTGTGTCTTTAATGGCCGTTCCATTAAAAAGTGTGGTGGGGGTGGGGGGGGGGGGGGGGGGGTGTAGGAACGGAAGATAATTAAAAATTCGACCCCGCCCCCCTCCTGCCAGAAATCATATGTAATCTAATGGGATAAATTAATTCAGAATTCGGCCCATCCACCCCTTCAAAAAACCTTCCGTTCCTCCCCCCACACTTTTGAATAGAACAGCCCTTATGTATTTTCTTTCTTTCTCTTTTCTTATGTATTTATATTTCCTTGTGTCATATGGTAAATGAAATATACAATACAGAACTAATTAAAAGAACCGTGTCCTTTCAAGCCTGTATTACTGATGCAATCATAGAGACAGGCTCTGAAGAAGACAAATGTGGAGTTCTTTGAGCCCTTTTACCGCCATCCCTACGCGCGGGACTCTGGCATCACTTAATTAAAGCGCCCTTTAAGTGCCGACTCGTGGCGTCAAGAGATTACAATAATTCATAGAGTAATTAATGTCTTCACTCAAAAACCATCTTCATCATCATAAAAAGAAGGTTTAATACAACAACTGAGGTGATTATTTTTGTTCTGTTGGTTTTTGCTCCTTTATCGAAAGAACGAGTTGAAAGTCTTCAGGGACCGTGTTATTAAAGAGCTTGTCCGCATAACACTCGGTTGTTAAAGGGCAAATGCACCATCATGATGATTTAGGTTCAAAATGTGCCTATATGTGTCACCTTTCAAATAAGACCACCCGCAAGTCTGTCCTCCTCAGCACTCCTCAGATATGGCTTATGAAAGTTAGTAAAAAACTAGCCTGAGTCTGGGTATAGAGGCTGCCATTATCAGAAGTGGTGCTTATGAAGTGACTGCCAGCCCTGCTTCTGATTGGTTGAGAGATATCAGTGGCAGCCACTGATATCTCTCAACCAATCAGAAGCAGCACTGGCAGTCACTTCATACCACTGATTGTGCTTAATTGGGCTTAATTGGCCTGCAATGTCAGCCTCCATGCCCAGACTCAGGCTAGTTTTTTACTAACTTTCATAAGCCATATCTGAGGAGTGCTGAGGAGGACAGACTTGCGGGTGGTCTTATTAGAAAGGTGACACGTATAGGCACATTTTGAACCTAAATCATTATGATGGTGCATTTGCCCTTTAAAGGTCTTAATATCAGCTAAGAATTTCGCTTTAATGCCTAGAAATTGGCTTCAGTCAGACACCATCTACATCACCATTTACGAGGTTTGATACAGTTGAAGGAATTACGTTTTTTTCTTGTGGTTTTTGCTTCCTTATCGAAAACCTTCAGGGATTGTGTTATTAAAGAGCTTGTCTGTACAACACTTAAAGGTCTTGGTATCAGCTTTAATACAGATTTGCCTTAATGTCAAGGAATTGCCTAACGGTGTGGGGCCTTAATTGCGTGAGGTTTGATCTCGCGAGCGCACAAGGTCTCGCGAGACCTTCTCAAGATAGTCAACATGGCTGCGAAATGATTGATATATATGAGGGAAGCTTCGTGGCGGCATTATTTGCTACAAAGCAGGCTGTTAAGAAAATTTGGAAAGGATATATATATATATATATTTATATATATACATATATATATATATATATATATATATATATATATATATATATATATATATATATATATATATATATGTATGTATATATATATATATATATATATATATATATATATATATATATATATATATATATATATATATATATATATATATATATATATATGTATACATATATGTATATATATATGTATATATATATATATATATATGTATATATATATGTATATATATATGTATGTATATATATATATGTATATATATATATATGTATATATATATATGTATATGTATATGTATATATTATATATGTATATATATATATATATATATGTATATATATATGTATATATATATATATATATATATATATATATATATATATATATATATATATATATATATATATATATATATATATATATATACACTCTAATAGCTGAGTGTTACATAGGTTTGCCACGGGTTGTCTGCTTGACTGCCCGGGCTCAAATCCTTACCGATGCATGTAAGAAAGTTACCAGTGACTTGAGATTTGGCGTTGTTTTCCTCAGCACTTCTCTCTCCACGATATAGCCTAAACACAGCAGAGAAAGTTACGATAAGTGAGTATCTAAATACTTAAAAAGCAGATTTGGATCATCCGGTCGCCAAGTCGCCAAGGTGGGCGACTGCTTAAAAAAATATCTGTCCAATTCGTGGCAGCACTGCATGTTTATGAACATCTTATTGTCGCTCTGAATGATGCTACTACTTAAACCGCGTGCAATTTTCCCTCCATTAAAAATGCATTAGGCTATGAAGCTAAGGAGTCTTTAAGATAGCCCAGGGATTTGAGTCGCCCGGCCTGCATCATTTACGAACAGGAGAGGGGGGTAATCTGTTTACTCTGATTTATCCTGACTCTTGGAGGCAGGTCTGTGTCACTCCCGGTAAGCTACCCAGGTGGGATATGATGGAATAGGAATGTTATATGCTAGAATGTTACATATGTATGCCTTGAGATATCATTGAGTTTAAATTTGTTTGGATTTCTACAGCTTCCATACAGGCATATACAAAGCCCAACAATTTAGCAATAAAAAGTTTTGCAGAAATTAAAAAAAACACCATTAAGAAATTGGAAATTAAGAAATCAGAATATTGTCCTTGCTTGATCTAAGGTCCATTCTGACATGCCACATGACTAGGGTTGACCAAAATCTTATGACGAAGTACGAATGCAATGTGCTAGTATGTTACATATGCATGCATGGATATCTCATTGTATCACGGATGAACTTAGTACACACCCTTAAAGGAAATTCGATTCTTTGGAATTGAGTGTTATCGTATCTGTGTCTTTTTTGTTTTTCGATTTTCGATTTTGAAATATTTATTTGTGTTCCTGTTGGTTCTTTCGATATTCAGTATCATCATTTATCACCTGCTCTGCTGGAATTCTCTATGCTGATTGGTCAATAGGTGTTAGACCTTGAGCCGTTTACATGCTGTATATTTGGTGCCGAACGGCAGAATTCAATATTACCACTGGAACCAGCATTTCAATTGATATTACTATTTCGCTATTAATCTGACCCCTAGAGGTCACCAGCCTCGTTCTGGCCTCCAGAGTTATTCTAAAGTTTTATGAGATGTATTTGTTCTTTTTTCTTACCATGAGCAGGTGATAAATTCGTTACGCCCGGTTTGAAAGGGCGCAACTATTAGTGTTACATGCAGGCAGGATGGACACTTAATTCCTGCACCAGTCGACCGGACGTCTGCCGGTGACGGGTTGTACAAATACCCAATGAAAACATTTCGACAAATAAACCAAGCACATCAATGGCCCACGTAGCTTGTGAATCAATGCTACTTTTAGTTGTGAAAGTGTCACGTAACCTAACTATGTGGAATATGACGAAGTAGGAATACAATGTGCTATGTGTATGTTACAAATGTGTATGTTACATATGCATGCTTTGAGATCTCATTGAGTTTTTCTTTGTTGGTGGCTAATTTTGCCAAATCAAAATGATGCATGAATGAAAATTGATTGAAACCCTGGCAAACGGGTACTCATCTGAAAGTGCTCAGCGAGAGTTATCCAATGAATACCAACATGACAGGGTTTCAGAATGTTTTCAAAATAAATTGCATGTTTGTGCTTTGGACGAAATTAGCCTCAGCATTGGAAGGGTTAAGGGATAGCTTTCCTGAGAGTCGTTAGTACGTGATTGCCAATTAGCGCGAACAATTCATTTTGTATTTACCCAATTATCGCCCACCCGGAAGCAAATTTGTTTTCTCTCACGAAAATACCATTAACTGCTTCAAGGCCAGATAACTCGTGATTTTCCATAGTGTTCAAATAATAGCTTTCTTTGAAAGAAGTTGATAGAAAGTTATAAGTGTTTTCCCAACGAGGCGCGGTTCTTCTTCAATTATCTGTACATTATGGTTTTCTCTTGTAAGCCATCTTGAAAGTCCCCGGATCCTCCTTTCTCTCCGGGTATAAATCTAGTCCGTCACTCGTAATCGATTTTCACTCTTGGGAACATCTTTAAGTAACAGGTAATTGTATATTTCATGAAACACGAAACTGTGCCGTTAAAACGTGTCTGCAGGATATCGCTGTTCTCGTTCTCCACCATGTTTATTCACAACCAATTTGCACTCAAACGACCAATTAACGTATGCCATTCACAACACCTATGTTACGCCAGGGGATTCCATCTTTACATACTAATTGGATATCTGATAGAAAGGAGTAATTAAAGAGGAAATTGCTAGGATTCGCCATCAATTTTTGATAGGGTGTTTTCTTCTCCACCATGTTTTACTTTGTATATGTATGTATATATATATATATATATATATATATATATATATATATATATATATATATATATATATATATATATATATATATATATATATATATATATATATATATATATGAATATCCTCAACAAGTTACCCATTACATTTCTGCTTGCATCAAATGTTGACAAATTAGATTCATCTGTTTTAAGATATTTTGCCAAAACTGTTTTAGAGGAAGTCCATTACTTCATGAATAATGGATAGTATCCCCACGCTATCACTAATTCAGTAGGCTATCAACTTTTTGTGGTAGGCTGCCTCCTTGACCGGGCGGTCTAATACAATGCGATGCAATGCGCAACCGCTGCAAAGCAGTGCATACGGGTGATGAGTTTACCCTGAGATTTGTTAGGCCCTTTTGTATTTGCCGACACTCAACAAGTTACCAATTACGAATTTGCTTGCATTAAATGTTGACAAATGAGATTCATCTCTTTCAAGATTTTTTGCCAAAACTGTTTTAGAGGAACTCCGTTACTTCATAAATAATGGATGATATCCCCACTTTATCGCTTATTCAATAGGCGGCTACCTAACGCTTGTGGTAGGCTGCCCCTTGGCCGGGCGGTCTAATGCATTACAATTCATTGCGCAATCGCTGCTTATTGTTTCTCACCCATACACACGGCCCTGAAGGATTCTGTCTTATATAATTGTCACTTTTTCTGCCATATTTCTCATCTACAACACGGTTATGTATCTTTTGGGATGACATATATCGTCACTTTTTCTGTCACATTTAAGCTAAGTCATGAGAAGTCAGGTGTTCGGAAATGAGTGAGGTAACATAACATAACATAACTATAAGTTTGTATGTATATTTATTGATAAATTCGTACGAAATGAAATAATGATGCGGTACACACTTAAGTGAATCAAACAAAATACTACCATACACAATTTACTAGAGTTTACACACGTAAACGTGTGACAACGGAAACGGAAAAACCACGTAGAATATAATTTTAGTGGTAACCACAAGAATCAAAACTACATCGTAAGGCAAGACAAAATATCCAACGGTCCTATGATACATTAGGGATTGGATGTCGTTTGGGTCATAAACTCTCGCGAGATGTGAGTGATACAATGCGCTTCATTGGAGTCGCTGAAAGACGGGCATCAGAAGTACATGAATTCCCCTCGTAGAGTAATGGCTTCCCTGTATCAATAGGACGGTATCTTATCACTCAGTGTGCTTGAACGACCTCTCTTGAAAGATGACTCAATTCGACACCACCAATGCTTTTAGTGTAATTCCTTTCCACGGCGGGTGTCTTGATCATCCAAGTAGTCTCGCGAGATCTCGCGAGACTTACGGTCAGAATTTCAATTTAGTTTTAAAGATCTTTTTGTCTCAACCAATTAGCGTCCAGAGCGTCTAGTTTTGTTAAACATGTATGCCGGTCCGCTCTAAGATGCAAATTCCATTAAACCTAGAAGACGATGATGTCGAATTCGGAATTAAGTTTATCTTAGTCACTTTTCATCCATATTAAATCTAGATCACGTGCTAGCCAGTTTTACCGTAACCAAGCAACGAGCCGGATTCGAAATTGATGACTGTCACACAAACATACTTGTACATAAATATATCCGTTAAAATAATGCTGGGCACGAAAGGCTTGCCGCTGGAAGGAAGTGGGCGTCGGAATTCCCACCCCATTGCCCCCGTGTACCCCGCTATTGGGTATAATAGCCCGCACGAAATGTTTTATGCATGAAAATGGAGTTTTGTTGAGTGAAAATGAAATGTTCGTGCATGATGAAATTTCCTTGCAAAATTTATTTCATACATTAATGTAATATTTAAATGCACGAAAAACTATGAAGTTTCCATGCGTGAAAATGAGATTTTAATGCATGAAAATATATTTCCATGCACGAAAATAAAACTTTCCATGCATGAAAAAAAATCATGCATGAAAATGAATATCGTGCCCAGTGAGAATACCGGGACGCACTGACGCCTCCGAGATGGCGTGCTGGTGTGATAGAGCGAGAATCCTTGGCCGTGTTGAGATCCGAGACGTTAAATATCTCCGCCAGCGATATGTCAACACTTCAGCGGTTGATGGGGCCCGATAATTAATTTGAATAAAAATGAAATTTCCATGCATGAAAATATAATCTCATTGCCTGAAAATGAAATTTCATTACATGAAAACAAAATTTCCATGCATGAAAATACGAAATTTCCATGCATGAAAATGAAATATCCTTACATAAAAATAAAATTCCCAACAGCTGTTAAATCATATGAAATGGAGATTTCCATGCATGAAAATAAAATTTCCATGCATGAATGTAAAATTTCCATTCTTGAGAATGAAATTTCCACGCATGAAAATAAAAGGTCCATGCATGAAAATGAAATTTCCATGCATTAAAATAAAAATCTCATGCGTGTAAAGGAAGATCTTGCCCAGAGAGCGTGTCGGGACGCACTGACGCCTCCAAGAAGCCGAGATGGCGTGCTGGTGTGATAGAGCGAGAATCCTTGAAGTGCTATCACGATGCCGACTGGCTGTGCTGAGATCCTAGACGTTAAATCTCTCCGCCAGCGATATGTCAACACTTCAGCGTGCGATGGGGGCCGACAGCAGTTATAGGACCCTCCCCTGAGTCTGGCCCGGCGGGGAAGTGTTGTCAGACGTCAACCAATGACAAGTGGTACACCACGGCGAGGCAGGAGTGATTCAGCCAAACGCTTTGCCAGTGCTTGCTCATATTGCCAATGTTAGCTCAAACTGCAGTGGGGCTGCCCCAATAGGTGGGCGGTTAGAATGCTGCTTGTTGCCAAAGGCAGGGGTGATTTAGTCTAGCCATTTGCCAATGCTTCCTCACATTGCCAATGTTAGCTCAAAATGTAGTGCGGCTGCCCCAATGGTTGGGTGGTTACACCACTGCCAAATGCAGGATTGATTCAGTCAAACGTTTTCTCATATTGCCAATGTTAGCTCAATCTTCAGTAGGGTCTGCCCCAATAGTTGGGTGGTTAGACTTATGCTCGTTGTCCAAGACGTCAACAAATGTTAAGTGGTACACCACGCTCAGGCAGGAGTGATTCAGCCAAACGCTTTGCCAGTGCTTGTTCATATCGCCAATGTTAGCTCAAACAGCAGTGGGGGCTGCCCCAATAGTTGGGAGTACTGCTCATTGTCTCGCACCACTTTCAAAGACAAGAGTGATTGAGTTAAAAGCTTTGCCTGTGCTTTCTTATATTGCCAATGTTTGATCAAACTGTAGTGGGCCTGCCCCAGTAGTTGGGCGGTTAGACTTTTGCTCGTTTTCTCGCACCTCTGTCAAAGGCAGGAATTATTCAGCCAATCGCTTTGCCTGTGCTTTCTAACATTGTCAACGTTAGCTCCACTGTAATGGGGCCTGCCTCAATGGTCGGCCGGTTGCACCACTGCAAAATACAAGAGTGATTTAGGCAAACGGTTTTTCATATTGCCAATGTTAGCTCAGACTACAATGGGGCCTGCCCTTATAGTCGAGCAGTTAGACATGCTCGTTGTCTTGCACCACTGCTTTATCAACTCAAAAGGGAATGTCAACTTTTAGGGACTAGGAGCGTAGTCCAACTTTGCCAGGGATTTCTCATATTAAGAAAACATAAGTTATTTGGAAACAAATTGTAAGTTGACTGCGTCATGTGTGAGATAAACGGGGTTGAACAATGGAAAGGGGTTAAAGCATACAGTTTATGATAAACACAAACATTACTAGAAAGGCTTGGCAACAGCATACTCCCTGAAAGTTTCCACTATACCTACAACACAACGAGCACATTCCAAGCTTTTAATGCAATTTGCTTTGCGCGAGAAATAGCACTGAGTAGCGGCCTCGCTAATCAGGATTCATGAGACCGCTCCAATTAAATGGCACCCGGAACTGAACGAAATTAGCTCCGAGAAAGTAATTGTAATCAAGGCAACAAAGCTAATTCAATTCCTTGCCTCGTAGCGGCTCCGAATTAACGCCTTCTATTCGCCGCAAGAGAAAATGGTCGAATTTACTTAGTCTTTGCTTCCTCGATGTTATTAGCCAATGAAATTCTAACATTCATCCCACGTGACTCGCAGACAATTATTGGCGAATCAACGCATCACATCTGCAGCAAGACAAAGTGGTCCAAAGTTCTTTGTCATTGTTTTTCTCGATATCAGCCAATGGAATGCTAGTATTCATCCCACGTGACTTGCAGATAATACCTATATCTATATTGATATGATATAACTTTGACTTGGAGAATCAGCAGGACAATATGGACTTTTTATATGTTATATGTGCCCTAAAGCAATATGATCTTAAATATGTATTAGCCAATAGAATGCTAACATTCATCTCACGTGACTTACAGATAATACTTATACATGTATTGAGATTATATAACTGCTATATGACCATAAAAATATGTCTTAAACAAATACTTATATCACCTTGAAGAATGGTCAATAAGCCTAAGGGCATCAACGAGTTAAATAACCCACTTCCACCACATTTGCTGACTTCGTATGCCTTGTACATTAGCGTGTCGTATTACCGTTAAAGGGGAACTAAAGCCTCACATACATATTGGCTTATATGAAAGTAATACACTTCAAGAATAGGATGCGTTCCTTCTTTTTCTCTCAGTGATCCCATGAGGGGAGAATTTTGCATATTGCCAACAGCGTGCCCAGCCCCTTGCAGCCCCTGCTAGCAGCCATGTTCTCCAATTGCTATCAGCTGTGACTCAATGAGTGGCATTTCTGTTGGGCAGGCTGATGGCAATACGCAAACTTCTCCCCTCATGGGATCACTAAGAGAAAAGGAGGACAGCATACTACAGGTGAACTTGGATATGACGGACTCAATGGGACCAGGAAAATTGTTCCGTCATATGTAAAATCCGTCGTATACATATGACGAATACTTGATATGCATCGGACTGGGACCGTCGTACAGTGGTCCGTCATATCCAAGTTCACCTGTATTCTTGAAGTGTATTACTTTCATATACACTAATATGTACGTGAGGCTTAAGTTCCTCTTTAAAAGGTTCATATTCGTATGCCTTGTGCAGTAGCGTGTAGTATTACCGTTAAGGGGTTTATATTCTAGTTTCGGGCAAAGATTGTGTCCTTTTATAATTCATTGCCAGTGAGAATGCCACAGTCTGCAGCTGCTGCTGTATACTGGACTGTTACTTTCATGGGCCCCAACATGACAGATATCTACATGTAACTTACACGACGGTGATTTGTGCTGCAACGAAGGCATCACGTGACCCCGTCATTGATGTGAAATCTTACACCAAGCTTAGAGCACGTAGTGAATATTTCAGCTTTTCTGTTTTTCTGGGACTTGAAGTTTGAATTGGTATATATAACTTTGCGACGATGGAGTGCTAGCTAAACACTTAAAGTGGCAGCACTAATCATTGCGAATTTAATTTTGCATCTGAGGTTAAACGCAAAAACCGCAAAGACTAAACTAACGTAATCTTTTCCGAATTTACAGTATAGTGTTGTACTTACATGTATATATGGAAGATTGAACTCCGGTCTTCTCTGCGACAGCATAGTACCTTGTAGCATTGGCCCTTGCAAAATTCCTTAAGAAGTACAAACTGAGGGCTTTAAATGGGACCACCTTTCTTTGTTTTAGGAAGCCGTTTGGTTCATTCGAACCAGTGGTGTGGGCTGTGCAATATGTTCTGTATTTAAAGACGGTTTAGAGTGTCTTCGGGTCATATTTGGTATAGCAGTGACCCTTGCAAGATTCTCTAAAGATATAAACTGAAGGCTTAAAGGGCAAATGCACCATCAGAATGATTTAGGTTCAAAATGAGCGTATACATGTCACCTTTCAAATAAGACCTCCCCCGAACCTGTCCTCTTGAGCACTTCTCATTTATAGCTTACAGAAGTTCAGCAAGCAACAGTCCTGAGGCAGCTATACAGGGCCTCCATGCATCCCAAGATGCACTTTGTTTTTGACACCTTCTAAGCACCAGCCTGTGTCACTAGTGCTTAAGAGATAGCAGTAATAGAGGGCTGGGCTCCCCTTTCCAGCTTGGATTTCCATTACCGGCTTTCAATAAGTTGTCACAATTCCAAAAGATTGAACTTCTTCAATTTCCTATTGTATATTCCAACAATCCTTTGAAGTTATACTATGTGGCTTGTCTTTGATTTGTAGCTTATTGTTGGGTAGAAACCATTACTTCCTAATTGCTATGAAATCAGTTTGTGCTAATCACTTACAGGAAATTGCAACATGTGTCAGTTAGCAGTTACTCATGGGAATAGTGTAGGACTTATTAGTATGTGTATTCCTTCACACTTCCTGTTATCAAAATGCTATCTTTGAGTAAAGAACCTGGCACCATTGAGTAAAGGATCATGTGGGTCTAAGGGAGAAGTTACCTAGGAGAGTCAGATATTTCCATTCCTCCAAATTCCTGAATTGCTCAATTCCGCCAGACTATGTAAGTTTTACTTCTTGAAGTTTTATTTTCTTCCAAAGGGATGAGCCAGGAATAAAGATTAGCAAGTAAGGGAAATCCATGCAGGCTTCTCTGCTACTGCTATCTCTGATGCACTAGTGACACAGGCTGGTGCTTAGAAGGTGTCAAAAACAGAGTGCATCTTGGGATGCATGGAGGCCCTGTATAGCTGCCTAAGGACTGCTGCTTGCTGAACTTCTGTAAGCTATAACTGAGTAGTGCTGAAGAGGACAGGATCGGGGGAGGTCTTATTTGAAAGGTGACATGTGAAAGATCATTTTAAACCTAAATCTTTCCGATGGTGCATTTGCCCTTTAAGGAGGGACCACCCATATTTGCTGCGAACTAGGAAAGCAAAATTCTCTAAAAATACAAAAAAAAGGTTTTAAATGAGACCACCTATCTATGACTTACACCAGAAAAGCAAGATTCTCCAAGAAGTACAATACAAACTGAAAGCTTTAAATGAGTCCACCAATCTTTGCCCTAAACTAGGAACGCAAATTTCTCTGAAAAGATAAACCGAAGGCTTTAAATGGGACCACCCATCTTACAATTGGACTAAGAAAGCAAGATTCTCCAGAAATTACAGGCTTTAAATGAGTCCACCAATCTTCGACCTAAACTAAGAACTAGGAACGCAAACTTCTCTAAAAGTATAAACTGAAGGCTTTAAATGGGACCACCCATCTTTGACTTGGCCTGGGAAACAGTTTGCTTCATCCCAGCCTGTGCTGTGGGGCGTGCAATATGGTGCAGTATTTATAGCTCACTAGATAGTGACCTCGGGTCACTCTACTCCCCAGGGATGGGCGTAATGTATTGGGCGTCTCCTCCTTCATTACTTGCCCCCGGCGAAATCAGCCAAGAAGATGCTGTGAAACTGTCTGCCACTGATTGAGTTCAGGGCTGAGAGTTTAGCGATAATTGAACCAAACTGCAGCACTGATAGAAAAGTGTTATCTGTACAGTATTTGTCCCCAGGAAAGAAATTAGAGTTTGTGCATGCTGTATATATATATATATATATATATATATATATATATATATATATATATATATATATATATATATATATATATATATATATATATATATATATATATATATATATATATATATATATGTATATATATATGTATACATATCTCTTTCTCTCTCTATCTATCTATCTATCTATCTATCTATCTATCTATCTATCTATCTATCTATCTATCTATATATATATATATATATATATATATATATATATATATATATATATATATATATATATATATATGTATATATATATATATATATATATATATATATATATATATATATATGTATATATATATATATATATATATATATATATATATATGTATATATATATATATATATATATATATATATATATATATATATATATATAAATATATATACACACACACGCACACACACACGCACACACACACTACCACATACGCACATCCTTTTGGTAAGACTCTTTTGAGTAATACATACGACTGTTTACTACTCAGCGACCATCGCCGCTGTCATCATTCTCTGAACGTGTTGCTCGAGCTTATCACTTAGGGGGGTTGTCTGTCTGTTCGTCCTCGACGTGTCGAGACTCTCCCCGTAAACCTCCCAGCTCTTCGCTGTCTGCAGGGCTTTTATGGGGCAGTTAATTTGTCGCTTCCCGTGGCGATATCATCAAGTCCCACACCTAACGCATCCTAAATTATGCAACTAAATCTCCCAGCACCTTCGCCGCATCCAAACTAAGATCTACTAAGTAATTAACGGATCAGTATTTCACTTCACCGTTTTTGCCTTTTAAGGGCATTCGTTTTACATGGAGTGTGCTTTAACCAAGAAACACCCAACTAAGCGAAATGATAACATCGAATTAAAATTTGTTGATTGAGATATAGTACCTGTTACCTTAGGGATTGACCGAAGGAATTTGTTTTTTTATATCACTTTCAACAGCTTAGGTCTAATTGCGGCGAGATAGAAACATGGAACCGGGAAGAATTTCCCTTCTGTGTAAAAAAGTGCAATTCAATTTTGTAGATTTTGTTGATTAGTACTTGTTACATTAGGGACGGAAGGAAGGCAGGAATTTGTTTTTTTTGTCGCTTTCAACAGCTCAGGTCATATCGGGAAGGGATAGAAACACGGAACCGGGAAGAAATTCCCTTCTCTTCACGAATAGTTCCATTTAGGCCTTTCAGTTGTAGAAGTAACATAGCCAGCACTCCACAACGACGTACCTTTATATAGCGTCCAGGCAAATCCGCTTATGGGGATCCAGCAGAAACATGACCCTGCGACCTCACGCATGGGAGCAAGGCATCGTGACCACAAGTGGATCCCTTTTCTTTTCCAATTTTAATTAGGACGCCTGAAATGTTTCACTTTTCCGGATTTTGGTTTGAAATGGGCGACTGAAATACTTCACTTTCTTCCAATTTCAAATGGGCGGCTGAAATGTTACACTTAATCACTTCCAGCTTTGTGGGTGACTAAAATACCTACCATGAATGTCCCTTTCAATTCGTCAATTAATCATATGCCTCATAGACCATTAGTAGACCATTCACTGGTATCTCGCCCCCTATTAAACTAGTTATCAACAGAAATTTACTAAAGTTACGGTGTATTTTCTTTTGATCGGAATAGCTACGCGCATTCACACCGAAATCTATTTGTAACTGAAATGTACTAAAAGGTACGTAGTGTATTTTTGGCTCGGAATAACTACGCATGCGCATTCGCTATATGAAATCCACACGGAAACCAATCCGGAACGAAATTCCTGATAAATGTCGCGAATTCCATTGACAATCAACAGACCTGTTCGACAATGATTGCATGACAATGATATTCATCAGAGGTTGCCTCTAAAGTCAGGAAACGTATTCCAGCAACGGAATCATGTAATTGCCTGATCTGGCAGCGGATCATTTTTACGACATCGGAGCTCATCTTTTGCTATCTATATTGACAGGCACGTGCTCAGGCGAAGACCCTAATCCCGTGATTTACAGAAAACAATCTAATCATTTGCTTGGACAATGATAACCCGTATCGCTGCTTATGAAAATCAATTGATCCTGGTGAACTACAGCGACCTGGGATCCATACGAGGTAGATTAAAGAGCACTCAACCACGAGGATGCGCGCGCAGCTCAAAAAGATGCCATTCCCCTCAACATTAGGTTAGACACTAAATCCCCGCAGATGTCAAGAATGACGTCATGGAGACTTGTAATTTTGGAATGCCCTACCAAAGGTTATGGTTATTGTTAGGGATACCTAAAGGTAGAAGTTGAGGTTACGTTATTTTAGAAATATAGTCAAATCAGCATCACAATGTAAACACAATAGAATGGTGATTGTGAGAATATACGAAACAGGAATTAAATTCATGTGGAAGACAGAACCTTTTTGTTACAGTAGAAGTGGACATACCTTTAACGCTTATGAGTAAAAAAATTACTTTATGAAGTGAAGTAAACATATAAATAGAGATTTGTGTAGATAAAGACGAAATTATACGTACATACATACGTAACATACATACATACATACACATATACAGTCAAACCTGTCCAATCGACCACTTCTATTAAGAGACCACCTCTATTAAGAGAGCACATTTTCATTTCCCCAGCTCTAACATTCTAGTTTAAATGACACTCAATTAAGAGACCACCCGTCTTAAAAAAACATATTTTGGTGTTCGCTTGGGTGATCTCTTAATGCAGGTTTTACTGTACACGCATACATACACACACGTACATAATACATACATATATATGTACGTACGCACATACATACATATACATACAAACATACATGCATACACACCGACGTGCATACACAAATGCACACTCATATATACATACGTACGTACGTACGATCGCACATACATAGATACATAAAAACATGCATACGTACAAACAAACATACATAAACTCTTTCCCATCTTGAGACCAGTTCTGGTTGGAGCTCCCTTAGATTTGGAAAATGAAATATGATCCCTTCTATAAGGAGAGCGACTTGTGGGGCCGCTCAACATGTCATTTGTAAGCATTGTGTCAATGACGAGACAGTTTTATTAGCCGCCAATGGAGGAATTCAATGGGCAGAATAATTGATTGATTTGCATGTCATTGACATCGCAGCAGGAGTCGGGATTTCTATCACGGGCAGCTGAATATTTAAGCAGATTGGCTCAGAGTAGACTGGGACTTTCTGTACGGCTGAACCGTATAGCACAGTGCAATGTGGGCTTCCCCTACGGCTGAACCGTATAGCACAGTGCAATATGGGTTTCCCCTACGTCTGAACCGTATAGCACATTGCAATATGGGTTTACCCTACGGCTGAACCGTATAGCACATTGCAATATGGGCCTCCCCTACGGCTGAATCGTATAGCACATTGCAATATGGGTTTCCCCTACGGCTGAACCGTATAGCACATTGCAATAGGGACTTCCCCAGCGGCTAAACAGTATAGCACATTGCAATATGGGCTTCCCTTACAGCTGAACCGTATAGCACATTGCAATATGGGTTTCCCCTATGGCTGAACCGTATAGCACATTGCAATAGGGGTTTCCCCTACGGCTGAACCGTAAAGCACATTGCAATATGGGTTTCCCCTATGGCTGAAGCGTATAGCACATTGCAATATGGGCTTCCCCTACGGCTGAAGCGTATAGCACATTGCAATATGGGTTTCCCCTACGGCTGAACCGTATAGCACATTGCAATATGGGTTTCCCCTACGACTGAACCGTATAGCACATTGCAATAGGGGATTCCCTTACGGCTGAACCGTATAGCACATTGCAATATGGGTTTCCCCTACGGCTGAAGCGTATAGCACATTGCAATATGGGTTTCCCCTACGGCTGAACCGTATAGCACATTGCAATATGGGATTCCCTTACGGCTGAACCGTATAGCACATTGCAATAGGGGATTCCCTTACGGCTGAACCGTATAGCACATTGCAATAGGGGATTCCCTTACGGCTGAACCGTATAGCACATTGCAATAGGGGATTCCCTTACGGCTGAACTGTATAGCACATTGCAATAGGGGATTCCCTTACAGCTGAACCGTATAGCACATTGCAATAGGGGATTCCCTTGCGGCTGAAGCGTATAGCAGATTGCAATATGGGCTTTCCCTACGGCTGAACCGTATAGCATATTGCAATAGGGACTTCCCCTGTGGCTGAACCGTATAGCAAATTGCAATGTGGGCTTCCAGCGCTATTGCACATTGCACAGGGGGCTTTCAGTATAGCACGTTGCAAAATGGGCTTCCCCTACGGCTGAACCGTATAGCACATTGCAAGTTGAACGCAATGTTTGTTTCTGCGTTATAAAACTATGCGTAAGCAGGTTGTCTCACAATATAAGGGCAATGTTAAACATATTAACATAAATGAAATAATTAAGTACACTTTTCATTAGGATCTCTCTCTCTCTCTCTCTCTCTCTCTCTCTCTCTCTCTCTCTCTATATATATATATATATATATATATATATATATATATACATATATATATATATATATATATATATATATATGTATGTGTGTGTGTGTGTGTGTTTATAGGGCATATAACAAATGCGGATAATGCAGGGTTTGGTCTGATTTATAGACAGCATACTGCGTCAAAAAGGGCAATTTACATTTCAGCAATATCATAGCAGATGGTTTGTTAATAAAATATTTGGTAATTCAAAAATATAAATTCTTCTTAAAAATCTTTGCCTATCCAAAACGAAAAAACTGCCTGTCCGAAAGGTAGGCTGGGCGGGTTCTGGCTAGGTCCTTGAACTTTGGATACCTGCTGTCGAGGCCACACCCCCACGTAGTAGGCGTCTCTGATGGGATTTAGGAGGTAATGAGTGTGTATATTGTCTGAGGCTGTTCAGGTATTCAGGGCACGTGTGTGATAACATCCTCCTTTATTCCCAGTTTCTCCCGCAATTTCCTCTCATAACTAGCAGGCTCTCACTCGCCTCGTGCCCGCCTCTTTGATAATACTAAGATTAAAATCCCCTATCATGAGGAATTTCCCTATAGAATACCATTGTATTGGAACCATTACTTGTTAGTTCTTGAAATCTTTCACTTACAGCCACTCAGTGCATTGCCACTGGATGATAGCGGTCTCTCATTACTGCCCGGATTGGAGTCCTGGGGAATGCGAGCAAGTTGCCAGTGACTTGGAGTTGGGCGGTGTCATTGGTATTCTGGTTTCCTCCATCACTTATATATATATATATATATATATATATCTATATCTATATCTATATCTATCTATATATATATATATATTATATATCTATCTATATATCTATCTATCTATCTATATATATCTATATATATATATATATATATATATATATATATATATATATATATATATATATATATGTATATATATATGTATATATATATATATATATATATATATATATATATATATATATATATATATATATATATATATATATATATATATATATATATATATATATATATATATATATATATATGCATTGCTAAATTACTAGGTATTTCTCATTTAAATGTTGGCTTGAAAGGTAGCTTTGTACGGTTCAGAGGGTGATGATAACAACATTTGAGATTGCAAATGCATCTATATATTTCCTCTTCCAGTGTTGCATTATACTGCTCGGGAGTTGAAGCATCTAACAGCCTTCACGTCAAATCAATAGCCTCATGCCAGTCGCGACTACATGTATTTAACACATCTTCCAGGTTTAAGTTTCACAATAACTCTCAGGGATGCGGAGAAATGTTGTCATCCATCGCACTTGTTTTTTCTCTCTTGGTATTCCCCTTACATAACAGAACAGCTGGTTTTTGGGTTCGTCGATTTTCGGGCTATGTTGCGAAATATATTAGCCGTTTTATATTCCCGTTGATCCGTGCCATATGCTTACTGGATATGTGATATGTGTGATCCGTCCCTGGGGATTAGAGGATTTAGCGGTGTTTTCTGTTATCAGTTACACGTCCATTGGTTCACGAAGCATAATGCTGCCACATGTGTTAAGCGAGGTTAAGACAAGGAATCTTTGAACAAGAAACAGCAGATATGCGTATATATATATATATATATATATATATATATATATATATATATATATATATATATATATATATATATATATATATATATATTTATCTATATTTACACACAACCACATAATAATGTGTGTTTGAACCAATCTCCCCATGGCTACGTCGTGTACCGTTTGTATAACTCATACTACGATTCAGTACTGGTGTAGTGACGTGTAATTGAGAGAGAGAGAGAGAGAACCTTGTGTTGCCGGGAAATTCTTGAATGCATATCAGTTATTATAAAAGAAAAGACAAAACATGGGTCAGATCATACAAAATTATAGCTGCAATCTGATTGCTTTGAAATTGTTTACTCTACCTCTCACATATCCAGCCAAACTCCTTTCCCGAAAAGGTTGTACTTTATTAGCCAACAATATTGTGGCTGTTTTTCAAAACTTTCTCAGTGCAGTAGAAAATGCTGTTCTATAGGAGATACAGGAGAGTAGCTAGTTGCCTAAGGGCATTCCATGGAAAATATTTTTAATGCAAGGGAAAATGCTAGCATCTAAAGCAGATCTAAACAAAACAGCTGATAGAAAAAAGCTAAACCTGTCTCAGAGATGTTATATATAGAACATGGTTCTAATATTAGAACTCACATGCTCTCATTTGTCTTCTATATTTAGAACAAAAACTAGTACGCTCTCTGCGCATTGTTTAACGCTTTTATCATCCAAACATATGGTGAGTGAGTGAAGGACGGTTTTTAGGCAAATTGGCATACACAGGCCTTTAAGTTCCACAGCATTTCCTTTTCTATTGAAAATGACAAAGTATAGTGATTCTAAGTGAAATATGAGAGAGAGAGAGAGAGAGAGAGAGAGAGAGAGAGAGAGAGAGAGAGAGAGAGAGAGAGAGAGAGAGAGCAAGTTAAGAACTTTAGAATTTTATTTTCGTCACTTTCTCTGCTATGTTGGGACTAAGTCGTGACTAGCCAGTTGTACCTGGTGGAGGACACTGGAGTGCCTGGGAAAAAAACACTGCCTAAACCCAAGTCACTGGCAACTTTCCAATATGCCCCAGTGGGACTCAAACCTGGACAGTGGTGAGAGACAGCTAGCTGTGAGTGGCAACGCCTTATACCACATGGCCATCAAGGCAGGCCATAGATAGAGTAGAGCCTTCAGATCCAATAAGGCCAAGGAATCTTCCAGATGCATGGTATCCATAGACAGATTCACAAATCCCCATTCTTTTATAAGGCGAGCAGGGTACCTAAGCAGTTCAGGGTTCCCTGGGTGCCAGATGCCAGCTCCTATTGCACACCATTGAGCAAGCCAATAATATGTTCCTCTTTTTGGGTAGGAAATCACACAACCCTTTTGCTGCTGGTGGCTATTTGGCCAATACAAAAATTATGCAAAAAGCTTCAAACGTGATTGTAACCCTGGCATATTTGTACTCGTCTGAGAGTAAACAGCGAAAGCTATCACATTAATAGCAACATGACAGGGTTTAAATGGTTTCCATGGCTCTATATACTCCATCCGGGTGTTTTCTGCCAGAGCTAATGTTTTTGGGAAGGTGTAGTCCTGTCTGCATACAACATGTCCTGTCAAAATCATAATATGCATGTCACCTATTCATTTATTCGTTCTCTGAGGTACATCTAGTACAAAATAACTTCCATCACTCATTAGAAGGAAACGTTTACATGTGATAAAATGAGACACTATATATATATATATATATATATATATATATATATATATATATATATATATATATATGTGTGTGTGTATGTATGTATGTATGCATGCATGCATGTATGTATGTATCTATATCTATCTATATATCTATATCTATATATATATATATATATATATATATATATATATATATATATATATATATATATATATGTATGTATGTATGCAGACGTGTGCCTACGTGATCATGTCCTGCAGTGGAGTAATAGGTTAATCATCAAGTTACGAAGAAAGACTTTTTATTCTCGAAATTTCGTTTCGTGATCACGAGTTTGTAGCTTTGTCCTTTCCCAACTATAGTAACAAACATATTTATTTTCCTCATACATCACGTTTACACTCTTAGCATCTCTTTCAACACCTGGTTAGTGTTGCATATTTCAAGTCTTCAATCGAAGCTCACATCTTTCTATCACGTCCCTTAATTACTTTTGCGAGATAGTTGATTGCAATCCGTGGGCTGCCACACGTTAAAGGTACCTGGGCGTTAGATTCCCCTTGAAGTTTTGTGGCTCACTAATTTCTAGATATAGATCTGCTTGTCAGGGTTCCACTATGATAATCAGCATGTGTTAGAGCGCTCTCCTTTATATAATCAATGGTAGAGGGTGGGGGGGGGGGGGGGGTGCATATATATATATATATATATATATATATATATATATATATATATATATATATATATATATATATATGTATATATATATATAAAATTATATATGTATATATATATATGTATATATATATATATATGTATATATATATATATGTATATATATATATATATATATATATATATATATATATATATATATATAATATATATATATATATACTGCCTTTGTAGTAGGGTGTAAACAATAGTGGGTTAAAATTTTGCTTTCAATGGATCTTTTCCAGCACGGTTCCAGAATTGTAGATTTTTTTACTATGCATTACTAATACGTTTATTTCCCTGCGTATTTATGTCACCATTCTATGTCTCACTATCACCTTCTAGCTTTGTGAAACCTTGTAGTGCAAGATCAAATCAAAATCATGGATCAGGCATCATCTACTATTAATATTTCTGCTCACGAGGCATTTAGCATTATACTTATCTAAAACTCTGGCTTTTACACTGAGAGGAAATTCACGTAGAGTTGATCTGCTTGGAAAGACCACTAACAAAGGACTGCCCACGCAGATGGAGGCTGGGCAATAACTGGTTGAGTGGCGTGTAGAAGCCTATGTCACACATTCAGAACATCTACCATCCACTTAGGACAATGACTCAACACGAGATTTTCCTAGTCTGGGCAATGTTTTAGGTACATTGTGGTGGTTCCTAGGTACGACCTTAGGTTGTCCTATG
>OZ012689.1:11386955-11396236 GCA_963942565.1 Maea johnstoni | reverse complement strand
TATATATATATATATATATATATATATATATATATATATATATATATATATATATATGTATATGCATATATATATATATATATATATATATATATATATATATATATATATATATGTATATGTATTATATACATATATATATATATATATACATATATATATATATATATATATATATATATATATATATATATATTTTATATATATATATATATATATATATATATATATATATATATATATATATATATGTATATATATATATATATATATATATATATATATATATATATATATATGTATATATATATATATATATATATATATATATATATATATATATATATATATATATATATATATATATATATATATATATATATACTAACATTCATTATTTCATGAGGACAAAGATAGTACAGTTTTACCCACATGATACATTGTATATTACATGTAGATGTCGATAAGTTCTCTTTTAGAATATGACCATACACATATTAATTAATGCAAATTCAACCTTACTTGTAACCTATTATTTTATAAATAAAACGGCAAATTTAATCGACAATGGAATTATTTTAGCAATGAAACAATTATTACTGAATGATTTTCGCATGAGTGTATCTTTATTAACTATGCATAAGCATAAAAAGTACAATTACAATATTAGTACCTTTGCAATATGAAACGCTATTTTAAGGACGCTAATTTTTTTGATGTGGGGACTACACTTTACAAGCGTAGGTCGATCACAAGCGAAGGAATAATTTCAACAACTGTATTTAATCTTTGATTTTTACGTCTATAGAGTTTGCTGTAGAATTTGTTCCGTGTGATTACGGTGATTACCGTTACCCTGCTGGCGAGGCGGCCACCACGCCCTCCCCTAAACACAGCCGTACCAAGCCCGCCCCTCCTACGCCAGCCAGCTACGTACAGGTACCTCGATCCGTGTTCAGCGCAGGGGGATGCAATATATCAGGTTGGTACGATGCCTACGTAGGTAATAAACATTGAACTACAATGTGAAATATGTGTGTAAAGGTAAAGGTATTCGGTTTATAGTCTTGTATCCACCGAAGTGCTCACACGACCTTCCTCCCCCTAGCAGGTATTGTAAACACGGAAACCATTTCAATCCCCCGGGGGGGTATTCCAGAGCAACTGGCAGCATATAGCGCACACGCTCTAAGCACTGCCTCATTTATGCTAGGTACCCATTTTGCAGCGGTGTAGACTGAAGCAATATGGAATAAACTGTCTTGCCCAAGGACAGACCAAAGTGCCCCGGCCGGGAATTGAACCAGCGACCCTCTGATTACTTGTCCGACACCTAACCAACTGAGCTACTTTGTCCCCACACTTTGTGTGTAAAGGAAATTCTACAGATCAAGCGTTTTCGGAGCCCACGTATATTTCTATCCAATTAGCTCCTAGTTAGTTTTCTTAAGTCGTCAAGAAATTGTTGCATTCAAGCGACAAAAGGTGTATAAATGAAAAGATTTAATCCCATACATATTTGTTTTCCCATTTCTATATTGCTAATTTCTTTTTTTTTGTAAAGTGGTAAAATTAGGAAAAACTTCAGAGGCCCAAATAGTCCAAGTTACCTGTGGAGTGTATCAGAAACAAAAGTAAAGTACGTAAAATAAATGATTGAAAAAAACGAGTTATTAAAATATTTCAAGATGTATACTTTACGGAAATACTCTCAAAAAGTTGATATTTGATCTAAGACTTTAGAGACTAATATATCTGCTCATTGTCGGTATTGATATTTTGGAATGCAAAATCACAAGTGTGTCCCATTTTCTTCTACATTGTAGCTACTGATGGGACTGTTGGTGGGTTGTACGTGACCACCATTTTACACAGCAGCTTACCGAATATGATGCCTGATCAACACAAGTCCAGACAGGGGAACAACAAGTACACGTACGCTGTTTCTTTATTTCGTTGAGCTCGAAATGGTCACCATATATGTTTAGGGATGGACCTTCTAATATTCTGGAAGGGGGTATCCTTTGTGACCCGATCGAAAATTGTTTTCTCCTTTCGCAGATCCAGAAAAATAAACTTTTCTTTACTGGCGAGCCAGAATAGATATGTCCGCTTGCAGAGACAGAAATTCTCAATTTATATAGCTAGAATATTTTTTCTTACATGTACCTTTCAGAGCCAGAACATTTTTACTCGATTTTCAGGGCAAGATTTTATTTTCCTAAAAAGGATTACCCTCCCCTGCATATCAAATGGTCACCCCCCCCCCCCCCGCCTCCCCAAGTTAATCTTTGCAACTTGGCATACCTATAAGGTGCCCCATCGCTCAAAACCAATGCATTTTACGGTTCAATGTAGAATAGGAAACACTCCATGCCATAAACGAGGATAATATTGTCTAAAAATGTTAAAACCTGCAGTTTAAAGGAGGAACCGCTTCTCGTGTAAGGGCAAAGGGAGATAAACACGATCGATGCAGTGAAGATAATGTGTAAAGAAAAATATATATACGTGTATTAATTTACTTCGGAAACCCGATTCTGGTATGAATTGGTATATCATTTCGAATAATATATTTTTAGGGTTTCCAAATACAATTATACAGGGCAAGATTCTATTTATAGATGCAGAAAAGGTGTAGCTACATATAGATTTCGATATGACGGGGCAAACATTTACTTTGGTTTGTGAGGAAAAAATAATTATGATTTGGAACAAATTTTCATGAATTGCTGTATGTTGATAGATGTGTTTCTTTTGTACCGTATAGGAATGAGAGTGTCAACAGTTATCTGATATCGACCAAACTGCATACTAGTAGCAGGCTGAAGGAATCTGTTATGCTGAAACTCTACCATTTAAAGGTAAGCTTTATTGCCATAGCATTTACATGTACTGTAAAGCATGATTCTAGCCTGAGTTTGATATTGACGAATTCCAAGAAAGTGGCTTAGCCCCCTTGTCTTAAAGCTCGCAAGTAGAGGAGCGCCCCACTGGCCAAGCCTTCTTCCAGGAAGGACAGGAATTCTTTTTCTTCTTTAAGTGGGATGCCCCCACAACTTTACTGTCTGGCAGATAAAGAATGACCCAGTGGCTGAGCCATGTATCAAGGGGATTCACCTTGGCTGAGCCCTCCAGCAAGGAATTTCTTTGTGGCTAAGCCGTCTAGCAGAAGGATGCCTCCATGGATGAGCCATCTAACAGACAGGGGGAATGTACCAAGAATACCACTGAGCTATTCTATAATTACTCTAGTAGAAGTGGCTTTATTCTTGCTAAAGTCAATGAAATAGATCAATTGAAATACGGTTATTTCTACTCATATTGAATTTGATTTATAAAATTTTATAAACTTGATATAAAAGTGTACAGACTAGTGAGATTACATTTAGTGACGCTACATAAAAACTGCACTTGAAGTTTTGATTTCAGTGAATTGTGATAAATGAAGATAAAATATCTTTACGTTTGATCTCCACGTCAGAATAGTTTCGCTTTTAAATCTCCGTTTCTGATAATTTCCGTATATGTTTTAGAACCCGAAACTACACTTTGATATTATATATATATGGGACAGGGTTTTTTACCGATTTCTTTCGTGAAAGCAGCGCTCCATATTAGATTCTGGCGTGTATCATACATTGGCATACAAGATAACATTTCATCAATTATTCTCTTATCACAGGCTGGCGAGTCTCCATCTTGCATATTTCTAAGCTGGGACAAGGAAAACGGGTAAGTGTGCATATAGTATGCAGTTTTTGAACTACGCTTTAAAATTCGACATTAAATGGTACATATGATTAATTCCAATTTTCTTAATTATTTACTTCGATATTTAACCGAAGTCTTCACTGGGTATTTCGGATTCCTCCACCATAACTAACTGGAGATTCAAACCATGAACGAAATTATAAAATTAAAGGTATCATTTTTTTACAAAGCGCGGGTTTGAAAAAAAAAAGAAATACATTTAAGAAATAATGCTTGTGTAATTGTTCCTATTAGTATACCTGATTTAGAGATTGAAATGAATAACTCAATGCAAAAATGTATTGGAATTATTTAAATGAAGTATATGGCATTGAAATGTTTGTGTAAATATTACTAAGTGCGGCTTATTTATTCCTGTATCAGTCATCCAGCAACTGTTAGATGTTAGAAATGTTGCCTTGGAATGCCCGCGGGATAATGAGGTGTTCATATTCATAGCTGCTGAGCTGCTCATAAATGCGATACTTTATTGTGTAGTCTTATATATGTCCAAGCATCCAAGTGGCAACCGGACATGTGGTCATGTAAAAATGTCCGGTCTGCCCTCAAATTTAGGGCATATATTACATGTGGTTACTGTATTTAACTCTCTTGTCATTGTTCCTATTTCCCATATTCAGCTTGTACAATGATAGAGGATGCCATGTAAGATCCACAACGCCAAGCTTCACAGTGTGTGAGTGCGACCACATGACAACCTTCGCTGTCCTCATGCGCGTGTGGTCAGCCTCGGACACTGTCCAGCGGTCACCACCACTGCTACTGCCCTTCATCATCTCATGTGCACTGGCGCTACTCTTCTTCCTGGCATCGCTAGTACTCATCAACTTCCTACAGTAAGTCATTCTCTTATACAGGTGAACTTGGATATGACGGACCATTGTACGACAGTTTTTTGCATATGACGGACGATATGCTTGTTCCCAGTCCGATGCATATCAAGTATTCGTCATATGTATACGACGGATTTTGCATATGACGGACCAATTTTCCTGGTTCCATTGAGTCCGTCATATCCAAGTTCACCTGTATACAGTATGGTTGTCTTATAGTATTAACCCGCTGTAAGGACATGCCCGTAGGGCCATTTTCAAACTAAACCCATACGGATGCATATTGAAAAAATTAAAAGATATATATTTTCTAAATTCAAAACTAAAAAATCCATTCTTTCCTTCCTCATCCTTCGGGCATGACTTGATACTCGAACAAAGCAACGTCGCCTGCAACCACCCTATTTATAATCTTTGATATGATAATAAGTAACTTAACACTTTCAAATTCTTGCAATTTAAGTTTTCACAATTTATAAATCGTGTAAGATATAGCTTATTAAAGGCCATATAGAGTGCAGCATCAAAAATCATTGTTACAATCATAATCACATGTTTTTTTTATATTTTTCTCTGTTGTTGCTTTGTGTATTCATAGACACAGTTCACAACAGCTCAACGGATATTGTTAATTGCTTTCAATTTGTGTTATCTAAATGTATTTATCAGTTTATGAACGTGTGTGTGTTATTTTCAGATTGGTGTCCCAGGACCATCACTTCATGCACATGAATATCTGCATTGTCCTCAGTATAACTGAATTGATCAATCTGGCTGGTATAGGAATTAAAGATAGTGTAAGTAAATACATATGATAAATTGTTAAATGTGCTATGCTCATTATCCGCATCAAACGTCATTCATTTTTATGTACTTTACGAAAATATCCAACTCCATTAATATTCAATGTAAAGACATCAAATGGATAGTGCCTGTGTACATAGGTTGCCATTTCAAACACAATCACTCTCCTGATTAACCCCTATGCTGCTGGTGGCTAAGTTTGTCAATACCAAATTACGCAAAAAGAAATATTGAAACCTGTGCAAATGGGTACTTATCTGAAAGTTCTCAGCGAGAGCTTTCCAATGAATACCAACATGACATGGTTTAGACGATTTTCAAAGATCTTTGCATCCTTGTGCTTTGGATGAAAGCAGCCTCAGCATTGAAAGGGTTAACTCATAGTCACATGAGTCCTGTGTAGCGATCACCAATTGACAGTCTATCAATCCATTTATAATTTCACAACAGTACATAATCAATATCGTAGTTTACGAGAGTATGGTAGAGGTACACAGCTGCACTGACATTTAGTTTCTTTCAAGTTTCTCACTTTTTCAGGAATAGTGCAAAATTAAGTTTATGTGAATTTTAAATCCCGACCCTCATTATATCGAGGGGAAGATGAATATGCATTGAAATTGTTTAGGAAGTGGCATAGTAAAAGAAACGGGGTATTTTCGTTTTTGTAAATATATATTTTAGTGTGTGAAATATCCAAGAACATACCGGCATAACATTTTTTAACAACCATAAACTACCAAAGTACAATATCAAAATATTTGAACTTAGTAGTTGGTATTTTTAACCACAGCATTTAGCATGCATATCTTTTGATTTTTTACCGTTTCAATTTTGAATCATTCTTTTCCGTTCCTTGCAATTCCTTCAAAAGTGCTGAAATATGTTGTATAATAAAAACAAACGTACATACACTTTTCATAACTAAGTTGAAATTATTCATTATTGAAACATCCAATCCCTCTATGCGATGTGTTGTCGAAACGTATAGGTATTTTACTATATAGGACGACTGGACGAGACAATTAAAACAACTGCAGAGAATGAAAAAATGTCTGAAAGCTTAATTTGAAATACAGCTCGTATCATCTGTTTCCACATTTGCGAAATAGCAGTTTTTATATTTATACACTTTTTTTTTATTAATTAAGCACTTTTGTAAGTTCGCTGGATTTCTGACTATGTTCATGGTGCTCTCAGCCGCCATGTGGATTCTTTGTCTGACAGCATACCTCTACAAAAAGGTAAGCAATACAATATTTCGGTTTCATATCGTTTGATTCCTTTCGTCCACTGCACTAAGAATCCATAGCATATAATACTAGGAGATCGAATTTTACGTGCGGCCTATTTGTAATATGACGATTCATTAAATGACCTCTTATATGTTTTAAAAAGATGAAATGGATTAAAAAGATACAACTGTATAGCACGTGTTTAAGGTAACGAACGTATGACACTCTTTGTAGGTCTCAATATCATATGAATGGATGTACATATCTTATAATCAAGATGCATATATTATCCTGTCATATATATATATATATATATATATATATATATATATATATATATATATATATATATATATATATATATATATATATATATATATATATATATATATATATATATATATATATATATATATATATATATATATATATATATATATATATATATATATATATATATATATATATATATATATATATATATATATATATATATATATATATATATATATATATATATATATATATATATATATATATATATATATATATATACATACAAGCATAATACATATTTACAGTTTTACCGTGATCGACAACTGAGCAAACGAATTCGTATCTTGTACGCATGCGTCGCCTATGGGCTCTCCTTTTTTATATCTATCCTGGCTTTAGGATTGGGATATGATGATTTTAAGGAGAGCAGTCCGCTCATGTGAGTAACACTTTAAGTAAAATTAAGTAAAATGAATAGTCAATGATTGTACCTGTACCTGTTTACACAAAGTATATATCTCAATATATACTAGAAACACGATATTATGCTTATTGATATCACAGATGTATTACGAATGGAACAATAAATTATAAAAAAAAACACTTTAAGTAATTCTTATATTTTCGGAGAAATTCACTTATGTTGGACTTTTTTTCCTTTAGGACTAGAAGGTTCTTCCTCAAGTCAAACTGATTTTAGAAATACAAAAACATAAATATTTAACTAATCAGAAGAGTTGCAGCTTAGAGAACATATATACATTGATGCAAACAAGTCCGATGTGTTCTATCGAAGTATCATGGGTTAATTCGCAAATATGGTAACTTGAACCCCCTAGCCTCCTGCAATACAAACGGTTTGTATTGTGCTTTTGAGTGAACTGCTGCAATACAAACGGTTTGTATTGTCGGCCTGACTCAGATTTCTCAGGGCTTTGCAATACAAACGGTTTGTATTGTCGCTATGAGTCAGCACTGCAATACAAACTGGATGTATTGTGATGTGACTGACTGGATGAAATATCATGTGTGGTAAATAAATAGACAAAATTAATTCAAATTCGATAATTTATTCAGATCATAATTCAAAACAATGAACATGGTTATAATGCTTTGAAACTTGTTTTACTTAGTGACTGGAGGATCATATAATGGTTAATTTATTAACCGACACTTCCTGTAATTAAGTCATAGTCTGTATAAGACTATCTAGAGACAACAAATAAAACACAAATAAATAGCTTGTAACAATAGTACAAGGTACTAGGTAGGTACTAGGTAGCTGGGACAATTACACCTTACATAATGGGTTCTATTGAAACTTCACTGTTGTGATGATTTCTTCTCACTGGATCAAGTCCACACTTTGTTTTTATATCATAGCATGTATAAGACTATCTAAAGAAAGCATATACATAATAGCTTGTACCAATAGCACAACTAGGTGGGTAGCTGAGACAATTACACCTTATACAATGGATTATAATCAATAACTGATGGGCTAAGCACAGTCATTGATCAAGCATAAAATAACTTCAAATTTCCATCATAGTTTTGACATTTGTTTTGAAACTTCACTGTTATGATGATTCCTGCACACTGGATCAAGTCTTTCAGCGTCTTCGTCTGCGTTTCACTGTAGATTTGCAAACGGTACATTTGAAATCCTTGCGTTCTAGTCTAGTTGCGTCCATATTGTAACAGTTAATGTGACTCAATAGGTGGCAATTATATCACACTCCACCAGAGGTTTGCCATCATTTTGAGTTGCAGTTGACAAGGCTATCAGAGAAAAAATTCCTAGCCGCAACTAATACATGTATCAGTCATACATGTACCCCCAACGGCTCTTTTCAGAGCCACCACATCCTCACAAAAGAGCTAAATACTCACAAGTGATAGTTTTAATATCATAATAAAGTACATATATAGTTTTATAATCATAATAGATATACAACTGAAAAAGTATTTCCTAAGCCTTCTTAATAATTGACCAAGTTATTTTTGTAAATATGCACTGTACCTTTCACCATCTTCCATTCAAGGTACTTATGCCATCAAAGTAATGAGTGCTACAAATGCCTACAATACAAACCGTTTGTATTGAACCACTCAATTTCAGCAATACATACGGTTTGTATTGCAGGGGGTTCAAGTTACCATAGACAATACAAACCGTTTGTATTGCAGGTGGTTCAAGTTACCACCCACAATACCATCGGTTCGTATTGTCATCGACAATACAAACCGTTTGTATTGTAGTTGGCTTGCAATATAAACTGTTTGTATTGTAGTTGGCTTGCAATACAAACGGTTTGTATTGTCAGCTCCACAATACAAACCGTTTGTATTGTCAAGT
>OZ012689.1:11331955-11381955 GCA_963942565.1 Maea johnstoni | reverse complement strand
CCAAAATACTCGTTTTTGTAGATCAATATTTAAAAAAACTGCAACAAAAAACCCATAACAAATTTTGGTTAGATGTGCTAAAGGGTTTAATCAAATTTCTTTCAACATTTAAAATTAAAACAACTTTACAATTACAGTGGATGCCCTTATGGTTCAATAGTAGTTTAGATTTTGAATATCGACGTAAGTGGCATGAAAAAGGGTATACAGTTGTGGGAGACATCCTAAATGAGTATGGTGACATAATGACTATCACAGAGTTGTCTGAGAGAGGGCTTATAACTAATTTTTTAGACCACTTTAAGATAAAGAAGAGAATACAAGACTTGAACATAACAGCCCACGCTCCAATACAAGGACCATATATTCCGCGTATCCTTTTTGAAATAGGGACATCAGGAAAAGGGTGTAGCAAAACATACAATAAAATGATGGAATATAATAGTAATTTATCAAAAGACATAAAAAACAAATGGGAACTCACTCTCAATGACACTCTGAGGTACGATACGATTGAAAACGCTTTTAAGCAATTAACAAGAATGAAAACAAGTGCCTATTATAAATATTTTCAATTTAAATTTCTACATTCACGCACTGTTACCAATGAAAAACTGTACAAAATGGGTATTTCCGATACAAAATTCTGTAAGACATGTGGAAATGTAATAGATACAATGAAACATGCCTTTTTAGAATGCCAATCTTCAATAGACATATGGGTAAAAGTAGAACAATGGTTAAGACAGAAAATTTATCCATCCTTAAAACTCAGCGACATAGACAAAATATTCGGTTACCAAACTAAAAATCATGTTATCAACAAGATAATACTATTTACAAAAGTGACTATTTTTAATAATAGAAAGGATGGGAAAAAAACCAGACTCATAACCATTAAGAAACTTTTATACAATGAATTGCGTATGGAAGAATATGAGGCTGAAGTAAACCAAAACGAGGAACATTTCTGTATTACATGGAGAATTCTCTTTGACGAATTAAGTGAACTATTTGCACTATAGGATACCACAACACATAAATGTTATGTATTTTAAAAAGAAAAGAAAGAGTGGTCGAGACATTGTAAATATTGTGTAGAATTATTATGACATGACAAATTTTGTAAAATTGTTTTTTTATGTCGCAAAAAGAAAATAAAAAACAGCAGTTTTTGCGAAATTTAAAAAAAAAAAGTAATGCGATATTAAGATTAAAAAAAAAGAAATGTTGCTAAAAACCTACAGTTATTTTGATATAATCTGCAATTAAATTGAAAATATTACACTTCATTACATTGTTAACTTATATTTGTGCGTGAAATGGCGTTTTTATTGAAAGCCATATGCTTTCAATATATGGCGCCGCGCCTGACTGCACACTATCTCTCACCACTGCCTGGGTTCGAATCCTGCACTGGGCATGTAAGAAAAGTTGCCAGTGACTTGTGGTTAGGCAGTGGTTTTCGCCGGGTACTTCGGTTCTAGCCACAATTGGCATAAGTGTAACGAAAACGTAATTTCAAACTTAAGCTTAACTCAAGTGCGATAAGACATGCTCACTCGCATACACTTGTAATCATGACAACCCCCCCCCCCCCCCCCACCCACATACTACAATTTTGTTAAACATATGACATTCAATTGAAAAGAAGATTTGAAGATGCGTCAGACCATTTCCACACATGACGTCTCAGAGAAGCATTATACATTCTAGAACTTAAATGTTTAAATCGCGGTTAAATATTGCTTCCTAAACCAAACCATGTACCATTAGGATGTGGGAACAAAAATCCAATTTTATTTTCTATTCGCTACTTTTAGGCGGTGTACTACTTTCTGGCATTTTACATATTTGACCCGGAGGTAAAGAAGGCTTGGCGACGCCATCGCGATGGCAATAGCGGACAGGAAGAACGAACAGACAGACATGGCATGGATATACCACCGTGGGCCTATTACACACCTGGGGAAACGAAGGTATACATATATATATATATATATATATATATATATATATATATATATATATATATATATATATATATATATATATATATATATATATATTATATATATATATATGTGTGTGTGTGTTTTTGTGTGTGTAGGATAAAGAATGGCAATCTTACTCTCTGGCAATTATATATATATATATATATATATGTGAGTGTGTGTATACATATATAAAAAAAGACAAAAATACTTTTTCTAGAAAGAAATTTTATGAAAATAATACAAGTATATTTACAAATGTTCTCAATATTTCCCTTTCACAGTCATCATCCCTGTTTTCCGTGCCCAGCCCTGGTGTGCCTCCTACATACAGCGAGCCTGCCTCCCCGCCCCCCTCGTACCACCAAACTCTTTATGATGGCATGGATATGGAAAATGAGGATGCCCTGGCCAGACCGAAGCAAATACCTCACCAATTATCGCTCAGAGCGACCTCTAACCACGTGGCTAGTATGGCCTCTTTGCAGACACAGGGTTCGGATGTCCAGCCACGAGGGAACAGGTCCCGTGGTTCCAGCAAAAGGCGGAGTGATACAGGTGTCGAGGAGACAAGCACACCACAGAAACAAATCTCAACAAAGCATCAATGACTTTATTTACCAATGCTGAACAAACGGTGTATTGAAATTTTACATCACGAATTTCCGAAACATGACATATTGTAACAAATACAATAGCATTTATCAAATTGATATTTTCAAAAAAATCATTTAGAATACGTGTATTTAGTAAAAGTAATCTATAATCCAATATATATATATACATATATATATATATATATATATATATATATATATATATATATATATATATATATATATATATATATATATATATATATATATATATATATACATATGTGTGTTTGTGTGTTTTTGTCTTTTTCATGAGTTTTTGACCTATTCTAAATGTTGGGGAAGCCCTCTGCATGGGCACCTGATAACTAGGTCAAAGTGGTCTATTTTGTCTAACAGCATCTCCGAGCTAATGCAGATTAGGTTGGTTTCAGGCCTTTTTTTGTTAGAAATTATCAGCAAAAACCATTTCTGGAAATATATCCACATAATAAAACAAGTTGCATCATGCTGATGAAGGAGGAAGGGATTCACCATATCACAACAAGATAGAAACCCGGAAGCAGAAAGAAATTCTCTTCTCTAAACAAATAGTTCCTTATTGTCCTTTAGTTGCAGAAGCACCATAGTCAGCCCTGCGTACATTTGTATATAGCGACCAAGTCAAATCAGCTGCAAGAATGATATGAGTCGAGATGAAAGGTGTGGAAAATAGAATGAAGATAGTGTTGCTGGGTACATTAGCTAGAATTTTCTTCGTTTACAGCTTGTAGGTGACTGTAACACCCATTAAACTATATATTTTCTGAATGAAGACCTTTTAAGCTAATTGTCAATGCTACTCTGGTTTATCTTTTCTTAAATGTCAGAGTTTTATTGAGAATAAGTAAAATATTATTTTTTCAATTAAATCACTTTCAGCCCACAATAGCGGATCAGAACGCCTATTTGACTTGGATGGATTACAAGTTCATACATTTACCTAGAAAAGGGCGTCTAGACCCAATTTAAAGATGTGGCATTGTAGATAAGTTTTCTGGAGCAGCTGAAAGTACTATCAAGGAATGCAATTGATTTGTCTGAGGTAGAGAATATAAAGTGGTGAAGCACCTTATAATTGTTCTTTGAGTGAATATATTGCTCTTAAAGTGAAATGCGTCATTGATTTGTTTGTAGTATATATAGTAACGGTTGTTACAGGGCCCTATTGTAAAGCTGCTGATAATTATCCAACTAACTGACACTGTCCTCCCTTGGCAGTGCTGATAAGCACCTTATTGGAAGAGGGGGCTTGTCAAGACCTTCCTGCGGTCATAAATTATGATATGGAGGATGTGTACTGCACTTGTTCTGTGGCAGGTGATTCAACGTGGCCTCTACCACTTCGATTGCTACCATTAACCAGGAAAGACCAAACTCTATTTGTCTCCCACCGTAGGTATCATTCTCATATAAATAGTGCATGGTACATTCCCAATTATAGCCCGGACTGGGAATGTGAGAAAGTTGCCAGTGACTTAGGCCTAGGCGGTGGTTTTTGCCGGGAACTCTGGTTTCCCCCATTACTTACAACTGGCTAGTCACGAATTAGCCACACTTGGTATAAATGTGACGAAAAACAAAATTCTAAATCCAAATCCCATTTAAAGTTTATCAGCAGCCTACATAGGGCCCGGTCTTTCTGTGATTTGCCATTATCATGTGTATTTCCCTAGATTGAATAAAGAGTTTTAAGTTAGAAGATTGTCTTTGTATTTAACTCTTTCTTTTCCCATTTTACACAACTTCCCCTCAAAACCATTCTCTGTAACCACCCCTCAGATATCCTCACCCTGCAATAACCATAGGTTACAATGGGGTAGTTTCTGTAGAAGGCAGCAGGTGAGGGAAGGAATTGGGTTTTACGTCACTTT
Organism: Maea johnstoni; assembly: GCA_963942565.1. Classification (NCBI taxonomy): domain Eukaryota; kingdom Metazoa; phylum Annelida; class Polychaeta; order Spionida; family Magelonidae; genus Maea; species Maea johnstoni. The sequence continues at coordinate 11,377,452 of OZ012689.1, read as the reverse complement.
CAACAGCTTACAAATGTAGGTCATATCGCGACGAGATAGAAACCTGTAACCGGAAAGAAATTCCCTACTCTTCACAAATAGTTCCAAGGGGTCGTTCAGTTGCAGAAGGACCAAAGACAGTCCTCAACAACACCGCACATTTATATAGCGACAAGGCCAACCAGCTTGGGGATCCAGCGGAGACTCGAACCTGCGAACTCATGCTTGGGAGCCAGGCATCGTAACCACTAGGCCACGGCGGATCCCTGTTTCAGCAGGTGGCAGCAGTATGTAGTTTAAGTATAAGCCGATGTTAGTTTGTAGGCAGAGTAAGTCAATTCAAGAAGGTTTATGATTTGAGCACATGGTGTTGAGGAATAGTTGTGTCTTGATTCTGAGTACGTGAAAATGGTAAGAATTAATTCATTTGTGTGAAATACACAATACAAAGTGGTATTAAAAACTCCTAGAATAGATTGGAAGTCAACCAGAAATATATGAAGCAGTGACGAACACTAGAAGTGTAAGAGGTTGGCTTTGTTGAAATACTTAGTTTATTTAGGAGGCAGCAGATGGCAACAGTAACCAGCTAAAGAAAAGCTTGGTGTTCCTTTGTGATAAAAGAGGGCAGGGTGAGTCAAGTCAACATGGTCGATTCTGAGAGCACATAGTTTTGAAGATTAGTTGTGTCTTGATTCATGATGAGCTAAAAGTGATAATAATGCAAGGACAGTATTTAAAAAGTGGGGAAGGACTGTTAGAGTAGATTGTTATTTGAAAAAAAAGCATGAAAGATTTGAAGTTGGGATGTCTTTTAAGTGAAATAATTAGCTAACTACATGTAAATGTACAGGTGAAATAATGATAAGTATTGCGTTAATGAGTTAATGTTTCAAGATGGCGGACTGTGTGGACAGAGGGAGCGAGAGCTCCCGTATATTTGACTACACAATGCTGTTTGATGATACTGTTGGCGAAATTTTGATGAAATTGGACGGAGCAAAGAAGTGTGATGTAGTGGATGAAATGGTGGAGGTGTTGGATATGGCTATGCTGATGGACGTAAGGCTGAAAGTTTTTAGATATGCGAAATCGAAACTGCTGAAGACTGTTACACAGCCCGGGGAGATGGATATAGACCCGAAACATAGGAATGCGCTCAACATCAATACCCCAAGGGACGCTGAAAGGATGATAGAAGAATGGGATCTTATCGCCCGCAAAGGACAACAAAAGGTTGCCGTGGACGCGATCGACCTGCTGGCGTACCTATCTGGTGATGATCCATTTTTTCCGTACAAGCTGATGAAAAAACGAGCTAAGAAAGGTAAAAAGAAAACCATGCATAATAGAAAGAAAAGCACTAAGCAAAGTACTATCCCGTTTAAGCCCACTCCCAGTGAGACTACCGTTAACGAAGGAGATCTTGAGGCAAACGATACGTCGGAGGATAGTGACGATGGCTCTAGTGTATGTGCCGACAAAACTGTTGTTAGTGAGGATGGAGAGATAGAAGAAGAGAGTATGGATGATTCCTGCGAGGATATGAGTGGCGACGAGTCAGACCATAGTGCCAATGTCGAGGGGGCTGAACATACTAAAAAATGAAGAACCTGCAGATTTGAACACTAAGTCAGATAACGGGGTGAAGGAGAAACAATTAGTATTGAATGACACAGTTATAACATCATCTGAGGCCGTGAGTAATCCAGTGGGATCAATCCCTGAAGGGGAACAACTTCAATTGGTGCACTCAACTGTGACCTCCCCGACTAAGAGCGCTGAGACGTCCCATTACAGCAAACAAATCGACCTACCATCGTTGAAAGTCACCCCAGCCAGTAGATATGCAAATCTCTCCATATCTGAGACCGTGGTGACCGATTTACCTCCCGAGAGGTCATATTCATATGCAAATTGGTCAGCCACTAAACCGGTAGTGGTCGAGTTTCCCCCGTGCAAGCCTGAGAGCGAAGCTACTGGTCATTACGTCGTACCCTCAAGAAACGCCAGTGGTCAAAGTATGTCGTCCCAAACCGAATGGGATATGTGGGGCATCCCCGTTGTGCGTGATACCGATCATACAATACGCCCATCATCGTGTAATTGCAGTGAAGCTGTAAAGATGGTTAGAGAGTTGAGACGTGAGATGGAAAGGGATGCTGTGGCACGTGATGACCAGAATAGAGCAAAGTTCAACTTTCTCCGCGAACAGAAAGTTAAGGCTGACGAAGAAAGGGACCGTATGCGTAGCACAATTGCTGCATTATCAAAGAAAGTGGCCGATAACACAGCCAACATGGCCGAGCAAATTGTACGTACGCAGAGAGGTGGCACCCCCTGTTACCCGAAAGACAGAGGGTCCATCGCGTACACCGGGTGGGATGACATTGAAATATGTTCCCCCGAGGGAACAACACCGGGTCCATCGAAAACAGCACATCTGATCAGCGTGAGACAGAGTAACGGTGGACATCCCCTACCATCGTCAGTGCCCGGCCCTGAGCAAAGGAGTCAGGCTAACAGGAGTAGCTGTCGTCCCCTGAACAGCGAAACCAGCACGAGCCGCGTGATGGTGCACCGCGACCCTGAACCTGACCAAAGGGGCGCACCCTCTCGTCCGTACGCGGCACAGGGCAGCGCCCAAGCTGGAAGGTATGGTAACCAGGCAAAGCAGAACTCGAAAAGGCAGGCAAGTACGCTAACTATTAAGAAACCACCCACGGTACCAGGGTACAGTAGACCTACTCAAGGTAACGCTGCATATAAGACACCGCTACCTCAGAGGGTGCGACAGGTGAGGGACAGTTCCGTACAAATACAACCCAATCTTATTAGGAGGTCTCATAGCGACACCAAGATTAACATTGATAAGAAACAAGCTCCTACTCAAATGCCGTCTGCTTTCGTGTGGGCGGAAGAACCAGTCTCTGACGTGGAGATGATAGAAATGGCAGACGCCACTACCCCTGCACCTAATCCGTCGGCCTCCATCGTGCAGAAGAAAGATAACATGAGTAGATCAGCAATTCTCAGAGAAGCCATGGTCGACTTCATGTTGATTGAGTCAAAGGAAAGTCAAGAGATGGGGTGCTCAGATGACAATAAATCCACTAAGGATAAAGGGGGTAAGAGAGGTAGAGAAGTTAGTAGCGGAAGTGAGAGCTCGAGCAGTCAGAAGGAATCATACGCCGAAGTCGCAGGCGAGGAGCCATGGCTGGATGCTAAGGGTAACAGGAAGAAAAAAGCTAAGGTGGTTGAACCAATGCTCGAATTACTAGGCTCTAAATCTGAACCGACAAAGGAGGTGTTCGTTCTTAACCTTGACTATTCGCGCTGTAGGAAGCCTGAGCAACTCGAGGGTATGGTGAAGTACTTCTGTAACCGAAGGGGAATCGATGTGTCTTTCGCTAAGGCCTATAGGAGCCGCTCCGACCCGAATGATGCAAACTGTAAAATCGTTGTGAGAGAGTCCGACGCGGAAAAGGTGATGTCTGACGGTTTCTGGCCTGGGAATGCATATGCCAGACCATGGTACAGTAATAATGATTTTTATAAAGGCAAGAATGAGAAGGCAAAGGATGACGATGGACACTCAGATTAAACTACATGAACAATTACAACTCAAGAAACAAAAACGAACATTCGCACGTGATGAACGTTATGGTTGAACTGTGCTTAATCATGATCTTGCTCTACTCACCGAGTATTTTTCAGAATCCTTGGTTCCAGTATTGGAAAGGACGGTGCGATGCTGTGTCACACAGTACGGTGACACCTATTTCTACCCCGGCCAACATGGTGGCGATAAACCCGACCCCGTTGATGTGGACTGATCTCGACAGCATGCGGACCACCCCTATGCAGACACCTATACCATCACGGAGGGAATGGAGAAATATCGACTGGACTACCCCCATTGCGGCGTTAACCTCGACTTCCCTGATATGGTTTCGTCCTGACGTCAAGCCGACGTCCCTTACGCAAACCCCTACACAGGAGCAGATGGAATGGAGGAGTGCTGATCGGACATCCCCTACGCAAACCCCTACACCGGAGCAACTGGAATGGAGGAATGCTGATCGGACTGACTCTCTTGTGTGTGGCCACCTTAATACAATCAACGAAGACGGCAATACTCCGAGTTACACCATTCGTGGTGGTAGACCTTACTCATACTTACCAGGTGTGTGTGTTTCAGATCTTTGGTTGAGGTATGAGAAGAGTAAGCATGGTAGTACTACATTCCATGTTTACTTTTGTAATACAAAAACAATCTATGTGCAGTGGTGGCCTGAAGCAGTAGAGTCTGTATACATTAATGTTATGAATCACACCAAAGAGAAAGATCAGGTGCCTGTCTGTTTAACTAGCAGTAATATGCTGAGTCAAGTAATGTTGCCCCAATCAGACAGGATACTTAATGCTCTTAGTTATATGGTCAACTGTATATGTAAACATTACAAACGGTGTACCCTCATAATACAGGCCGGTGAGAGGCGACACGTGGCGACAGAAGTTGAAACTAATATTACGCGGTACCTTAAACGTTGTCGTCACCCTGCGATACATGACATCATCTCGTATCGTGCCTTGAGGCACTCTTCTGTAAAGTTAAGTGTACACACATGCATGCAATTTGTTACGTTTAGACCCTTTACTGTTCATTATTTCTCCTTTATTTCAAAGCACGAAGAACATGGGACACCTGATGAGCTGCTTCTGGAATACCGCCGGTCCGACACCAGATGGGAGTCTTACCTCCTGACGCCGCCTTCCATGATGTTTCGTCATGCCCATGTTCATGCGTCGGTAAAATGCAGCAGCATCATCGGCTGCATTATAACTGGAACCCCTACACATACCAGTAGTCTACGTGATGGCGAAAAGAATCTGACATTTAATGGGAGGATGCGGTATATCAGGCAACTCTTGGAAGGATGTGATGTTCTAGCCCTTAACGAACATTGGGTACATGAAAATCGTTTGTTCAAATTAAATGAAATCTCCGATACTCACGAGTGTTACGCTCGTGCTAGTAACATGTCCTCAGCAGAAGACTATGGCCACGGGAGGGGACAAGGAGGGGTTGCCCTTTTTTGGGATAAACGTATGTCAGGAGTCTCTGTGGTATCTGACATAATACTAGATAGAGCCTGTGCTCTTAGGATCCAAACCAGAAATGGGGCAGTCACCTATATAATATCTGTTTACCTACCGGCCCAAGGGAGTAGCGAATCCCTGGAAACCACTATTGATGAAATTTCTGAGTTAATTGAGTCAAGAGAAGCCCAATCTCAAATTATTATAGCTGGTGACTTTAACGGTGATGTAGGCTGTAGTGGAGGTGTTAGAGGAGTGAGGGATCCAACTACCCGTGGTGTTAAGGTCATGTCACTATTCAACAGGCATGGACTTGTCCCTCTGAATATGCGTGATGGAGCTAGTGGACCAGTCTATACCTATGAAGGACACTCTAATAATTCTACTTTAGACTATATCGCTGTGCCTGGTCTCATGTGCCCAAAAGTTACTTCTTGCCGAGTTCATGAGAGAGACGTGCTGAATACCTCTGATCACCTTCCAGTTAGTGCCAGCATAGGTATTGCAGGTCTTACTTTCCAGGTTGTCAACCCTACTGGGCAAGGTAGAATTAAGTGGAATAAGCTTAATGCTCATGGTAAAGTTACTCGTTACCAACAAAAATTGGAAACACACCTGAGACTCATAAAAGATTCCTTCAATGACAGTGATGGTAGCACAGCTAATATCGACTTAGCTTTTGATAGGCTGACAAATACTATTCAACAAATCTCTAAGTCGCTACCTCGGACCAAGTACATGAAACACCTTAAGCCCTACTGGGATGAAAACCTGACCCTCCTTAAGAGGAGGAAAGTTGACTCTTATAGGAAATGGGTGAATGCAGGGAGGCCAAGAGGTGATACGTGTGAGCTCTTTAGACAACACAAGCTCGATAAGAAAATATTTTATACCACTCTCAAAAAGATCTCCAAACAATACGAAAATGACGAAATCTTACGCGCGGTCAAGACCTCCGAGCTTGATCGCAACTCATTCTGGCGGCTCTTAAATGTAACTAGGAAAGGTCAGATAAAGGGTGTGTCTTCTATCAGGAAGAATGACGATACGGTGGTGCATGAATTACCGGACGTGCTCCAGGTTTGGGTTGACCATTTCTCTATTATAGGCAAACCAAAAGCGTCTGATAATTTTGACAACATGTTTTTAGATGAGGTGTCCCAACAGGTTGCGGATTTGAATAGGATGGATGACGTTGATGCTTTCACCAGTCAACACTTTACGTTGGCTGAAGTTTCCAAGGCAATTGACACTTTACATCTCAACAAATCCCCTGGGTACGACGAAATTACGACAGAGCACCTTAGGTACGGCGGTCCACTAATGGTAGATGTCTTACGGGTGTTATTCAATGCCATATTAGATGAAGAATACATTCCCCGCAGCTTTAGACGTGGAGTGCAGGTGCCCCTGTATAAGGGTAAGGACACTTGTGTCCTTGACCCGAACAATTACAGGGGCATTACTCTCCTACCCACGTTCAACAAGGTTCTTGAAATCCTAATTTGGCGACGTATCAAAACGTGGTGGTGCGACGAGCATGTAATTTCACAACTGCAGGGCGCTTGTAGGGGGGGTCACTCTTGCGTCCATACGGCCTTCAATTTAAGAGAGACCTTGGCTACGGCAATGGAAGCCTCAGGTAAATGCTTTGTGGCTTTCTTTGACGTAGCCAAGGCCTTCGATACGGTCTGGGTGGACGGCTTGTTCAAGCAGATGTTTGATCTTGGGATAGAGGGCAAGACGTGGCGCCTCCTATACAGGTGTTATAGTGGGTTTGAATGTTGCGTTAAGCTAAAGGGTGTATTTTCCGACTGGTATAGTCTCCAATGCGGGATTCATCAAGGAGGTTTCATGTCCTTGATGAAATATACGATCTTCATCAACTCACTCTTAGTGCAACTCAAAAATGAAGGCATATGCTGCAAAATTTATACGACGCCAAGCACACCCTTAGGCTATGCGGATGATATAGCCCCCGCATGTATTACTAAGACAAAGGTTGACCGCGCGATGGAGATGGTGTATAGTCACGGGTGTGCTTGGCGTTATAACCTTAACGCAAAGAAAAGTGGAGTTCTTGTGTATGGTGAATCCCGCATTGAACACGAACGAAATATGGTTGATCGCACGTTCAAATTGGGCCCAAATAGAGTTAAGGAGAGAACATTTTACGACCATGTAGGGATAAGAAACACTATATTTGATAAGGATTATTCTGGGATTGAAGAAAGGATTACAAAAGGTAGAAGAGCTTTTAATGCAGTAGCCGGAATAGGGATACGTAAAGGGGGAATTACTATGGCCACATGCAACGTAATTTTTTGGTCTGTAGTGGTTCCCACAGCACTTTACGGATGTGAGCTTTGGATATTAGATGAAGGGAATATTAGAATCATTGAAGAATTTCAAAATCACATAGGTAAACGAATACAATGCCTGCATCCTCGAACAGCTAACGCATGCAGTTATTATGGGCTGGGCTGGATGCGCCTTGAAAGGTTTATTCAGATTCGCAAACTTATGTTCATAAGGTCTATTATGGTGATGGAAGACACTGCAGTGACGAAATTAATATTTTGCGACAGAGCCAGAGCGTACTTTGCAGATGTTGAGTCCGGAAGTATAAATGAACACAACAGTATGGTATTTGATCTTCTTAATGTATGCGATACCTTTGGACTTACTAGAGAAGTTGAAAGTATGGTCTTAAACCAGCACTATTATCATAAAGCTGTATGGAAAGATAAAATCTGGTCTAAAGGATGGGAACTTGAAAACGTTTACTGGGCAATTGAGAAACATCTACACAGGAGTTTAGACTTAATTGGTAACGTTAGCACTGACACGAGATATTTGGTATGGTGGCACCTGTCTGACAAGTACCCAGAAATGACCAGTATGTGTGAAATCATAGCAAAGATCTTGTGTCACTCTAGCATCCTCCTGGGCGATGACTTAAAGTCAAAGAAAAAAATGAGAGTAGATAGGATGTGTACCTTATGTGACCAGTACGAGATTGAGGATGCCAGACATTTTATCCTTCAGTGTCCCTACTTTAACTATGACAGGAACAAAATGCTGGCTGATATTAGTATGGTAGATGATCAGATTGATAACGCTATGAGGGACACTGATAAAGATATTCTGTACATCATTCTCGGATATCCCCTCGATGGTGTGTGTGACAGAGCAATGGAACAGGTTAGAATTATTGTAGCAAAAGCAGTGGCGCATATGTACTTGAAGAACTCAAATGAGAAAATTGGAGTAGGATAATCTTATACTCTGCTCCTCTTAAAAGTCTACCTCCCAAAACAGACCGCTAACCCACTAAGGCACATGATTCTGATCCAACTCTGATTCGACACACATTGATCTATTTGTATATAACCTTCTGTTTGATGTTTATTTGTCTCATAGTATTTACTTATGTCTTGTTTTTGTAAGAAAATTACAGCCAATAAAAGATATATATATATATATATTGCGTACCAGGAATGATTGAGACGAAAGCTATGGACTGCATTTAGCATGTTATGGCTGATTATTGAAAATTAGTTTATATAGGGTTGTGTATATATTGGAAAACGCAAGATGTATATCAGGAAGGCATTGTATTGTATTGTATGTTTATTGACTGCGCAAACTGCGCAAAATCACAGGTATACATAGCTTTTGTTATAAAGAACAATATTCATAGACATAAAAATACAAAGTGCGTCTACATGAATTAAGACTTAAAGGAAACATAAAACGTTACGTATTACAAATCAATAGAGCAAACTCCTATTAAAGCGGGAAGGACGTAGGCTTGGACTGTCCTTAAGTTTGCTGCTGTTTACAGATAGTATTTTACATCACATATGATATGAGAAATCATTCTTTGGACAGAGGATACAGCGCATATAGTATTCAGCCAGGTGACTCAAAAGAGACTTACACTTAACTTGCTCCTGCAATTATACTCATTATGAAAAATTAATAACATTTTTCTGAATAGACATAGAATACATAGAAGGAAACTTATCATTAGTAATAAATATTTGATACAAATTCATTTTCAACGAACATAGTTAATTAAATTACAAGAATACGTAGAAACTTTATCACACTGCCTCAAATTACTAAGTACAAATTCATTACCGTAATTTACATGATGAGTGGATACAGGATGTATTCACTGGACAAATTACCTCACATTCTACCAGTGATCACACTTCTGTAGATACTACTTATATGCTTGCCGGCAATTAACCACACATCAAGCATTTCTTCAAAGGTGATATTGTTGGGCTGTTTTCCCAAGAGAATATGCAATATATCATACCCTTGATAACTGATACTAAGCTTCCATATTGGACATACATCCTCAATTTCACTGAACATATTAACTCTTTGGCCACTAAAGAAGGGACACTGTAATATAACATGCCTTGCATCCTCGAGGATACCTATATCGCATCTCTCGCACATTTTAAAGCTGAAAGGCTTCTTTAGTCTGTAGTCAGTACTTTTGAGGAGGCTTGTGTCACAGACAATAGAGGCTAGGATTTCGCACATCTTCATATTACCAGACATCAGATCTGAGATTAGCCACCATATGAGGTAATAAGCATTCCCAATAATGTAAAACAAGATATTGTCCGGATTAGGTTGTTTATACATTATCAGGCAATCCTCATCCTCATGTTGCCATATTGTCTGCCACACAATTCTCCTCCATGACTCCTAAGAGTAGAAATGCTCATTTACGATCATGTTCGTACATGTATCCATTAAGCCTACCCTATAGGCTGCATTTAGTATTTCATAGATAGGGCTATTGAAGGCGTTGTAGCTCTGGGCTCTTAATACTAGAACTTTCTTACTGGTAGCATGTTCATCGAGGACTGTCATGGTTCTGATAAACATAAATTTCTTGACTTGTATCATTCTGTCGATACTCAGCCAACCTAGAGATGCGTAAGCGCTGTGATTTGGAGACCTACTGGTAAGCGTTTACATTTGCGACCGATTTCCCTTTGGAACTTCCTAAGCATCTCGATTTCATGCCCCTTAAGGACCCAGAGCTCACTACTGGAATTACAATTGACCAAAATTGGGTGGCACAAGTTTTCATGGTAATACCACTCTTCTTTATACCAAGCCTACATAGTGCATTAAAGCATCTACGGCCTTTACTGATGCGTTCTTCAACCCTTTCAGTAAAGTCACCAAAAAGACAGTTCTTTACACCAACATGGTCATAAGTACACTTTTCAGGCACTTTTTGAGTTCCTGGAGAGAACACTCTATACTTCTTTCCTCTAGTGTTTTCTTTGCGAGTTTCTCCGTATACCATATTGGCGCTTTTGCCGGCATTGTATTATATCTCCACTTCGTAGAGTGGGCGTACACCAGCTTTAGTACCTTATCAATTCTATACTAAGAGGGACATGCATATGCCATGTCATCTGTGTAATCAAGTGGACTGGTAGGGACACCTGAGATACAATATTCAAGTCCAGATCTTTCTATTTCTCTTAGAAGGGGGTCTATGAATGCTGTATACTTCAGGAGCGATAAATATCCCCCCTGATGTATACCGCACTCCATTCTGTACTAGTCGGAGTATTGACCATTTATACAGACTTTACACCAGAAGTCTTGGTATGTCAGATAAAGTGATCGCCATACCTTCCCAACGATACCCATATTCCTTAATTGAAAGAAGAGACCGCATTGAATAAACTGTTTTACGTAGAATCAGATAGAGTGTATATACATTTGAAAGGCTTGTTGGAGCAGAATATAATATCTTCAAGGGGGAGATATCATGAGGTTTTTAAAGGGTTGCTGGGAAATGATCTAAGTTGACATGTAATAAAAATATTTAAACTGATTGTTGCACAGCACCTACAAAGAGTTGCTGTGCTGTTACACCAATGTCTGTGCTCCTATCTATGTACCAGAAATAACCTAGCTTTACAAAGTTGTAAGAATTCTGAGCTCGAGAGGTACACGCCTTATCTATCCAGACATACCACTACCATGACGATGGGTATTACATAACAGTACGAGCAATATGTGTTGTTGGTTTGCTGAGTATAACAATATAACACAACTAATAAGAATTGAAAGCTCTTGGATATTTATTACAAAGAAAGGGGGTAAATACAAGCTATGATACTCTTCGTGTAATTCATATGTAGTAGTAAAAGATACCCACTACGGTATTTATTACAATGAAAGGGGGTAAGGGGTAAATACAAGCTATGATACGCTTAGTTTAATTCCTATGTAGTAGTATAAAATACCCACTACAGTGGAAAGTGTTTATCAGAAAATACCTCAGCTTCATTATGCTCTACTACTTGCTCATGTCTTAATCACTCCAGTTTCTGTCCAGTGTAGTTTTCCTTTGAGCTGGTTATCCTAATCTGTCATCGTAGATCTTACACAATGAGGCAGACCATCATCTTTGAATAATCCGTACACACTAGAGATATAACCTTCATCATTGAGGTTATACCGCACGAGGGTTAGGGAAATATTAAGCGAATGCCAGTACTTTGATTATTTTTCTTCCAGTTTCCCAACAAACCCACTGTATATCAGTCAGATACACATACACATAGGTACTATATATAAATGATAGACATACATACATACATACGTACGCACATACATTCATACCTACATGCTCTCATGCATGCATGCATACATACATTCAAACGTACTAAATGAATATCACATACATAGACACATACACATGCACGCACGCATACATTCATACATGCATACATACATACATACATACATACATACATACACAATTCTGTTAGGAAAGGGTAAGCCGATTAGAATGATTCAATATACCAATATCATACCTTTGCCTCATTATGATTACAAAGTGAATATCTGCACTCTTTTTCAATTTCACCAAGTAGTAGTAAACAAACGAATCATACAGTTACATCTAACCTAACGAAAGTCAATGTACATTGGTATAGAAGGATTGGAATTGCATGGCTATACACATAACTACACATGATCAACGTTTTAAAGCAAGTTAAGTGAAGTACCAACCAACAACATTTTAGATGATAAGGCATACCAGTCATGGGTCATTTCCAAGCAATTTAGACTAACTCAAACTCCACTCTTCTGTGGCATTGGAGTCACTTTTGTAAAGACTACATACATTGCTGACAAATGTCACCAGCTGTAAGGGCTATTGATTCATAACTTAAATGAACCTGCCTAGTCATAATTAAAGCATTTGTATTGAAAGATTGTTAGATCCTCAGGTTTTTACATTAAATATTACAAGCCCCACATTACATTAAATCCATGCAACAGCGTAACTGCTCCATCATAAATGTCTTGCGTATGACTTGCCTATACTACCATTAGCAATCTAGTGATAGTCTATGCTATGCATTTTTTATATTCTGCTTATGTGACAGTTTTTCTATCTTCTTCAAAAGTGTATCCATATCATAAACAATTAAATGTGCTTCGAGCCTGGTTTGTTTATGCATTATATAGTAGAGCAATTTTAATTAAACCACTTGTAAGGTTATAGTTATATAAAACCTTTCTTACTTAATCCTTCCTTAAAATACTAATGTTAACTTGCCTTAGTCTAGATATCTCTAAAAGCAATTCTAGTACAGAGGCTACTAGTCAAATCATTACATGGTCTCCCAGCCTTAGTGTGTGCGGAAAAGCAAATTATAACGAACATTTAAAACCTTGCACTTCTAAATATGTGTGATTTAAGTACTAAGCTACCAGGTTTGTACTGTATGTGATGATTAAAGATATCTTCATTTTGATTGTTACTTTAAGATTTACAACATCTCCCTCGTTGTAAAATGATTTACCGCACGTTACCATGATACACACAAGTAGTCAAATTTCAGCAGTATTTTCCTGCAGGACGCCAAGGTTTTCTTTTCTCTTTAAGTTAATCTCAATACCAAACGCTCAATTTATATTTTCAGACTTTCGTAAACATGACCATTTATATCATCAATGCAAACATATTTAGCATCAGTATTAAGTAGGGCTTCTAGTTGCTGATACAAGCTCAAAAATATAGGTCTGTCCGTCGGGTTAACAGCCCAGCACGACTCCATCAGACTGTATCTGAAAAAAAAACGATTCCATTTTTAAAATATTGCAATATGTTTCTTTTCAATACACGACATATTTGTTTGGAATTTATCTGAAACCATCTATGATTCCATCAATCCTCGTACACTGAGTAGTGAGTACACTAATAGCTAACTGCAATTAGGATATTTTGACATTACACACAAATGACGATCACGAGAGGATAACATTTGCATAGGAAAACAAAACTGAATTTGCATAGTAAATATCTGTACTTACAGATGACCATCACAATATGGCGGCTGTGGAAGACGGTATCCTTCTTTAACAGCGGCCAGGATTTCCATCTCCTTCTTCCCTGGGTATGGAATCTCGCCTTTTCAAAAAGTAAATATACATGGTAGGAGAACTGAGCCTTGGATCTTGATATGTTCAAAGGATGTTTAGATAGAAACACAAAGACTTTAATCAGCTCATTAGTCTTTTTTTAATTTCAGTATGCTATTATAGCTTTCACATTATGTAGTTTAGTGTTCAACGTGAATCGTTTTGTAAATATAGCCCGTTACTAGTCAGCTAAATTTGAACTTGCAAAGGCAGACCAAGAGAAACAAAACCTAGTGATAAGTGGTCTCAAACAATAGCATTTTCCGAGGATATTCATCAATCAAGATAGTTCTGATGTTATTTTGTTCATCTCCATGAACTTATTACACCTTATCTAAATGTGAGTGTATTACCTAGGGTAATGATTTCCCAGAGAAGCACACCAAAGGACCAGACATTACTCATTGTGGTGTACTCATCTTTTTCTATGCACTCTATTGCCATCCAGCGAAGGGGTAAAGGGACCTGAAAATATAATGATTCAACTGCACATGGTGGCCTCCATAATCTACTAATTATATATATATATATATATATATATATATATATATATATATATATATATATATATATATATATATATATATATATATATATATATATATATATACTTACCTACATTCATAGTGTCAGTTATCTGCTTTGTAAAAAAGGGATACAGCCTGGTGTCTGCGAGAAGCCAGCGCTACTGTACTCGGCCAGAGGCCAGGTGCGATATGGCTGGCTAAACGCACGCACCAGGCCATATCCCTTTTTCACAAAGCGGATAACGAATTTATCATCAGCTCCCCCCTTACCCGATATATTTTTTTTAAGTACTGCAACCTCAAAGTTCATACTAAACTTAACTGTAGGAATTGATCACAGGATGTAGGTTATTGTGGCCCACTCAGCCAAAATCTTTTCCGTAGTGCAAAGTTTAGGCTGCTGCTTTTGAGGGCACTGGTATTGTCGCAATCACCTACCTCCCATTATATCAAATAACGTCATAGAACAATAGGATTCACTATTGTTTGAAGCATGTGCATGTTTGACGCTCCCATTGTTAATTAACCATAGCGAAGGGGGATAAAACATTTTTTTGGATCCTAACATTAACAATAAATAAAAAGCAATGTTAGTTTTGCAATACAGTCCAGTACACAAAAGAAATTGACCAATCAAATGCTAGCATTAGAGTTGAGTTAACGATAAATATATATATACATATATATATATATATATATATATATATACATATATATATATATATATATATATATATATATATATATATATATATATATATATATATATATGTATACATATATATATATATATATATATATATATACATATATATATATATATATATATATATATATATATATATATATATATATATATATATATATATATATATATATATATATATATATATATATATATATATAGTGGTCATTTTAGTCTCAGGGGACCAAACGAAATGCAGTTGTCAGGGTAGGTTCCATTTAACAATTCACCAGGACAAGGGTTAAGGTAAATGAAGTCGAGAAGAGTTGATATTCATCTGAAATTTCATTTAATGAAAATAGGCAGAACTCACCGAGGCTGACTTGAGTTGTAAGGTCCTCTCTCTTACATCTGCAGGCTTGCCAATGTCTGATATCTTGCAAGTACAGTTTTCTCCTAGCAGAATCTTTCTGGCAGACAAGTTGTAGTGCAGCATCTAAAATTGGTAGGACGTCTCCACATTACAATTAACATTTCATTTTATAGTAACGTCTGCCAACGACTGAGGTCTGTACAATATCATGCAAATACAGAAGTAGCATCATTTGATACATTTTCACCTTTTTCGAAAATGCACATCATTATTGGGAAGTATTCTCAGGCTGAAATGTAATATAAGGTTTTCTGCTAAGATTAAAGAGAAATAATTATGTGACGAATATTCTAAAAGATTCTCCTCTAGAATAGAACTGTGATCAGTGCAATACATTTAATCTTGCCACTTTTCCATGATATCAAGCAATCTGCAACTGATAGTGTTAAGTAATTGCTGGTAACTTTCCTGAAAGGATGAATATGTCAAATATGTAGGGGACAGAAACAGATATATCTGCATTTTATCAAAAACGTGATTACATCGAGTTTCGTTACATGGTCCATTCCACATGCTATTTCCATCGCAAATCTGATGAGATTCTTCGATGTTAATGAGTGAGGCCCATGCACATTGGTACGTTGGTCAATCAGATATCCTTTCAAGTTTCCATTTAAGGCAAACTCCATAACTACCATCAAGGAATCTGAAATATAAACGGTATGTAATGACATGGGGTACTGATATACGAATATTAGTGTAATGTGTAATATGTTTGTGATGTTCAGAGTCAAAAGTTAGTGTTTGTGATACTGTTGGTCAGTTATTCGAACAGTATTTAGTAAAAGATAACCCCTCATATCTTATCAACCAAAGGTGAGACTGACATATTGTACATCTTTCTCTTTCCCTTACGTATTTGAAGATGTGGGGACAAATTAGCTAATCAGATGTTGAAAAAGATAAAATCAAATAATAGCCAGCTGGGTTGATTGTAATATGGGTTGACAGCCAACGTTCCATAAGCAGACATTGACATCAGAATAGATTCTAAATAATGACACATTCGTCATGTCACCTCATTTAAAAATTCTGCATACCTGACATACGTTGATAACAGCAACTTTATATATCAACTTTAAACAGGTTTACTTTTAAATGAGCATGAATACGTAAGAGAACAGTACCAATATGTTAATCTTAAATATCGTGGACGAGGTGGCCAAGACTACATTTTTGAAGGAAATCAAAATATTCAGCCTTGGAGTGAGTATGCTTGCGGACAAAGACCAAGTATTTAACACATTCTTTTTATTCATTTGCACTGCATACGTTTTTTTATTACTTTTGAAACCCAAGGTGAGACAAAACATCTAAATGCTAAACATTCTAAGATAACTATATGTAAAATGACAATATACATATAAATGTTAGCAGATTTTGATCCAAGATAGGACGTAATCACGGCTTGCAGTATAATTCATGAACTATTAAAGCTAAACTACACATTAACAAAATATATCAAAAGAATATGTGAAACTATGTGATAATACATGTATCTTATATTATAACCTTTCTTTCCACAAGTTCCAATGAAAGCAATAACATTGGGATGTCTTGGTATCCTTTTAATAGCATCCAATTCATTCATGAATAAGTTCCTTTCTTTTCTTGTGACATGCTCTGAAGCAAATAACATAGAACAGTAAATAAGTCAATAAATCAAACAAAATAGGTAAAAATGTACAAAGGCTGGAGGGAAAACAATGTAGCAAATGTAAATCACACAAAAATTATATTGACTATTGAACTTTAATAGATCATTTTTATAGCCTCTATTGTTTTGCAATTTTTTTGCATTGTATTGTAGTTTATACTCGTATCATGATTACCTCTTGGTAGTTTGACTGCTACATGTTTAGCATCTACCTTGAAGATTGGATCAGCACCATAATCAGCCAACCACACATCAGCAATACGTCCTGACCCAAGGCATTCAATCATCTCCAGGTTTCCTCTATCTATTTTCATTTCTCTTGTAACCAATGCTACATCTAAGACATGTGTATCCTATAACAAATATTATATTAAAGGTAGATGATGCTGATTTGTAAAGTGGTGCTAAAGTAACATCGGAAAAATGAGCATGATTCATCATATATATATATATATATATATATATATATATATATATATATATATATATATATATATATATATATATATATGTATATATATATATGTATATATATATATATATATATATATATATATATATATATATATATATATATATATATATATATATATATATATATATATATATATACAAGGGATCTTTTAGATGCACGGTATCCACAGACAGATCCAAACATCCCCCTTTTAATAGAGGCGACCAGCTTAGTGTTCCCAAGGAGGTGTGAGCTCCTACTGCACACCATTGAGCAAGCCAAGACGGTATGCCCCTTCCGGGGTGTTACTATGTGTGGGGAAAAGATCCATACTAATTAGAATGTGAGTAAATCTCTACAAGTGTCTCACAACTTGATATAAAATGTTGTATAAAACTAATATAATCAAATTCATAAATGTTTCTGCAGTAAATCATTGCAATATATTTCACAATCTATGTGTTATGTATTTCTTGTTAATTTTGAATTGAATTGAGTTTTAAATGCACTATGACATAAATAGTACACACTTTATCATTTGATGTTGATGGAACACTGACATCCTTGGTGCTTATGTTCTTGCTTGTTCTATCAGACATGTACATGACTGCTTGTGTCTCCGATTCATCTGCACTGATTGAAGAAACTGGTTGGGTTATATTTTCATAGAACGTGGAGTCAACATTTTCTTCGATGACTGTATTCTCCTTTTTGATTTTTTTCTTTTTCCTAAAATACGATTAAAATATTAATAACAACAACCAATTACTACAAAGAAAATCACCCATTTTCAAATAAATATAATGACTCAAGAAATAAGAATACTTGACTTTATTCTCTTTTAATATCATGGTGACCAATCGTAGGTTGCATCTACGTCTCACACAATATTTATCAATACCACCTAGGCTGCTGCTGAAATATGTTACCAATGTTCAACTTATCGATGATCTGTCCCTAGGTTACTCACACTGATATCCTTAATGCATTTTGTTTCATAGAAAAAGTTTGATTTTTTTTCATCCAATATTCAAGGTCTGTTGCTAACCTCATAAAGTACAGCTGACCTCTACAAGCATTGCCATGTAAGTGACTCACGACGCTTAATAAGCAAGTTTTTGAAAAGGGGTGACTTCATCTTCAGGCAGTTGGTACACTTCCTTAACACTTACCACAGCACAGTTACTGTTACTATAATGATGACCAATATGACCACAATGACTACGACGACAACAGGTGTAATCCATTTCTGTTGTTCTTTCAGTAGTACTGTAAGAGAAATTATACTTTAGGACAAAAGGTTTGCCTTTTTGATTCCCAATACCACTAATATGTCATTAATATAATTAGTTCTATCAGTCAGGAGTGTTGTTCACAGTACTAGCTAGAACAGTTAGCAGGAACGAAACCATGCCTAATTTATCTAAGTATGAGGAGATTATGAAGTCAAGACAATGTAATAGTCATGCCTTGAATTCGAACGAATATGATAAATCTAGTTTCCTTCTATGACACCCGATTTTCAAAACACACCTCTCCAATATTAGAGATTGCATCGAAGTACTTGTCATATGTACAGGATACAAATTCAACTGAGTGGAATAGTTCTAAACTGAAAGCTGGACTAAGAGGGTAAACATCACCTTTAGTCGTAATAGTCTGAGTGAAGTCTGATGCCAATGACTGGAAAGAATATAACATATCTCATGAAATAAGTCATATAGTTAGAATTCAAGATATTGCAAAATCAATATAAACTAAATAATTTGATCATTACACCAAATAAGGAATGGACATTATTTCAATGTGTGTGGTAGTCATACACATACGACTTTTACTACACCATACAAATAATCAAACTAATAATAATATGCATTGACTTTGAATTATTTATGCATCATTTCAATTGCTCTAGTTTACCTTTACCTCTTGTTGTTGAGTTTTAAAGATTATGCGACAAAAATGATATACTATAACTAGAGTATTAATGACATCTTACACCATTCATGTATACTGCTCCGTATATTACAGAATAAGATTTTCCCTTGGTTAGAGGACCATTATAGGCACCACCATACGTTTTTCCATCACCGACTGTAAATGGTTCATCAAGGTTCTTTCCTTGCAACTTCGCTGTCAGATATGGTTTGTTTCCTCTTGACTGATTGTAAGAAGGGGCATTCAGAATGTCTGCTAGTTCATCTGTAGTAGCTCTTTTGTGTGTGGTCAGCTCTTGTTTGATGACTATCAAATATCTTTATATACAAAACACACAAAACATTATACGTATCATGATATTCTATCATCTGCCGATGGTTTCTTCAACAAACAAAATTGGCCAGTAACAAAGTAGCAGGTAAATTGACAACAACAAAATCAATTTTTTTGTGCATTAAGACTTTAAAATGAAACGTTGGAAAGTTTGATAACAATAAGAACATGTACATGGAAAAATCTGTTTCAGTTCAAATTTACCATAGTTGCCTAATTTAAAAGTCATTGATATTAGGCGCATGTTGTGCAATTTCAAACTCACAATAAATCTGTATCTTCAGGCAATCGCTCCAGTTGTAGTGTAATTGAACTATCTGTCACTTCTGAAATGCTTGGTTGTTTTGGAACTGAAATAGAAATACAATAAGGAACATATTAGTTTTACTGACGCTACATGACAATGATATACATGCTAATATATATATATATATATATATATATATATATATATATATATATATATATATATATATATATATATATATATATATATATATATATATATATATATATATATATATATACATATATATGTATATACATATATTCGTATATATATATACATATATATATATATATATATATATATATATATATATATATATATATATATATATATATATATATATATATATATATATATATATATATATATATATACATATATATATATTTATATATGTATAGATATAAGTTAAGTATTTAACTGTTTCATTGAGAACCAGTACTAAAAGGCATCGTTTCGTTTATGATAAAAAGTCTTTATTTCTATATACAAGTTGTAACTTACTAACGCAACCACACACTGGTAGTCCGATGACGCATTGCTTTCCGTATCCCGCGGAAAGTGGCGTCTATTAATAGGTTGTCTCTTAGGCAGGCTGCTTTTTAACAGTTTATTCACATATATATACATGAAATAAATTAGTCAAGCCTACTGATTTTAATTCACACAATGTATATGTATTGCAGCTTAACAGAGTGACCGAAGTAGCATATATGACAGATATGATGTGCTCACCATACATAACTCCTTATGTGACCCTTACCTCCTAGTGTCCGAAATGTCTTTTTAAGCTCTGGTCCGTACCCTATCTTAGTTTTTGCTTTGACAAGGCATGTGTATGCTGTCTGTGGCTCAAGCTTCTTCATTGAATACACATAGACATCAGCAGCGAGATCATGAGTGTAACGGGTATCTCCTTGCACCACTATGCATTCGACCTTTAATAATATAGCTCTTTCAATGGTATGAATTATATATCACGTCTATGCAAAGAACATTTTCAGTCTACTTCACAAGTACTCCGGATTGTTTGAACTCTACTACGCAAAGGCTTGCAAGCATTTCATAAAAACAAACATGATTTTTGCATTTAAGAATTTTCCACTTTTCATGCTTGATAAGTGATGCATGTATTGTTACGAACAGACACCCGGTCAGCAGATTTTACCTTATAGCCAGTAATTATCCCATTTGCTCTATCAGGTGCTTCCCATTCCAAAACCAGGTGTGTGCTGTTTTTTGTCTTGACACTCAGCTCTGCAGGAGGACCTGGCACTGCAAAGGTTTGAATGACAATAGTAAGCATGTCTTGCTTCACATGAGCTTCATTTGAATCCAAAGATAACCCTTTTTGAGGAATAGCATTTGTTTTACTAATATTGATAAATGAAAAAAAAAACGATCAAGATTGTCGGCATATAAGCTTAACATTTTCATTATCACCGAAATCGGGGATATCGAGAATATCAACCCGTTTCACCTACTATAGAAAACAAACTGAATGATGAAATTGAAAAAACTAACACATTAGGACTAAAGTACTATATCAAAAAGCAGTGTTAACATTTCTAAATATCTTTTTATAGTGGACATGGTACAGGCTCATATCAGTTATAAATAATTCACAATATGATATAATGCTGCGTCATCATCTAGAATATCTAAATACTACTTATTTTGCCAAGCAGTTTCCATGTTTGTCTGCTTACCGCTCTCCTCTGTTTTGGCCTTTATAATCTCGCTAGGTACGCCAGGACCCTGTTGATTCACAGCACGGACACGGAAATTATAGCCTGTGAGCTGATCCAAGTGAGTGAAGTTCACTACTGGTTCAGTAATGTCCATCCAGCTTGTACTTCGCTCTCCCGTCCAACTGCTACCTGACCAAAGCTTGTACTGATACGTTGTTTCACTTAAGGGTGAGTTCCACTGTTGACAATCATGTGGTTTCCATGAAAATATGAGAGAATCAGTTGTTTGTTCTCGAATTTTGATATTAACAGGAGGGCCCGTTGGAACTGAAAATATAAATTAGTAAGTGAACATCTCTCTCTCTCTCTCTCTCTCTCTCTCTCTCTCTCTCTCTCTCTCTCTCTCTCTCTCTCTCTCTCTCTCTCTCTCTCTCTCTCTCTCTCGTGGTCTCACACACACAGTTTATGTATTTGCCCCAAACCACTGACAAATTTTAAATATTTACCTCCGTGTTTAGTATATGCCAGTTTTTCCAGTACAGGTCCATCTCCTGCTGATGTCTTCGCCCAGGCTCTCACTTTATAGACGGAATAAGACTGTAGTTTACTGAAAGATAGTTCTGAGCTCTCAGCATTCGTTTTGTTCTGCCAGTGGTCTGGATTAGCCATGCTTGATCCACAGAGTATTTTATAGCTAAAGCTCACTTGTGCATTATAAGTAATTTTGTCAGCATTTTTGTCTCTGGGTTCTCCTAGACGTAGAGTGATTAAGTCGCTGTTTGTTGTGTTCTCCATTGACTTTATGAAACCAGGTCCTGTTGAAAAAAACATTAGCATCAGTAAACTTAAATTATGGCCTCTTCATTATGACACTTTGAGTAAGACAATTTAGATTCCAAATGAAATGATGTTGCATTCTCTGAGTATTTCAGATTAATACGATTTTAGTTCCTAGTAATACAAACTGAAGAGATTTGCAGCTTCTAGCAAACATGCAGGAAAATAAATAAAGGCATATTGCCTGCCTTAATAGGCGCTTCGGGCTTGTCATGTTCACTATTGTCATCATTATTGGAATGCTTAAAACTATTTCCTTGCATATAAATACTTACTCCCTATTGGTGTCTTGATAGACATAGGGTCTGTGTTGTTAGTTATGGCTCCTTGTGTGTCTAGAACCATTATCTCCACGGTGTAATCGGTGTATGTTTTCAAATCAGGAATAACGAGCGATGTGATATCTGATGTAGGTGTGTCCATAGACTCCTTAATCAATGACGAGTTCCAATATTGAATGGTGTAGGATTTCACTTTATTGCAATTGATATACACTGGTGTCGGAGCCTGAAATGTAAAGAAAATAATATAAGGAAGGAAGGAAGGTTTGGGGTTTTATGTCACTTTCAACAGCTTAGGTCATATCGCGATGAGATAGAAACCCAGATCGGAACCAGGAAGAAATTCGCCTCTCCTTATGGATAGTTCCAAGGATTCTTTTAGTTGCATTAGAACCATAGACAGTTATCCACAGCGCCGCACATTTTTATAGTGACCAGGTCAACCTGCTTTTTCGGGGGGCCCAGCGAAGAGTCGAAACTGCAAACTCACGCTTGGGAGTCAGGTGTCGTGACCATTAGGCCACAATGGATCTTAAGAAAATGATAGACACATTACATGCAGAGCTCTGTAACCAACTAGTATTGGATTTGACATAATCGCTTTATTGAAATAAGTTCAAAGTGAAAATTGTTTAAAAGTGAACCATCCATGTATTCAATCATGTAGATTAGCCTTTCTGTAAATATGAAAGATGAACCATATGAGTTATGAACATTAACTATCATAATTAAAAGAGAGTATTAGTTTTATATCAACTTCGTACTTCACCCAATTCTTTTAGAATACTATGTACTAACGGAAATTCATATGTTTACCACAACATACAACCCATGCTAAGACATATAACACGAATGAACTGACAGATTCACAGAAACTAATGATTGTGGTTTTAGATAGTATTTCTGATTCTTCAAACGAGGTCTATTGACTTGAATGTTCTTTAAGTTTTGATAAGAAAACTCTTTCTTATCGGTAGTTAAGATATCATTATTTGAGTCCAGATTTGCATTACTTACCTTCCAATTCACGGTGATCTGTGCAATAGACGGATAGGCTTCGTTTTTAGATAGTGTGCTTGACAAGGGCGTATCTTCCCATTCTGGTGGTGGTGGAAGAACTTTAAATTCAAAAACGTGAATATATGTTCAAGCAATCCTGTTCAAATTATTCTTATAGCAGCAAGCGTTATATGAACCGAAACACCACTACCAAAGTCATGCTAACTATATTCTTCAAATACGCTCATCTAACTTCATAAAAACATTGTTTTAGTAGACTTCTTTGAAGACGGGTTGACCTTAGACTACAACATTTTTGAACAACAATGATTACAGCTTGAAACATAATCTAAGCAATAAGAAATGTTGATGGTTCACATGCCTATTTGAAGACATGGAAGTTGACAACCTTTGATCTTTTCTCGAACATAGGACCTGCAACCGTGCCATTAGCCATTTTGACTTTCTGAACAAGACTGCACTTGCTTCCTTAGTATTAATCCCTTTTGTACAGAACTTGAAAGACCGTAAGCTCCCAAACTATCCATACAACGGTCAGAAGAAAATTGCAAGCAGAACTGTTAAGTGCTTACGCAGTTGCAAACATTCAATGACATGCCCCATCAAACTTTTAAGCTTACTTATTTTTAATTCTCTGTAAAACTGATGTTTTTCTCCTGTTTGCTCACTCAGTATCACCATATAAACATGCAATTAGTATCTTGTATTTAAGCTTAAACTTGAGCTTAATGACGAAATTGCCGATATTTTCCACCTGTTCACCTAGCCGAGCACTCTCTCATTATGCATACTGACTATGAAGAATTTATTGTGATATCCTTGCAGTATTTTCCTATAAATCAACCTAAAATACTTACATCCACATGTCCTGATCAGGCTGTATTCACTTGGTAGGCCTTCAGTCCCATCTATCATTACAACAATAACGCTGATGTTGTATTCAGTATTCCTGGATAATCCAATGAGTGTGTACTCTGTTCGACTTTTACTGACATCTACTCTCTGCCTTGTACCCCCTCCTTGTGGTCTGTATATAACTATGTGTTTACTTATCTCTGTATCACTGCTATACTGGTATCTCTGCCAGCTGATGGTGATCGAGGCATCTGATCTGCTAATCAGTGTTGGTTTATTTGGAATTCTGGGCAGACCTAAAAGTATAATTTTTAACCATATGACCACTGACTGAAGAAATATGTCGTGCAAACATGCAAATAACAGTTTGTTAAAATAAGGTGTGATGTTTTTGACAAGCATAGCATTGTATATCTTCTAACGTTCACTGTAATTGACATCTAGACTACGGAATTGCCTTGTATATTTGCGAGATCATATAGTCAATTTCAAAAGCTTCAATCAGGTTGAGACAGCATATCTGGTAAGAAATTCCTATATTGGATAAATTCTATATGGTTTTTCCGGTTCTATTTCTGCCCTTAACTTTGCCACACATTTGTATATTTACCTGGTCAACTCATTGCTAAGGATCGTGTATAGTCTATCCGACATCTCAAGCTCAAAAGCCTTGCAATGCTGTGTTTATTGACCACATTTAGAAAACGTGAAATTACAAATAAATCCAAAAACAAATAGGGAAAACAAAGTAAAAACATAAAAGAGTATATAAACAGGAGTTCATCAAGTGAACATAGGCCTATGCAATCATATCAGTAAATAAATACATAAATACATCTGGTTGGGTTTACAAATGATAATACATTCTTACATACTTACCTCCTATAATCACCACTTCACACAGTGTTAATGGGTATTGGTCATAGTTGATGCCATCTTTCTTGATAGTGAGGTATCGACCAGTGATAGGTTTTGGGTGACACTTAAATTGTTTTGAATTAATCACTTGTCCATCCTCCTTCCAACATAATGTGTTTGTATTTACATCTGTTGTAGAACCAGCATATATTCGAAACTTCTGGAGTCTTTCCGGTTCTGTGAATGGGACAATTAACGTAGCATACACCGAGTAATGTACATAAGTGCTGAGTCTAACAATTTCACATTGTCGTTCGGGAAATGTAAGTATCGGTAAAGAAATGCCAATGTCTTTATCAAAAGTAGCTGTGAGGAATATTACCTTTTGTGCCTTAGGCAAGCATATATATATATTTTATTATTCCGAAAACACCACATGGCTTAATATCTCATATACCATATTGTTTGCTTAGTCATAGCATTACTTTTAAATTGTATACCATTTTAAACATATGGTCTGCCTTATTTCAATTTCAATTTGTTCTATGATACTTCATGTTTACCTTAATTTGTTGTATTTTAGCAAGGCCGGCAAATTACAGTGTTTTGTCTAACCTCTCAATTTATTTATATTCACCAAAACAATGGCGCTTTTTGTAGATATTGTAACACAAAACAGTTTTATGTGTTCCTTACTGATTACTCTGCGGTTGTAAAGAACTACGCTGTGTATGTCATAGGTCTTTTCCAAATCCACTCTCCACCAGGGGTGCTGACTGCTATGTCCCGTAAATGTGCAGGTGTCCAGATGGTGTCCATTCCTTATGTGTAAGCCTCCATCTGTGTTCCCGTCCACAGCAAGCTCAGCTCCCAGACCTGCAGAGGTCGCTGACTGTGTGGCTTGTTTACCCCGCGCCACGTTGACTGTAAAGTCAAATTATCATTTTATAGTGCATGATTATTGGGCACCGTTTGTAACATCAATACTTTTGCCGACAGAAGCGACTTTTGTCAAGACAGAAGTCACTTTTGTTGATAAAATCAACTTTTGTCGACAGAAGTTACTTTTGTCAGACAGAATTATCTTTTGTCAGACAAAAGTAACTTTTGTTGTACAAAAGTACTTTTTTCGACAAAAGTACCTTTGTCTGTTACACATGGCATGACCATTAGCCAAGTGTTACATCTTAGAGTTTTGCCTCGTGGCGTCAATCAGTTGCACGAGCAGATTGATGCAATGAGCGAAATAATCAAGCAGTCTCATAAGTCCTTCCTTGGGAGGTAAGGACATAATGAACTTATGATGAAAAATTGAATTGGATTCAAAATTCCTCAAATGAGATATTGACTGTTGAATAGATGGCCCAAAGGTCCTTGTTTACATACTAGCTTGTTAATGCATTGAGTTTTCAGTTAACATATCAGTGCCAACATTTAATTCCTGCACTAAATACGTGGACAGCCCGGGCATTAGACACGACTGCACGCCCGTTTGACATCCAGTTCTCAGGCAGAGGATGCATGAAAGGCCTCACAAATATACTTAGGTTTGATTAACAAGCAACGTGGGTATCTGATGTGTTTGGCTTATTTCTTTCACATGTTATCCATGGGTGTTTGCACTACCAGGCACTGGCAGACGTCCGGTCGACTGGTGCCGGAGTTAAATGGCTGTACTGTGTGTAAGGTGATTTCAAACAGAGCTTATATGTACAAATATGGACAGACAACCTTCAGATTTCACAAAATTTTACATAGCCATGAAACAGCGTAAAGAGCGCGTTCACACTAATGAAGCCGGGGATACAAGAGTTTACTGGCAGATGATTATAATGGAACGTTTTAAGTGTGAAACAGACGAATTGAAAGGTTATTGGTGTCGTACACCCTCTCCACGGAGTTTTATAACTGGTAAAATCTCTATTAAGGAGGCGCTGTACCTTAGGACGGAAATGCGAGCAAGCTCGCAAAATAAACAAAGTATTGGCGCAAAAACGTCAAGCTAATATTTGAGAAATACTTTCATATGTTAAATACACTGGTTCAAAAACCGCTGTGCTTGAAAAAATACACAAATAACAAAGGGCTGACCAGTGTATAGCATTGGTAGCATCGGTCAGACAATCTGCAATTACAGGCATGAAAACACTCTCTAACGCTACTTTAATCAGAAAGAGATAAAGATAATGATGTTCAAAAATATGGATTAATTCCCTTGGTTTAACCTCAGATCAATAACATCCAAGGTTTAACCCATGATTACAGAATTAAATATTCACCTATGATTGGGTGAACTCAGAGGATACTTACATAGCCAAGGTTTGTCCAAAGTATAACACGCTGCACACTCGTAGCATCCCATCCATCTCCAGCAGTAGCCAGCATTAAAACACTCTCTAGCGTTACTATAGCCAGGAACAGAATAATCACCAAGGATGGAGCAAATGTAAAGGATACTTACATAGCCAAGGTTTATCCAGAGTATAACACGCTGCACACTCGTAGCATCCCCATCTCCAGCAGTAGCCAGCATCAAAACACTCTCTAGCGTTACTATAGCCACGAACAGGTGTCCGCCAAGCAGACTCTTCATACACGACTGGCAGGAGACAACTGCGGTTAGCTGAAACATGAAAATATATAGTGCCTGCAGTTGAGAATAGACCACTGCTGGTAGAAACGCTGCTAGGAATTTGTTTTTAGGTGTTCGATCACTATTGGAGCAATATAATCAGCCGATCACAGAACCAATTCAAGCCCTAATTTAGAATATGTTATCCCAAACTTTGCCTCAAGGACAGATGCATTTCTTAGAGAATCTGTCTGGTCCGTTTAGCATTTAGAAAAAGGAGGGGTTTAAATGAAAGTGCAATTTTCAAAAATGACATGTAATTGTCAAAAAGAAGTAATACACACATGCCGGTAAACACACTCTTATAGCATGTTTTTGCTGCTGATAGCTACATTCACTACTATTGCTACATAAAATATATACGGTATGTATGCTAGCAATTCTACTGTTACGTCTACTACTACTACTATTACTACTACTACTACTGCTACTACTACTATGACTATTACTACTACTACTACTACTACTACTACTACTACTACTACTACTACTACTACTACCTCGTAACAAAACGAAAAAACAACATGGTCAAATCACGAATATGCAAACAGCACCTCTAAACAACGGTATAGGATCCAATACACAAATATACGCATAGCAACTATGCCAATTTTCATGTCAGTTTAAATTTGCATGTCTAATAGCGAGAGTCCTTGGAGATGTATGGTTAACCCTTATGCTGGTGGTGGCTAATTTGGCCAATACAAGATGATGCAAAAGCCTGAAAAATGACTGAAACCCTGGCATATGGGTACTCATCTGAGAGTACTCAGCGAGAGCTATCCAATTAATACCAACATGACAGGCTATAGATGGTTTTCAAAAGTCGTTATGTCCTGTACTGGCCCTCAATAATGCCTCTAAGCAAAGCAACTCCATTTTGAAGATATATATACTACATGGAAACTGGATGCTGTTTGATTCGCTCATGTGGCAGCTGTAGTAGAAATAGCAAGTGGCTGTAGTATCAATGACACTAATACTATGAAAGTATACTTGCAAAACAGAACATATGTATGTAATTGTCGCATCAATGGATGAATCACAGTTAGATCTGTTGTGTCTCACTAAGTACTTATGGTATATATATATATATAGCATGGAGTATGGTACGTACGCAGTCTGTATCCTGTGCGAAGGTTTTGTTCCGGTGAGCCAATGTTCGCATTTGCTGGATAACTCACGAGGCTTTTGATGTAGCAGTTAGAACTATGAGGATCTGGATGTGGATTCCTGTAGCTGAATCCCACACAGTCTCTGTTCTCGTCACACTTAGCCATACATTTCTCAAGACCGTTCTCTTCAAATCTGAACTGACCAATATCGCTACCGCTACTATCTCCCTTCAGGGTCTCATACCTGAAAGCTATCAATATCAGTCCGTTACATATCAAGACATATTATCAGAATACTTCATACACCTAGTTTATAATTAGTAATAGTAAAATAACTCACTGAATTGGATGTAGTTAACGAAGTGAATAATTGTAGAATTCATATTACACGATTTTAGAAACATATTGAAATGATGATAATAATGTATTCAATCTTTCATTTTTTATCATAATGGTGTTTGAACAAATTTTGAAAGAAGTGCTTATGTGATGCTGATCATAAAAGGAATAAAAAAGGCAGAGCCTGCTTGTTTGGCATGCAGGGGTACAGTACAGATATTAAATTCCTGCACCAGTCGACCGGACATCTGCCAATACCTGGTTGTACATACTTCCATGGATAACATGCCAAAAAGAAGCCAAGCACATCAATGACCTACGTAGCTTGCGAATCAAAGCTACGTTCAGTCATCCATGCAGCCATGCCCAGGAAATTGGGTGGTAATCGGGTGTGTGGCCGTGTATTATGCCTGGGCTGCCAACGCATTTAGTGCAGGAATTAATTGTTGGCACTATATGTTTGTGTCAGAAAGTGCCAGTTTTGAAGCTACAATGTATACATTGTATATATCTATATATATATATATATCTATATATCTATCTATCTATCTATCTATCTATCTATCTATCTATCTATCTATCTATCTATCTATCTATCTATATATATATATATATATATATATATATATATATATATATATATATATATATATATATATATATATAGATATATATATATATATACATATATATAGATATATATATTGCTTGGAAGCTCTTCACATGAAGTGCTACATAATCAATGTACACATAATGTTTTTTATTTCAATACTGGATTTGAACATTTTTTGTTGCACGGCTGTGTTACAGCATGGCCATTCGTAATTGTTATACATTTAACCCATTTATACGCAGAGTTCCTCTGGAAATAAAGGTTCCACCACGAGTGGATGGAAAGAGGAGGTATCTTGCACGAGTGAGTGATTTTGGGTCTTAGGACGAGGCTTGCCGAGTCCCAAGACACAAAATCACTCACGAGTGCAAGATTCCTCCTCTTTCCATCCACGAGTGATGGAACCTGTTTCTCCCACGATAAAAAGGAGAAATTTACACGTTTTAGCGTGCAGCTAGCTAGCTAAACTAAGTCAGTCAAAGGTGACCTGTGTACTAGTTTAACAATGGTAATACGCGTCTGTTGTGACGTGCACCATTTGTTTTCCTAGAAACTGGTGCCAGATCACGTACGTGACGCTTGCATATATCCACGCGCGCTATTGTTAGGTCTACCTTTCACCCAGCAGCAGGGACCCCTTGATTGAAATTGAGTGATCTGATTGGACAATTACACTAGTTTAACCTTAAACCCCATTAGAGACAAACCATTGAGGGCATCTTCTCTTTTACATTTAGTCCAGCGGATAAGCCGAAAAATCGTTCACTTTGTGATAGAAGTGTAAAAATTGGTATATATGTACTTCTTCGGGTAGAGATTCATATAAGATCATGACCCGCCCTGGGTCATGCCCCTGGGGGTCGAAATTCAACATCTAACAATAACTGACCAATCAGAAGTCAGTATTCTATTATCATATCAAGAACTAATTTTATTTATTTTTCCAGATCTAAAACTGATGCACATAAGGATATATTCTATTTTCTTATGTGGTTATATTACTTTTTTGACCTTGAAAGGTCATTTGGGGGTCAAACCAACGTCAAATATGCCAAAACTAAAAGACAAACACAAAATCCATCCTATATTATGATAGAGAAAATTTATTTTAAATATCATGGCGTTTCTCTGTATCCCTATCCTAAATGCTACGTAAATACAAGGTCATTTTGGGGTCAAATCAAGGTCAAATATATAGGAACTTCATCAACACTAACTTACTATTACTGTGTATGTCAAACCCATATTCTGTTCATTTATTTTTTTTGTTGAGAGCAGATTATAGCAGCATTTACCTAATCAAAACGTAACTAAAACATGACCTTTCAATTCTTAACTTCTTTATACAACTACTTAACCCATTAATGCTCACAGCGGCCTAAAGCAGCCTCGCAAATTTGATGATATTTTGCAGGAAAAAGTTAAGTCAAGGAAATATTTGATCAAGAAATGTCAATCGAAACATTGCCTACAACTCTCCTTCTAATATTTTGTAAAACCATTTTCATAGATCCTGACGACAATTTCAGGAAGAACTCTTAAGTATTAATGGGTTAAAGCAAATATGTTCAAAATAAACATATCCTTTACTGAAAGCAGGAAGACTACTGAATACAGTGTAGCGATGGATAAGTTCAGGCGACCGCTTTCGGATCCCCTTTACAAAGAACAAGGGTCCCGGAGGCAGTTGCTCTAGGAAGGGCCAGAAAGGAGGTAGTTCAAACCAAGGCACAGGCAGAGGCTGTGGCCGAGGCAGGGGAGGCAAAAAAGAAGGACGCCTGCATCCCCAAGCCTAGTCCCAAGGCTGACGCGGAATGAGGATACGTGTCCAGTGGGGGGCGACTTAAAGCATTCACCAGCCTGTAGCCTCTGGTCACCTCGGACCAATTTGTCCTTCAAACGGTGACCTAGTGAAGGGCTACAGGATATAGTTTATGGGAGACCTCCGGTAACCACGGAACCCTGGTGGACTCCATTGCCCTAAAATACAGCGAGGCGGGCAGACCTCGAAAACGGACTAAAGTCCATGCTGGAGAAGAGGGCATTCGTAGTGATTCCCCTCTCAACAGGCATCCCGGGGTACTATTCCCCAAGATTCCTCGTAGCAAAAGACTTGGGCGGCTGGCACCCGATTCTAAATCTCAAAGCGTTTAATCGCTATGTGTTGCCGTCACATTTCCGTATGGAAACCCTGGGGACTCTGATGGACTGCATAGGGGAAGCAGCCCAACAGCGGAGGAACACCTCTGAACACTTGGGGGACTACGAAACATCATAGACATGAGCAGCCTATATAGATTTGACAGACGCTTATTGTCACGTCCCTGTGATACCCGAGCATACAAGATATTGTGGCTTTGCATACAACGGAAAAGCGTACGAATTCCAAGTATGCACCAGTACGTACCTAGAAGACTGGCTCCTCAAAAACCAGTTGAGGGCCCTCATCGAGCGGCAGCGCGGTCTGATGCTCTTTTAGGTCAACAAATTGGGCTTTCTCGTAAACAAAGGGAAGTCATAACTTGTGCCAATGCCCCATCCGGCTTTCCTGGGGCCAACCCTCGACCTCCTTTGTATGGTGGTGTTCCCAAGCGAAAGGAGGGTATTGAACACATCCCGCTTAAGGGCCGCATTACTCACTTGGCATCCCCAGCCGGCCAAAACCTGGCATAAGTTCTTCGGACATCTGTCCAGTCTCAGGGAATTAGTCCCTATGGTGGTGAAGCAGAGTCCAGTCACCCTCCTTGTGCCGACTGGCACTTCAGGTGTGGGCATGGTGCAGGGAACACCCGGTAGCCAGCCACTTTTCAGGGAGCAAGAACCTCCTGGCGGACGCTCTGTCCAGGTGGAAACACCACCACCCCACTGAATGGTCCATGCACAAGGTGACGGTGGCGCTAATGTTCGAACATTGGCCGACCCCTCATGTGGATCTATTTGCGTCTGAGAAGAACCACAAGCTGCTGGTGTTCTTCTCAGCGCACCCGTCTCCAACGTCCAGCGAGTCAAATGCTTTGACGCAGAATTGGGAACACCTATACGGGTACATGTTCCCACCATTCATCCTCATATTGAGGATATTGACGAAACAGGTTGCAGCCGTCAGCCCAGATCCTATTGGTGGCGCCGTTTTGGCCCAGTCAACTGTGGTTCCGTCAGCTGACGAGCAAGCTGACGGATCTCCCATGGGTAATCCAGTCCTGGGACAACCTCCTTAAGAACTCGGTCACGGGAATGTTCTTCCCCGTGCTGGACAAGCGGAGGCTTCCTGTATGGCCTCTGTCCGCGAATTCTTCATTGACCGAGGGTTTTCAGCAAAGGTTGCTGACACGGCAGCCGGAGCCAGGCGATAATCGACTTGCCGGGTTTATGATTCACATATTCTCCACTACCGACGGTGGTGTGTGGAAAGAAGTATGTGTCTCGCTCAGGCCCCACTAACTCAGGTTGCGGAATTCCTCAATGGCTTACGGACAGTCTGGCATAAGGACAAACCCTTAGCTCCGAGAATGATAGCAGGGTATAGATCTGCAATTGCAGCTGTACACCAAGGTTTTCCAGATGGCTCCACGGTGTCATCTAATGAGTATCTTTCAACTTTATTGAAAGGCATCTTTGTTGTAGCACCCCGACAGTATTGAAATACTTTAAAATAGCCTCTAATAGACTATTATATAAAAATACCATCATGACTGATTAAAGGTTATTAACCCTCCCAATACTATGGCTACTTTTGTCCAAAGTACAAGGATGTAAAGATTTTTGAAATCCGCCTAAAACATGTCATGTTGGTATTCATTGGATGGCTCTTGCTGAGTACTCTCAGATGAGTACCCATGTGCAAGGGTTTCAGTTTTTTAATGCATCATTATGCATTGCCCCAATTAGCCACCAGCAGCATAAGGGTTAAGTTATGTTATATCAATGAGGCTAGAGGGTAAAATTAGGTTCATACAGGGAATTGCAATAATATAATACATTGGTGGCTTGTGATTCGTCGGTTATTTTTAGAAGTTGAATTTTGACCCCCAGGGGCAAGAAAGCGATCGCCCGAGCTTATCCTCCACCACACTGTATTCAGTAGTCTTCCTACTTTCAGTAAAGGATATATTGATTTTAAATATATTTGTTTTAAGTGCGTGTAGCTGTATAAAGCAGTTACAAATTCAAAGGTCATGTTTTAGTGAGATTTTTGTGCTGATGAAGTTCCTATATATTTGACCTTAATTTGACCCCGAAATGACCTTGTATTTGCGTAGCATTTAGGATAGGGATACTGAGAAACACCATGATATTTAAAACAAATTTTTTCTATCATAAAATAGGATGGTTTTTGTGTTTGTTTTTTTAGTTTTGGCATATTTGACCTTGGTTTGACCCATAAATGACCTTTCAAGGTCAAAAGAGTAATATAACCACATAAGAAAATATAATATATCCTTATGTGCATCAGTTTTAGATCTGGAAAAAAAAATAGTTTTTGATATGATAATAGAATACTGACTTCTAATTGGTCAGTTATTGTTAGATGTTGAATTTTGACCCCCAGGGGCATGACCCAGGGCGGGTCATGATATTATATAAATCTCCATATGAATTATATGAATCTCCATCCATGAAAGTACATATATATCAATTTTTACACTTCTATCACAAAGTGAACGATTTGGCTAAAATTTGGAGCTTATCCGCTGGACTAATTATCCTAACCATAAAACACACCTCAGAGTGGGAGAAAAAATTCTCTTTTAGATATTTTCCAGAAAATGCCTTTTTCCAAATCGTCAAGCCTGTTTTTGCTGCTCTGAGTGTGAATGGGTTAATTTGAAAGAGGAAGCCAGCTGAAACTATTCCCAGGTCACTAGCAATGATAACCAGTGCGTAAACGTCATGCACCACATGGTTTGTAGTTTCTTGCATTAAAAACTAGACCTGGGTTTTGGTAAATGTTTTACCAATATAGGAAGCAGCATCCCCACACTCACGCTTTATTTTACAAATATAGATCAAAAGCCAGAACGTATTGGCGTATAAGTGTTTATTCCTCAAGTAATGAATTGGATATGGTGTGCCATAAGGTAGGTAAGGAAACCTAATAGATTATTCAGTTTGAAAAAGCCAACAGCACACTTTTTGCATTAACTTCAGCCAGTACTCTCCTGTTAGAAAGATAGTCAGGGAGTCAAACTGAAAAAAGGGCCCTAAAATTGGAGTTGGTGGCACCCGCGAGATGAATGATGAACCAATGAACCCTTCCAACATTTGGTATACGCCCCAGTATTAAAAAGCACCTGTCTTTCTGGCTGAAAAAAATGACGGTGTATGATTTAGAGGTCATTTGAAGTTCAAACTCTTAAAAATAGGCTTCTTTTCTCAGTATGTGTACTAAGACTCAATGTTTCTTTGCTGCAATTCTTATTTTTTATGTATATAAATATCAATGATAACGTCATCTCAAGGTCATATAAGGGTCAGATAATTGAAAAATGGTCGCTTTCTGAGTAAAAGTACTAAATTCTAAATCTATTTCTATGGCAATCATATCCAATTCATTTCCTTGGTAATGGACTATTAATATTGATCTTGTAGTATCATGATTTCTATTGTGTGTCACATACAAATTTTAATATATTCTTATAGCAATCACTTGCATTCTTCCTTTTTGGATATTGGACTATTGATGTTGGTCCTGTAGTAATCTGTATCTACTTTGTGGGATATTCAAGGTTATTTCAAGGTCTCAAAGGGGTCCAAAAGATGAAAAATGGTCTCCTTTCTGAGTAAAAGTACTAGGTTTCTGATATATATGTTCTGGCAATCACATATATTCTTCTTTTATTGGTATTGGACAATTAGTGTTGGTCTTGTAGTAATCTGCTATCTATTTTGTGAGATATTTAAGGTCATTTTAAAGATGAAAAGGGGTGGAAAAGTTGAAAATGGGCTTTTCCGGTGGAGACATTTCTAATATATTTTTGGGGGCAATCACTTACATTCTTCTTTTATTGGTATTGGACTATTGAGAGCAACTTTTCAGAAATCTGATTTCTGTTTTGTGTGATATTCAAGGTCATTTCAAGGCCAAAAAGTTGAAAACAATTACCTTTTTCTGAATAAAAGTACTCAGTTTTTAATCTTTTTTATGGCAATCACATGCATTTTTTCTTATTTTATTTTAATGGAAATAGCGCTGTATAAGTGACAATTTTAATATTAACTCTGGTGCTGAATTGGAAGTTCTTAAAAAACTGTCACCACTATTATGTCAGCTAAGTCCCAACGTTCTTAGCTTCTTTCTGCTGTAACAAGCCGAGAGCTGATTAATTTTGGTTCTAAAAATAGAAGATTGCCACATATTTTGTCTAAAGGTACATCTGTAAGTTTATCAAAGTTTATTATTTACAGCTATTTGATCCCTATTTGATGACCTTGAGATAACCTTGAATGTCAAACAAAATAGAAATCAGATTATTACAAGATCAATATTTATAGTCCAATACCAGAAAATAAGAATGCATATAACTGCTTTAAATACAGATTAAAGACTTAGTCTTTTTACACAGTGAAGAGCCCATTTTTCAACCCCTTCGTGACCATAAGATGACCATGAATATCTCACAAAATGGAAATCAGACTACTACAAGATCAATATCAATAGTCCTATACCATTAGAAAGAAGAATGCGTGTGATTACCACAAAAAGGATTTAAAAAGTAGTACTTTTACTCAGAAGAAGCCAATTTTTTCAACTTTTTTACCCTTTTTGGCTTTAGCATGACCTTGAATATTACCCAAAATAGAAATCAGATTGCTTCAAGATCATTTTCAATAGTCCAATACCAAGAGAAGAAGAATGCCTGTGATTGTCCTAAAGATACGTTTAAAACTTAGTACTTTTAGTCAGAAAAGAGTCCATTTTTCAATGTTTCAACCTATTTTGGACCTTGAAACGACTTTGAACATCTCACAAGAGAAAAATCAGACTACTGCAAGATTATTACCATTAGTCCAATACCAAGAAATGAAGAATGCATATGATTGTCTTATAGAAATAGATCAGAAATTTATAACTTTTACTCAGAAAGAATCAATTTTTCAGTTATTTGACCCCTATTTGACCTTGAGATGACCTTGAATATCACACAAACAAAAGATACATTACCATAAGGTCAATATTGATATTTTTATACTTAAAAAATAAGAATGTTTGTGATTGCAGCAAAGAAATATTGAATCTAATTACATATACTTTGACCTTCAAATGACCTCTAAATCGTACTTCGTCATTTTTCAATCTGGCAGACGGGTGTTTTTTAATACTGGAGGGATGCACTAAATATCAGAATGGTCCATTGCTTGTACCCTCTCGGGTGCCACGAAATTTAAGAATTCGGGGTTTGGCTCCCTGACTAAGAGGGCGTGGCCGGAAAGGACATCAGTGCGTTTCTCTTTATTACTACGTGTACTCGAGTCACACATGAAGATTAATGCTTTCCTCTCATTTCTTACATCGTTACACTTTTTTACAAAAGATGAAGCTTCACCAATGCATATGTGGCTCGATATGCATCCAGAGAAACTGACCACCAGATTGTGGACAACAGGCTCGTTCTTGTCCATACAATGCAACACCACACTTACTTTTGGTCAACTTGTTTGACCAGCCCCTTGTATGTTACCGTATAATGCAAACTTCGCTGCGTGTAAGCTCTCTATCAAGTGTTTATTAACTGCCTTGTCCAATAAGTGGTTAAGTTCGAGAGATTGCATAGTTTTTAATAAGTATGCAAAGTAAAAGGTTTCCTTACACATACACCCTAAACAGTATAAGACAATAAACATACCTGTGCACACTGTTATGAAACTCAAGACGAGACGGAGTGTATTTTCCATCCTAACCCCTGCCATGGCCCTCCTGCGTTAGGTTATACAATCTACTTCCTTCTTCTCTTGGTCACGATCATATCACATGCTTTATCCTGATTGGCTGACACAAAATATGGAGTTATGTAGCGTTTTAGAGATGCAAAAACATCTCCTTAAGAACACATTGAGTATAGCCGATTTGTTCAAAAATTCCTTTGAAATTTGACTGAAAGGTAGTATGATGAGGGATAAAGTAAGCATCATAAAAGTACCCTCCCAGCAGGATTTACGATTTTGGTGGTAAAAACTAATACAAAACATGCATGATGTTTTTAAACGAAGCTCCTATCCATAATTATAGACCAGGGTCCTTCAAATATCAGAAATGAATAGGAAATATCAATAAGAAGGAAAGGACATTACAATAGAAATATTCACTTCCTTCAAAGTTCATAACACATTTTGCCGGATTATTATCAGGAAATGAAAAGGTGCAAATTTCAATTTACAGATTTTTATAGATTTTGAAGAAAGTCAAAATTAGACAAACTTTGATTTCCGTCCCTTTGTAATACGCCTAGCTATAACATTGCCAAATATCACGGACATATGTTAACATTTGATATCCGAAATACAAGTTTGAAGCGACCATGTTTTGCTGAAATTCCGTACAGAGAAAAGTGCCAAACACTTTTCCTGTGTGTGCACGCATAGGGAAGTTTCAGTAATAGCAGATCTCTTATGCTGATCAGTGATGACCTACAGTGCCGACATTTAATTCATGCACTAAATGCACTGGCAGACCGGGCATAATACACGACCGCACGCCAGATTGCCACCAAGTTTCCTGGGCATGAATGCATGGATGACCTCACAACTGATCGCAGCTTTGATTCGCAAGCTACGTGGGTCATTGGTGTACGTGGCTAATTGTTTTGACAT
Organism: Maea johnstoni; assembly: GCA_963942565.1. NCBI lineage: Eukaryota > Metazoa > Annelida > Polychaeta > Spionida > Magelonidae > Maea > Maea johnstoni. The sequence continues at coordinate 11,338,515 of OZ012689.1, read as the reverse complement.
GCAATCCATGGGTGTTTTATAACCGGGCCGACGGCCGGTCGACTGGTGCAGGAATTAAATGTATGTAATGTAGAACTTTTACTTAATCTGAGGAAAAGGCGGTAGGCTTTAATATGTGCAAATTTCAAAATGACTCTCTATTCAGTAATTAACATAAGTCACCTCAAAGGGTTTGGAACTACACATACTATGCGCAAGGACTAACCTGGGATTTGGGATGAATTAAGTCAATTTGCTCCGGCGACTTCGAGCAAACTATATTTCCATAGCACCCTCGCAATATAGGACAAACGTCACAGTATCTGAACATGATATACGTAACGCCATAGGAAATAAATTAGGTCGTTTTGTTCCGGCGACTTCGTGCAAAGCACCATAGCAATATAGAACAAACTACACGGTATCTGAACACAATATACACCATAGGAAGTTTCTTTTACTCCTGGCTGAGAGTTAGGTCATCTCATAGATAGCTCTAGTACCTCCAAAATTTAATGTACCTTTTCTCCGATACGCGGCGCCAAGGTAGCGTCGTGAGATGGGAAATATATTTGTAATACTATAAATATTACGTGGCACAGCAGAGCCGGAATACATTTACTGCTTCTAGTAACTGATAACCCAGTATACTAGTAATTATCTTTTTTGACAGGTGACCTCATACATATTTTTTCATATTTGTTAATCTCTTGTTTATACTAATGTTCTGAAAATGTATTGATACTATTTTTGTATGTGCGTACTTTTGTAAGTCTTCTTACAGTTAGTAAATATACAATACAATGCAATATATTTGTGGGCGCTCAATCACCTGTCCAGGTGCGACGTGTATCACAAAAATACAAAATGGTTCATGTTATTATCTTTCACCAAAAGTGGATAACACTATAAATGTACCACTAGAATGAGTATGTTTTTGTCAACTTTGATAGTGTCTTGTCGAAAGAGTACTAAATCAAAGGCCATAATTTCTTATTCGAAAATTTAGATGATTTACTATGAAATGCAACATGCTATATAGTGAGTTTCCTACTTTTAAGCGAGTATGAGCCTGGGGATTATAGCTTGTAAAAGAAAGGAATCTACAAGTCCCCTACAGCCGTGATCCAGGCTAACTCTCATGTCAATTGTTATAGATAGATGGCGCTGTATTCGCCTAAAAATTGTGTATACAATTCTAGAAGTCTCGATGTGTGTAGAGCTGTCCGGTTGGGATGCCGGATCTGATTTTTATTTTTTAGTAGATTCAAAATTTATTTTCAAAAAACACATGCGGGTGGGGATTCCAGATCTTATTTGGGCTTTGTGGGCAACCTTTAACTGTCGACTATTCAAGGAGTGTGCAAATTGAGGGTCGCCAGAGTAGTCCAGTAGGACGATTGCAAACGTGTGCAACCAGCGCAGACATCGGCTGAAAGCGTTAATATTCCGCTTGTTTCGGCTAATGGGGATCTGGATGGTCCGTGTGTGTGTGTGTGTGTGTGTGTGTGTGTGTGTGTGTGGACTTATATTTCTGAGTAGCGAGATCACCGCCAAAACTAAAAATCATAGTGGTCACTTAAGCATGGGTAATTTAGGGTTAGTTTTAAGTAAAATCAGCTCAAAGCACGCCCTAATAAAAAAAAAACTTGCTTTATAATGGGAAAGGTTTGTATGTACAGTGAAACCTCGGGATGTGAACACCCCGAAAGTGTGAACACCCCCTATAGTGAACACTTTTCCCCGGTCCCAATTTTTTCTAATACATTTTAGTTTACGAAGTGTGAACACCCCCATATCCGAACAGTGAACACTTTTTTGGGGTAAAAATGGTCCTGAAAACCTCCAATAAGTGAACACATGGGTACAACTAGGTCAAGTCAGCTACTCTCTGTGTGGGTGTTTCAGTTGTATGCACTAATTACTTTCATTTTAATTGACCTAGCCAGGTTAAGTTTAGCATCAGTGATTGTAATTGAGTTTGTGTCAGTGTGTTTTGCAGATTGAGATAAAGAGATTATCACTGTCGTGTGCATATAAGTGAAAACTATGCAGTGAATGGAGAAACTTAGAATTAGAAAATGATCAAAAGCTAACCCTACCTCTAGATCCTGTTCATACAAATATGTGAAAGTTAACCCCAAGAGGCTCTCAACGCAGCTTGACCCCCCCTTAAGTCATTTGCCTGTGACTACAGCGTGGACCTTGCTGACCTGGTGGGCATAGCAGGTTGAAACAAGCGGACGTTACCTAGAACAGCATCAACCTAGTGTAAAATCAGTGAATGGCTTTTAAAAGAGTGTCACCTAATGAACAGGAATTGAATCTGCGCACTTAACTTCTCTCCAAGAGCAAGATAATTTATAATTGTGTAATTGTGCAGTACCAACAAATTTCTACCTATTTTCATAATCATTTTACCAATGCTTATGCACTGATTAATGATCAGTGAGTTTTAAAGTGCATATCTGTGATGCATATCTAATGAATTTATATATATATATATATATATATATATATATATATATATATATATATATATATATATATATATATATATATATATATATATATATATATATATATATATATATATATATATATATATACATATATATCCTTTATGTCATGTCTGTCTACAAGTCCAACTTGCAAAACCTCGGAAGTGTGAACACCCCCTATAGTGAACGTTTTGGCCCGGTCCCAAGGTGTTCACTCTTTCGAGGTTTCACTGTATGTGTGTGTATGTTTGTATGTATTTAGGACCCACATATGAACATTGACAATATCTGTTTCCACCATATATTCAACAATGCATCACACAACTGCATAGCTACCTGCTGCCGAATGGTGACTGGTGGTGCACCGATGCATTTGACTAGTTTCTAGCAAAAGCAGGGGACATTAGTAAGATACACTATGATAGGGAATGCCAAGATTGAGAAATTAAGATCATTTATTTGAATAAGTAAAACATGGCATGAGTATCGTATATTTTTTTTCTAAAATCTACAAACGTTCACAAATATCCCATCGTCGTTTTAAACACACAATTTCAAAACTAGTACAATAAGTAATCTAAAGCTTTAATTTTTGCGATTTATCTAAAGAGTGTTTCACTTTGACAATGTAGGGTATCTACATGTAAGGCACCAAGATCTATTAACTATCAAAATAAAATAAACTTATTTTTGGATTGTTACAACAAATGCAGATTAACGCGTTCTCTCAATACTGTTCATGGGTTGCTGAATCTACGTTTTTGTCATTGTTTTCATATCAAACAAATACACGCTAAATCAGGCATTAATCTGTTTATCAGTATGGCACAAATATAAAATGAAACAAGTACATATCATCATCAATAAATAATGTGTCCTAGATAATGAATTTCTTAAACGACTTTTTAAAAAAAATTGAAATATTTTTTATGAATTTCATGTACTACTTAATTTAATATTTCGTATGTGTAATATATAAACGTCTTAATCGTATAAAAACATGCACATACTTTTACTCTATCAATTGTCAATAAATGAGGTGTACATGTTCCAATTAACCACAAATAAAGAGCTTCCTATCACCAAATCCATGAATATCTAATGTGTAAGCTAAAATATGTTTATTAATGCTGTACATGCATATAACTCCCAATCTACACACCAAGCTATAAATACATTAATTTGAATATGTAAGGTTCCCTGCACGGAACAAGACCATTTCATGCGCAGTGGAACCCCTCAAAGTGACCATACCTCTAGAGTGACCACATCTTGCTAATCCCAACCTTATGTTTCCTATTAGTTTTATAGTAAAGGGAACCCCTATAAGTTTACCATTCTAATTTAACCAGTTGTGACAGGTTCCACAGGTGCAACTTTCAGAGGAGTTCCACTGTCAGTAGTAAATAATTCAAAGCTAGGTTGCCACAAATCACAGTAAAGATAGTTAATTCATGTACCAGTCGACAGGTCGCCTGCCAGCAACCGGTAGAAACTAGAAAAGTTGCCCTGCCACGCCTGGCGAAATAATGAGGCACGCATATCCATGACTGCTTAGCAGCTTATGAATGAGATACAGTGCCGACATTTAATTCCTGCACTAAATGCACTGGCAGCCCGGGCATAGTACACGAACGCACGCCAGATTGCCACCCAGTTTCCGGGACATGAATGCATGGATGACCTCACAACTGAACGTAGCTTTGATTTGCAAGCTACGTGGGTCATTAGTGTGCGTCGCTAATTGTTTTGACATGCAATCCATGGGTGTTTAATAACCGGGCACTGGCCGACGCCCGGTTGATGCTGCAGGAAATAAATGTCTGTACTGTACTTCGCCGTTTTATCCCGGGCATGTAGTCTTTTCTATCCCATAAGCATCTGAGTGGCAATCGGGGATGCGGTTGTGTGAAATGCCTGATCTACCCGGACATGTAGGGGATAAATTAAATGTCATTACTCTACTTTTACCCGTTAGGTGTATTTGTTATGATGAGGTGTATTTGTTATGATGTATATATATACACATACAGTACTGTACACTTATGAAGGAATACTGTCGCATACACAAAAGCATGGGCAAATGTTTTGTGGCATGAATGTTTTAAACTAAATGTATACAAATATACAAATTAAAAATCTTTTTCTTCAGAGTAGTCAGTTCTTTGGTATTTCACTCCAATCAAATAAGAATTCTTCTTAATCATTGCGGGTCATCGTATCTAGCATTACGTGAAAGCATATAATATATGTGTTTTATAATATATCAATACTTGACTTAAATTTCTCATCCCAGTATTATTAATTACTTTTGTTCTTTAAGCGTATACTCTTTAGACATCACATAGTATACTGAATGTTTCAAAATTAATGATAATGCATTAATGTAAAGAGGAGCTGAGGTGCTGAGATATTTTTGCATGGTAGTATACGGTAACGTTTCTGGTTTCTGGCGAGTTGATATATTGCCAATTGAAAAAATTCCACTCTAGCATTTGTGTTTTTGTATTCTTCTCCTGCTAGGCGCATGGTTCCCCTATGCATAGGATTTCATTTCATGTCTGCCGAGGTTGGGATGATATTCACGTGGTAAGGCCCCTTTCAAATGAGTGCAGTTTCAAATGTCTTTGGATTGCTTTTAGCGCACTCATCACATATCTTCATTTTGAATAATAATATGTTTTCGATATTTCTTAATTTTGAGGTCATCCTTTTAAAAATGATGAGGACAATGACGAGTACTGTGACGATGAGGAAAACGACTCCTCCCGCTGCGGCTCCTATTATAATAATCATCATGTTGTCATCATCTGTAAATAACAGGGGAATTTCAGCAAGTCAAACCATCTGATCGAGATGACCTTTACTCACCATTGATATTACCATTTACCATTTAAAAGTTTAAAAAATCAAAGGTCACGATTAATGATAATAATAATAATAATAATAATAATAATAATAATAATAATAATAATAATAATGATAATAATAATGATAATAATTATAATGATGATAATGATAAAGATGATAGCAACAATAATAATACTTAATAATATTAATGATAATAAAAGCAATAATAATAAAAATGATAATGATGATTATCATAATAATGGTAATGGCAATAATGATAAAGATGATAATAATGATAATGATAATAATAATATAGGTGATAATAATAATAATAATAATAATAATAATAATAATAATAATAATAATAATAATAATAATAATAATAATAATAATAATAATATAATAATAATAATAATAATAATAATAATAATAATAATAATAATATAATAATGATGACAATAATAATGCTAATAATAATAATAATAATGATAATAATACTAATAATACTAATGATAATAATAATGATAATAATAATAATAATAATAATAATAATAATAATAATAATAATAATGATAATAATAATAATAACAATAATAATAATAGTAATAATGACAATAATGATAATAATGATACCTTTATCATATCCATGCCTGTGTATAACTTCCACGGAATGCTGTTTTAAATGTCCCTCAAAGGCCACGAGGCGGAACCGATACTGTCCATCGGGATCGAAGGCTTTATTGATCAGCACTGTAGTTTGGTAGGGTGGGATATCAGTCTCCAAGGTGACAAAGCCGTTCTCAGCTGAGGATTGGGGATCAGCCTGCTCAACCTGGAACTCCAGCTTAGTCACATTCCCCTCTGTGAGTTGCCAGGTTAAAATCAATCCTTCTGGTTTGATGTCCAGTTTTACAATTCTAATTATAGGACGAACTGTAAAGTAATTCGGACAAAACTTAAAATATCTAAAAGAAAAATGTCACAGGCCGTCTGAAAATAGTGAACACTGAATTGATTAAGATGATGCCGGTTAGATTGACTCACGTACGCTCAAATTACGGACATGATTTGTGGTTTCAGATGCTATTTACTCTTTGGGGGATTCTAACATATACAGATGTCCGGGTCAATATTATTCGTCATGACACATTATCTGTATAAGATTCTCATTGTATGAATATATGACGATTCTGAGTGAACTTACAAGAAAATTAAAAACATCTGTTTTAC
>OZ012689.1:11321955-11326955 GCA_963942565.1 Maea johnstoni | reverse complement strand
TTCGATGCTGCCATCTTGATTCGTAGTCTTTTTCATTGCGTCTTTAAACGACTGTACAGCCCGCTCTGCTAGACCATTAGAGGCTGGATGGTACGGTGCTGTGTAGATTGGTTTTATACCATTACTCTGTAGGTACTCTTTGTAATCTTCGCTTGTGAAACATCTTCCGTTGTCACTCACGATCTGTTCGGGATATCCAAACGTTGCAAAGGTTTTACTCAGACAGTCTATCGTGGTTTTGGCCGTTGAGTTGTTCAAAACGTGAATGTCCTTCCACTTGGAATGGGAATCAACGATGATGAGAAACATCTTGTTAAGGAATGGCCCAGCATAGTCTACATGCAGACGTACCCACGGGCGATCAGTATACTCCCAAGGGTGTAACGGTGCTTTCTCTGGGGCCTTACGATTCACTTGACAAGGCTGACAATTCTCGACAGTGCGTTGAATGTCTGCATCCATATTGGGCCACCACATATAACTTCTCGCCAGAGCCTTCATGCGACAAATGCCAGGATGCATTTCATGTAACTCGTTTAGCATTGTCTGCTGACCCTGTGGTGGAATGATGATTCTGCTGCCCCACATGATGCATCCACATTCCAAACTTAACTCATTTCTTCTTTGAAAGTAGGGTCTGAATTCCACATCTGGACACCGATCTGGCCAACCAGTCTGAATCATCACAGACACTTTGGATAGCACAGCATTTCTCTGAGTCCATCTCTTAACATCAGTTGCGGTGAATAGAGAGCTGTCTAGACGATCCATGACCAGTATCATTTCGCCATTTTCAGGTATTTTCGCAGGCATCTCCTGTAGAGGAAGTCGGCTCAAGCAGTCAGCTTTTTCATTATTCTTGCCTGCCTTGAACATGAGCGAGTACTCATATCCTGCTAATATCAGAGCCCATCTCTGCATCCTTGGTGATGCAGAACCTGGAATCGCCTTATCTTCCCCAAGAAGACCAATCAGCGGCTTGTGGTCAGTATAGATGGTCACATGACGCCCATATATATACTGATGGAACTTCTTGACTCCATAAATCACCGCCAGTGCTTCATTGTCGATCTGCGAGTAATTACGCTCAGCCGGTTCTAGCGTACGGGATGTGTAGGCTACCGGCTTTTCTGAACCATCATCCATGATATGCAAGATTACGGCACCGACTCCATAATCCGAGGCATCCACTTCGAGAATCAGTTCTTTCTTTTCGTCATAGTGCACAAGAAACTTTGGAGATGAGAGAAGCTGCTTTGCTTCGCCGAATGCCCGTTCTTGTTTTGCACCCTATTTCCAATGAACATTCTTCTGCAGAAGCATGTGAAGTGGTTCTAGCAAAGTGGATAGGTTCGATAAGTCCATGTGATAGAAGTTTATCATACCGAGAAACGACTTCAGCTCTGTTGCGTTTTTAGGGGTCGGAGCATCTCTGATAGCTTTCACATTTCCATCAGTGGGTCTGGTTCCTGACTCAGCTAGATACCACTCGTTCGTAGAACACAACGTCCGACTCCATAAACTTGCACTTGGCCAAATTTAGTCTTACACCTGCATTCTCCAATCTGTCCAAAACCTTGCTTAGGGTTGACAGGTGACAGGTGTCATCGGGACCGGGAATCAATATGTCGTCTAAGCGAGTCTTGACACATGGAATGCCTTCCACTAGATGTTCAATGGCGCACTGGAAGATTCCTGGTGAAGACGAAACGCCAAACGGTAGTTGATTGTACTGAAACACTCCTCGGTGCGTTCTGATAGTTGTGAACGGCTTGGACGCGTCATCTAGCTGTAACTGCAGGTAGACGTGTCGAAGATCCAACTTGGTAAACTTACTCCCACCTCCTAGCGTATTTAGTAAGTCCTCAGTTTTGGGAATAGGGTACTTCGCTAACTTCAATACCCTGTTTACCGTTATTTTGTAGTCCCCACATATTCTTATGGTGCCATCTGGTTTGACTACAGGTACGATTGGAGCTGCCCAATCGGATGATTGTACCGGTTGGATTATTCCTTCTGCAATCAGTCTGTCCAGTTCCACTTATATCCTTCCCCTGAGTGCATACAAAACTGGTCTGGCCTTAAAATACTTTGGGGACGCACCTTCATCAACTTGTATTTTGGCCATGAACTCCTTGAGAGTTCCCATTTCTTTCTTGAACACCGTTGAGTGCTTCTTGATGACGTCTTCTAACTCAGTGCTCCAGTCATTTACACACTTGTTGTAGAAGATGTTGTCCCAGTCTAGGCATACTTGGGACAGCCAGTCTCTTCCAAGCAACTTGGTCCTTTACCGTGGACTACTAGTGCTGACAAGTTGTGTTTACTACTACCATATTCTACAGGTAGTTGGACCTCCCCCATGACGTTGATTTCTTTGCCAGTGTAGGTGCGGAGTCTAGCCTTAGTCGGCTTCAAGCGGCTTACTTCTTGGCCTTTTTCTACTTGCCGAAAAGTGTCCTCACTCAAAATAGTCATTGCCGCTCCAGTGTCTATCTCCATTCTGGTGCTCGTTCCATTTATGTCCATCTCCACGTGATATGGATCAATTTTCGCATTGCATGGTATGCCCACCCTGAAGACTGGATATACATCATGGTCGTCATCTATCAGGTCTAGGCGCTTGTTCGTTGACACATGTCAATCTGTGTCATGCCTGGATGGTGAATCTTTTTTGGCTGAACGGCATACGCTAGCAATATGGCTATCTGAGATAGGGTAGGGGAGCAGTAATTGTTCTCAAGTGTCACTGTTTAAGTCAATATGCTACAATATATATATATATATATATATATATATATATATATATATATATATATATATATATATATATATGAAAATATTTATGTATATTTCATGTGGTGGCGATGCATCACATAACCTAAAAGAGGGTACCTTTTTGGTTCTGACCATACAAATCTGTCAATTTCCATGATGGTATCCGATATGAAAGCTGAACCAAATATCTAAGGCTCCAATCTACTTACACAAGACCTTAAGGACGTATGGAACCATTTTCACTGCTACTCCAACAGCGCTCGCAGCGGCACACTCATATTCGCCATCGCTCTCTCTCTTCAGCGCCATGATGGTCAAAGTGAGGCCGTCGTCACTCAGTGTGTGCTCCGGGCTCGCCAAGACCACGTTGCCGTTATGATGCCATTTGACGGCATCTGCGCTAGGCTTGGCATCCACTGTACACGTCAACGACAAGGGCTCTCCCGCTATCATGTCTTCCTCAGATGCTTCTGTTATGACCTTTGTCTCTGGCTTGTCTGAAAGAAGTGTCATGATGTTCTATATATATATATAAATATATATATATATATATATATATATATATATATATATATATATATATATATATATATATATATATATATATACACACACGCATATATATATATATATGTATATATATATATATATATATATATATATATATATATATATATATATATATATATATATATATATATATATATATATATATATACATATATATATATATATATATATATATATATATATATATATATATATATACATATATATATATATATATATATATATATATATATATGTAAATATATATATATATATATACATATACATATATACATATATATGTATATATGTATATATATATATATATATATATATATATATTATAAATATACATACATACATACATACATACATAAACAATAAAAGTAGAACTCAAACATAAACTAAGGACACTCAGAAATGATATTTTCTTTCAATTTTACCGATTATTTCATCATTTCATTGTGCCGTTTCCAATAGACAAGGTCGTTGAGTGAAGGGATATTTATGGTTAGGGATAAGATTTCATGGTCGTTGGTTGCGTCAATCAAGTGGTCGTTTAATCAAGGTATAGATATACAGGCAAGTGGTCGTTTAAGAGAAGTGGTCGTTGAATTGCGGCAAGTTTGACTGTATACTGCGAGAGCGATTATATCGATAATACGCTGACTAGTATCGCCCTCGTGATCTTATTGCAAGCGATCTTTTGGGTGCTTAGTTACGATATCCACCACTGGACCTGATGGCGCGTCGGTCGGTGAATTCCACCCCTATACGGTCGTGGTTGAAACGAAGAAAAATACATCCAATAACTTCACAAAACCATTATAATATGATACATTGGTAACTTATGAATAAGTTACCAATGTATCACATTATCATTTGCATACTTACCTGTCCGATTTTGGGGATACCTGTGCCAGGTTATGGATTTCTTACGCCGTCATCGCACACTAGACGCTATCACGAAAGGGAGACAGCTGTTGCGATGGATTTAATTGATCAATTATCAACATACATAAATGTGTATGTTGATAATTATCAGAATAAATTACATTAAAAAAAGTAATGAAATTGTTTTAGCCGTGAATTGAATGTTTGCCAAGTTACGGCAAGGATGAATTTGCAGTTGGCGAGTATATATACTGGCTACGGCTCTAGCGTGAAATTCACCCATAGCCGGTCCGAGGCTGAAACGAAGAGAAATGCTTGCAATAACTTTACTAAATCAGTATAATATGATACATTGGTAACTTATGAATAATAGTCCGTGGGCCAGGAGGGGTTTCAGTGCACCCCCCCCAGGATCCTACCAGACCAGCGCTATTTTATGTAGTTTGAGGTGCTCTTTAAGATTAAGCATGTTAACATTGAATCTTTTGGGATCAACACCCCGTTTTGGGGCATTTTCACTCAAAAATGAGTAAAAACGTGTGATTTTTGGGATTCCGTCATTAAAAATTCATGTTAGACAGCAGAGGCACCAAACTTTAGACAAATATACTTCATACATTGCTTGTGGATGCTACATCAAATACAGTACCGATAGTGACCCCTAGTGGCCATAAATTGAACTGAAATCTTTAAAAATAGCGAAAATTGCATTTTTTTCCTATTTTTCTGACACTTAAGGCACCCCTGTACACCCAGCATACCCTGCAACCCCATTTTCT
>OZ012689.1:11290173-11321755 GCA_963942565.1 Maea johnstoni | reverse complement strand
TGATGAACATCTTCATCTTCGGAATACTTTTCTAAATCATTCATTTGCAAGAAAGCATTTCACAAAGTCTGTCTGGCTGCATTTGGCGACTGTGAAGCATTAATGGGTTAAGAGCACTTTATGATAGTACTTACACTTAGTTGCAATGGGATTTGGAATTTTATTTTTCGTCACTTCCTTTGCCATATTGCGGCCAAGTCATAACTAGCCAGTTGTTACTGGTGGAGAAAACCATCGCCTAACCCTAAGTCACTGGCAACTTTATCACATGCCTTGGGTCGGTTTAAACCTGGACAGCGGTAAGCAGTCAGTGGCAACTCCTTAGACCACACGGCCATCGGGGCAGGTATGCGATGAGCATGCCTTAATTGTTAAAAGTGTCTTCAACAAATTCACCTCTACAGTCTGTTTTACCGATTGTGACACATTTAAAGAATTCAGTTTTTTAAACAACCTTGTACGCTCTACTTATAATCTGAAAGTGTTCATTGTTTTGTGAATACTTTTCATGGATTTATTGTTTTGTTATTGTTTTCTACAATAGAAAAGGTGGTCATAATATCAATATCGGGGTCCTAACATTGACAATTCATGAAAAGCAATGTTAGAACTCCAATGTAGTCCAGTACAACAAAGAAATTGACCAATCAGCTGCTAGTATCAGAGTGGAGCTGATGATGATTGTTGATATGCACTGTTTGATTAAATGCAAAGCTTTTCAACTATTCTCTATATCATGACTGAACATTACTCTAAGAACTCTAAAATTGCCTTACACAAAACCCGATAAACGACTGTAACAATCACACATGCTGTTTCATTAAAAACCTCTGTCACAAAATGTCAGCCCCATGTGTTATTAACTTGATTCTGAAACTGTTCCAGAATTTCCGTAATGAGCATTTTTGGGACCATGCCATCTGGTGAAGCTTCGGAGCCATACCGCTGGGTGTATTAAATGTACCGTAAGAGAACTTCTTGATTCCTTATATCTCACTTTTGCAATGACCTAGGGGTCAATTGGCGAACAGTATGAGCACATTATCTGAGGATGAAACAAATGTTACTCTATACGCTAGTCTAGACATTAGGAGTATAGAAAGCAAGGTTGGGGTACCCTTCTGCTCTATATATAGTTGAATTTCCTCAGGCGTACACATATATTCCAAGGTCGATATGAGTTTTTTATATATCTGATATGCTGTCTGCAAAAAACCCTTGAAGCGAACTTCATATTTCTGGATTAACCAAAAATGACTCCTGGTCGGTCCATTATGACGTATGTGACGTCACTTTATTACGGACGGCGTTTTCAAATAGCGCAAAACCGCAAAATGAAATATACATTTTGTTTACAAATATCAGACATTGCTCATCCTCTCTGCAGAAGATTTCTCAGAGTTGAGATAAAAAGAGGTTAACATCTCGTTGCTGCGAGACTACAGAGAGCGAGACTACAGTGAGCGGGATCAGTCTGTCAGATTGACCAGATGGTTGTGCCGAGTATAGAGTTACGCACAGTCGTGTTACCAAATATAGATGCCCTCCTGCCACCTTAGGATCAGCTGGCGTGTGGCATTGATCCGGCCACGAGTGATCCGAGGGTAGGCGATAACACTTCCCATCACCGGGAAGTAAACATAGGCGTGTGGCAGTCATCCGAACACGACACTCATCCAGGGTAGGCGATAACACATCCCATCACCAGGAAGTAAATGAGAGTAAATGCCCATCAGGATGCATTCAAAGACCCAAATATTCACGATTTTAGAAACAACCCACATCCTAATTCAATAAATAAAAATTGAATTGATCGATAGTAGGTGCTTTTCGTTTTTATCTGCAGCTTTGCTCAAAAAGTAAATGAAAACATTTCAAAATTTAGAAAAAGGACTCGTACGTTATTACTTCCCGTCATAAAACGAAATCAGTGGTCCATATTCACAAAACTATAAAAAAAAATTAAAACTAGGAAAATGATAATAAATTCATGTTTACCTGAATTTATTCCTAATAAACATATAAAACTTATTTATTTTTAGAGAATCTGGTTATACCGCGACGAGATAGATACTCGGAACCGGGACGAAATTCTCTTCTCTTCACGAATAGTTCCAAGGGTTTCACAGTGGCAGAAGAACCATAGATAGCCCTCCACAACACCGCACATTTATATAGCGACCAGGCCGACCCACTTATCGATATCCAGGGGAGACTCGAACCTGCGATCTCACACTAGGGAGTCATCTACGCACTAGGCCATGGGGCTGCGTTGAGTGTGAATGGCTCAAGGTACATACATATGGCTACATATTCATAGCTTCACTGGCATTTGTGATGCGTAGCTAAGGTGTGGTGTTTAGGACCCTATAGTTCGGATCAATGGTGCCATCAGAGTGCCATTTATAGGAGAACATGTCGACAGGCAGACAGAGTGCTTGTTCGATTGCTTAAATACGATATATGTCATGCTTACACCGGGTGATGCTTGAAGGTGATGCTAGTGTGTAGATAGATAAGATCCCATATGTTTTGATACCGTATTCATTGAAAAAAAATTCTCCCGACCGTCACCACGAGAGCAATGTGGCCAGGGTGGGAAAGTTAGTCAACATTCATTCCACTAGACCGAGTCGGGATTCGAAGTGCCCAAGCACGTCACTGCCCGTAGGGCTTAATAGGTTCAGCATTCTCCCATTCGCCCAGATGGGATATTACTAGGTAATAGGGAGAATCGACGATTACAAATTCGTCGTCAATAACGGTTTATGGTAGGAGTTTATTGATGAAACTGAGCGGCCAAAAAATCAAGTCATGCATGCGATTGAAACATTGTCTGAAGCTTATATATGGGAAAATTTTTGGCATATTTTCGCGCCCGTGTACTTTTAGCTAATATGTCGAAAAAGGGTAACAACTTTACTGTAATTCCGCGCATAGCGAGACAGCGAAATATGTATAGGACGTACACCTACGGCATACTATTAAACTACGGAGATGCCTCATTCTGAGAATATCGCTAAACTGGCCATAAGTTCTTAAATCATGGTACGTGTGTGTTATGAATTCTTCAATTGATATTGTGCACGTACGTTGGCATACCCGTCAGCATTCAACAATCCAAAATCAGGATATATCACTTATCAGGCGGTTACTGCGACGTCTTTTGGTTTCATTTTGTTTAGTTCCAATTCTGGGAGGGGCCAGGTTAGTACTTTTGCTTAAGGAGTGGGCCTTTAGAGTTGGTAATCATGGAAACATATGTTAATAGGATAACTTTAATTTTAGCAGATCACAATTGCTGCATGATAATATTCACACAGTTTTAAAAAACACGCAGATAGCTTTGGAACTGAAAATGTCGTCATCAACAACATTTACATTGTGTGATCTTTCCAGACATTGTGTGATCTTTCAAGATCAAATACTTACTATGTTCAGCATATTATGAAATTCTTGGCTCTTGGCTAGAAAATGAATTTATTCTTGAGGAATTGTGGATGATTTTTGAAAGTTGGCAAATCAGTAGCTAATCTGAAGATTTCTGACCAAGTTATATAATTCATACCTGTTAACATTCAACCATCCAAAATCAGGAGATTTTATGCGGTTCCAATCCTGGCCACCAGGGGTCAGATTAGTTTATTAGTTTAGGAGTGGGCTATCATATTTTACAGGTGTTGGCAAATTGATGACCATACAAGTATGATTATGAAATAACTTTAATTTTATGTAGCAGATCACACTTGCAGCATGATGACAAATTCCCAGTTATGAGAAACACACAGAGATTGCTTTTGAACTGAATACATCATAATAGTCCATGACCCAGAGGTGGTCAGTGTCATATTGGGGGAGGGGGTGGGGGGGCAAATTCTGATTAATGTTTTTGAATTCCCCATATTCTCACCTTTATGGTATTTCAGTAACAAATATTTTCCAAATCAGACCTTTTTTTCCCAGGTGAACATAGCTTTAAATATTTACACGATCACTAATTTGCTTTTCCTCACTACCCATATTCCTCATATAACTAATACATCTATATCCATTCCCCTTGAGACATGGATCCGTGCGCCGGCCTACATATTTTGGCGCACGGATCCATTCCTCTGCCATACCTCCCTAACCTTTGCGCTGTGTTGCGCCCAGCGCCACTAGCTTCATACTACTTTCCATTCCTTTCATTTCCCCTCCTATCACCTTGTATCGGACTTTCTCTGGGTGGCGTTAAAGGGCTCAGTCTGAGTCGACGACATTACATTGACAGTACACATGTACTACATGTACATGTACACAAGGCATGGTCAACCCAGATGGGAGGGTCACTTCTCAGTGATTAGCTACCTAATCTAGCGTATAATGCACCCATGCTGAGCACTTCTGTTCCTCGGGCATTGATATTGGCAGGGGTCAGGCTGCTGTACCATCTTATGAAGAGGCCTGTGTGGTTTTGGTCCTTACGAACTGCGCTTTAGCAAATTCAGGCCATAGTACGCTTGTAGCTTGTATAGTACGCTTGTATATATATATATATATATATATATATATATATATATATATATATATATATATATATATATATATATATATATATATATATATATATATATATATATATATATATATATATATATATATATATATATATATATATCGGCCTATTTTGTGCTGCATTTCTCCATGTGACCTTACCAGGTTTTCTTTATCATGGATTTTCTCTGAAATGTTTCTAGTCTACCAAGCCTTTCTACTACTAATAGCTAGCTTCGCTGGTGACCTTCAAAACTAGAAAGATTGGTCTGGACAGAAGGCATTCATATCCCAAGGAGAGACATTATCTCCCGGGACGAGGAAAGGACTAGCCTAGTTCCCAAGCTGAGTAAGGTATAATGCCACCACAGAGTGCTACAGTATCGACATTTGATTCCTGCACCAGTCGACCAGACATCTCCCATTACCCGGTTGTACAAACACCAATTCGTAATATTCCACAATCGGGCGTGCGGCCATGTATCATGCCCAGGCTGCCCACGCATTTAGTGCAGGAGTTAACCCTTGGAATGCTGAGTCTACTTTTTGTTCTAGGCACAATATCGTAAAAATATTTGGCAATTATCTAAACCATGTCATGTTTGGTATTCATTTGAAAGCCCTCGCTGAGTACTATCATATGAGTACCCATTTGCCAGGGTTTCAGTCATTTTCCGGGTTTTTTTTACATTTGTCTGCATAGGCCACATTAGTTACCAGCAGCATAAGGGTTAAAGAGCCGACAATGTATAATGCCCCCACCAATTGCTATACAGGTGAACTTGGATATGACAGACTCAATGGGGCCAGGAAAAAATTGGTCCGTCATATGCAAAATCCGTCATATACATATGACGAATACTTTTTTTAATTTTTAAAACATTTTTATTTCTGTTGCTCGCTGGTCAAATTTATAAAAAAAAATGACATCCCTATAATACATCATATACATATGACGAATACTTGATATGCGTCGGACTGGGACCAAGCATATCGTCCGTCATATGCAAAAAGGCGTCGTACAGTGGTCCGTCATATCCAAGTTCACCTGTATAATACTGAGTGTTAAATAGGTTTGATGTCAAAACACCTTGAGGATTAATACAGAACTAAACCTGGACTGAAATCCACTCAGGTCAGATCGGTGAGACTAAGGAAAGAGCCAATTAACACAGACTTGTAGCAAGTCTAGAAAAGGCCAAGTCTTGGCACGTTGACAACAAACCACGTTGAAGGAGTCATATTTTCTACTTAGCACGAGTCCTAGACACCACTACAACATTAACCTTTTGCTAAGTTGCCTGCGCAGTTTGAAGTAACTCTGACTTGTTAAACAAGTCTGTTTATACTTGAAGAAATAATTGATGTTTTAACATTTGGCACAGCTGATCAACACATAAGAAAAATGAACGCCTCGGTTCTTTTTAAAAGATTTGATGACATTAACGCGTTACCTATTTTATCGTTTATTTTGAGTCAATTATAAGGTTAGTTTATGTTCGCACGTTATTTAATTTCATCCTTTTTTGTCGATGTATGAATTGTCGATTCTCAGTGACCTACTTTAGTGATGTATGATTGATCGAACCTGTCCCTTGTTTTATGTATGATTGGTCGATTCTCAAATGCCTACTTTGTTGATGTATGATTGGTCGGTTCTCCGTGACCTACTTTGTTGATGTATGATTGCTCGATTAGAACTCCGTGACCTATTCAACTGATGTATGATTGGTCGATTCTCCGTGACCTATTTAGTTGATGTATGATTGGTCAATTCTCCTTGACCTAGTGGTAGGCCGCAAGACTCCCAGTTTTGAGATCTTGGTTTGAATCCCAAACGCGTCCTCAGAAACGGGTTGCCATGGTTACGTAATCCTATGACGCTACTCCCAGCAATCACATATGGTGCCTCAGAAATTTAAAGACCTCTTGGGACATTTGTAAGGAGCAGGATATTCGTTCCCGTTGGCTGTCTGTTCGCACTATAACTTAGACTATTGAGGCTACACAATGTCCACACAAACAAACACACTATTAAACTAATAGCGAAAGGTGCTGTTACATGAACACCTACAGGAAACTGGTGATAAACAAAGAAAATGTAATTAACAGTTGAGATAATATTAATTTTTATCCTGTTCATGCAGTTATGTTATTGATTGTGTCTTTTATAAACAAATACCATAAATATATATATATATATATATATATATATATATATATATATATATATATATATATATATATATATATATATATATTTATATATATATATACCCCCTCCCCTTATGAGATTGATTGAGAGACTATACTTAAGCCTGCAACATCGTAAATTAAGTAGTTTTGTAACAAGTAAAACTAAGGGCTTCTAGTGATATTCGTAGGGAGCCAGATTAGCTCTTTTACAAAAATGGAGCCATTCCATAACATAAGTGGCCCTCTTTGAGGATTGTAGTTTGTTGGAGCCAAACCCCCTTGAAAAATACAAGACTACCAAACTGCGCATCAACAACAGCGATTTTCGGTCAATCACCTCTCACTCATGCTGATGATCGAACCTATAGGTTTGGAGCACTACTTATTCCATCCGTAGCATGGCCATGGTGACCAGTCTGCCCCACGGGGAGTCTGCGGGGCCCAGAAGGTTAACAAACAGACGCCAGACATTTGCTCCAACTGTATCATCCCTCACAGCCGATTGCGTTGCCATGGAAACTGTCGCTGGAGCCCAGTATATCTCAAATCTGGGCCACTACATTTCAACAACTGGAAG
Organism: Maea johnstoni; assembly: GCA_963942565.1. Lineage (NCBI taxonomy): Eukaryota > Metazoa > Annelida > Polychaeta > Spionida > Magelonidae > Maea > Maea johnstoni. The sequence continues at coordinate 11,314,449 of OZ012689.1, read as the reverse complement.
GTTCTTTTTACCGCCAGCTTTACCGACATATCTCGACTTTTTGCCTGGCAACTAGTTGGAGGCTGTTTTTAGTAGGCCAACCGCTAAGATGATACTGCTAATAAACATGGCCTATTTGTTTTCCCTAAAACCTATATGAGAAATACAACTCTTTATAAAACATCATATTTTAGAGGGTCATTAGCTGCCAGAGGTTACAAGATGTTAGGAAGCAGAAATAATATATTTTTCTTTGAGAATATGCAAGTTATAACTATATTGTACAACGTCTTCATTTGGACCAGTAGACAATGTATGTGGCCAATGCTAGGTCATCCGTTGTCATAAGATAAGAATGGGTTCTGCAAACAATGAGAATAAAATGAGAAAATAATCATACAATACTTTATGAAAGTGCCATGTATTACATATTGTCCTGCTACAGTGCTTATGTTTCAACTGTATTCCTGAAGTGCGGGCTGCGAAAATCAAACCCAAATGCAACTTCCTAATTCTTCTGGTGATTGGTCTATCTGCATTATTGCAAAGGCCAAAGATGGAACCAATGTGGATTTTTCATTTAATCTAGAATTCTGAATCGATAGCTGAAACAAATTAATGATTCCCTAACCTAACTCGGGTATGCATGAAACCAAGCTTTCTATGAATATTTGTAATTGGTTTAAGCTGTGAAGATAACCTAAAAATGATGGTCAGTAAAAATTGTTTGATAAAAAGTTGCTTTGGTCCGGATAATGTTTCCAAACATATCTAAATGTGGACTATTCACAATTTTTTAAGAACAGCATTAATATCTCTAAAACATGACGACCGGGTCATTGTCCGCACCTCCGAGGTTTTCTTAATGAAATGCCACGTGACAGAACCGTGAAACTATATTCGCAGTAGGTAGGAAATACTCATTCCACATATGTATTAGTGCAGGTTCACTGTTATTCATTAAAATTCTTTTTCTCATGCATTTCTCTCTCCCCCTGACCTGTGGCAACCCTGCTTCGGGGTGAGACCGTTTGCTGCAGGCCTGGGCCGTGTGTATGTGTGTGTGTGCGTGTGTGTGTGTGTGTGTGTGTGGTTATGGTACCGCAACCCTGCCTCTCGTGGGTGAGACTGTTTGCTTCAGACCCTGGTCGTGCCGTGTGTGTGTGTGTATGTGTGTGTGTGTGTGTGTGTGTGTGTGTAGGGCACGGTTGCCCGCAAGGAGAACTGCTTATCACGGTCTGTCTGAACTCATCCAAGATCAACAACGCCCACGTGCATCGCCAGCGAAAAAACGCTGTTTCTGTCTGCTTCAGCGGCCCCACATAAAGCATTCCACACTACTATGATTTAATCCTCGCCTAATAAAGTGATGTACATGATATGTGAATGGGTACGCATACATCGCATGCATGGAACTGTACAGTAGAACAGGTGTTATTCGTTTCGCAAACTGCTTTAAATAAGAGATCCACATCTCATGTATATATATATATATATATATATATATATATATATATATATATATATATATATATATATATATATATATATATATATATATATATATATATATATATATATATAGCTGTACGTAGTGGTGGAGCCGGCGAAAACTACCGCCTAACCCCAAGTCACTGACACTTTCTCACATACCCCAGACGCGTATCGGACCTTGGCAGTGCTAACAGACAGCTAGCAGTATGTGGCAACGCCTTAGACCAGACGGCCATCAGGTCACGTCCCTAGTGGTAATAAACATGCTTGTTATTGGGTATGATGATGATGTTGATGTTTTCGGTTGTTTTGTTTTGTCTACGGTGTCCTTGCTATATTTGTTTTTAGTTGGTCCGACTTTGTGTTGTCATTGCAAACTAATGGCCTACACATCATTTCACGAGTGTCCACATGTCTAGTGCTCACTTATTCTCCGGCATAAGTCGAACTAATTAACATTTCCTGGATTATAGGATATGTTAGAATACGAAGAAGTGCTTAGATAACGTCTTATGTATGTATGTGTATGTGTATTTACTGATTGCAAAATGAATTTACAAAATCATACTTCAACACGGTTGGATGATACAATATTAAGAAATGAGTAGAAAAAAGTTACTTCAAGAAAATTAAGAAGCACTTAAAGAAATACATATGATAGCTATCCGACATAGCGACCGTAAAATCGAATATTGGTGTGCACAAGCGATGCACAGCTGCAATTGAGGAAAACACAGTGGGGATGATATTTGTCCAAAATGTTGTCCTACTGGCATTAGTCCAGGAATTAATATACTAAACGACCCGATAAAGATGGTTGGAGGATAATATATGAAGAATTATAAAATAGAAACATTTATGTATGCAATTCATCTCAAAACGGGCCATATTTATGGCAATGGATGTCATTTCTGGCAGCCCCTCCAAACAATCTGGCAGCTAATGGGTTAACCCGCTTCCTGGAGAACCCTATCATATATGACGTCACGTGATGGTGACAGTATGCTGTTCTATAAACGTATTTCTGACTCGGCTCTCTCATGGGAGATGTCTTAACCCAAAAACCTTAAGGTGGCTCGTTAACACATTTATTTAATGCTCACAGTAAAGCCAAAATAGCCTGACATTTTTGTTAAAATCTTGCAGGCAAAAGCATAATTAAGAAAATATTTGATGGAGAAATCTTGACCAGGACATTACCAACAACTCTGCTTGAAAAATGTTCCAAAATCATTGTCAATTCTATAGTTATTTTCAAAAGTATCATTGATCCAGACGACAATTGCTGGAGGAACTCTTAAGCATTTGATGGGTTAATGCGAGACGTCCGAGTGGTCAAGTGATAGCTTCGGACATTAGGACTGAGTGATTAACGAGAACACGACGTGTATGTGATAAAGGTTCGGACACCTTAAGAGACCGCCTGAGTGATTCCACCATCAACAATAAATAGGTACGTCAAAGCGAGAAAACACGTGGTGGATCGTGGTCACGTGACAACCATCGTTTTCCAACCGATAGTTCTATCCAATGGCAAACGAGGACACCTTAAGGTGGATCACTATAGGAGATTTGGGAAAGATTATGCATATCCTGTACCAGCTTATCACATTTGTAACACTATAACTATCTAAGTGGAGCTCTATTTAATATCCCATAACATATTAATGTAATGCACAATTATGTAGATCATCCAGGTACAGAGAAGACACTTAATTCCTGCACCAGTCGACTGGACGCCTATCAGCGACTGATTGTCCATTGATAACATGAAGAAAATAATAAGCTAGGCATATTAGTGACCCATATAGCTGCGGATGAAATCTATGTTCAGATGTGACATCAGTGGCGTGTGGTTGCATCAATGCCTTGAAAACGGGCGTTCGGTCGTATATCATTCCCAGTCTGCCGGCACATTTAGTGCTGGAATTGAAAGCCGGTACTGTAAAACTTCGCAGCTGCGCACATGCTTGGGATTAACGAAATAATCCATTCAGAAAGGGCAGATAAGCCATGTTATAAATCACATGGAGACTTTGCTAATTACATTGATCTCGTTTATCATTTTCCAATGACCAAAGACGAACGGAATCCGACTAATGCATGAGAAACTTCAAAATCCTTGATTAGGATGACATTTATAAATGTGAATCTGGTCCAAGCTGCACGTGACGTCCATCAAGATAGATAGCATATGTCCAGTTGATGATGCTGTTGGCCTATATTGCTGACCTATGCCTGATGGAGTGTCAACATGGATAACATATGAACACACTAACATAACATTTCCCACACTTAGGTTGGGAGACATAGTGGCAGTGGCGAAATGCGCTGGTCTTTCTTTGTGGCAAACAAGAACTAGCCTTATTCATAATTTTGGCATACAAACATTGTCTCGACCATATTTTCGTATTCTTCGGAAGACCTTTCAAACTATCATCGAGACGATATCTACAGTTTGAAATAATGTCATTATTGTATAAAGTACCTATTAGCTCACCCCTTAAAACTATTGGAAGCCATGCTCATCATCATCCCTTCATCTTTTTAAACATATGTCGTTTAGGTTTTCGCGATCCTCTTGTTTTCATGTGTGTTAAGATTATCAACATATCATAAAGAACCGACATTTTGTAGAAGTATGACCATAGCATACGTCATTCGCCAACAGAAAGTGAATACAAAACGCAAAGCTCTACCCTGTAGTTTCGCTTTCACATCATATGCCACCAACATAGGCAATTTGATTGTAGCGTATGTTAATTGACTGCAAAACAAAAGCGCAATTTCATACGATATACAATGTTTTGATGTATGTATCCTATGCGGATATAGAACCTGGTTTGTTCACAGATTGTGTAGGAAAAGGTTCGCTTTTCTTTTTATTCTTTTATGAAGATGGTATTTGACATGCAGAGCAATCTACCACATAGGGGTTATCAAACTTTAGGGTGTTTGACTTTTCCATGAACTAATACAATTGGATATCAACCACCTATTGTGAGCTGGTCATACGGTGATCTATTGTTTCCCTGCACGTCAAAATAGCTGCATCACCTTGCGGTGTCCGGGATTAACATAATTTATCCTCTGGCAAATATAACCGCTCTCTATTCACGAGCTATTCTCATCATGGAAAACTTTTCCAGCCAACCGTATGGCATGCCCACGTTAATTTACACGCCTATACAATACACTTTGACACAGTTTGATTACACAAATACTGAAACAATACCTTGAAAGCTACATGCATATTGTGTTATTGGCTGTTATTAAAACTCGGTGATATTTTATCATGAGATTTTAATGTTGAGTTGATATAACTCAAACAAAAAGTTTGGTCTAGCGATTACTAACAGATACAACATAGACGTTTGTAGGGTAGACTACTTAACTTGATGGATATTCTCCATTAGAATATCAATGACTACCCCACTGATTGAGTTTACTTGCTATCCCGAAGATATTTATTTACGTTTGCGTCCGCCATTATCTAAAAACAAAATGGCGCCTACGCAAGAGTGCGGACATGATGGACTAAGATGGACGCTTGCCGGTCGTGGGAAATTAATCGCACTGATGGCCACTCTAGCTTCGGGCAACATTGTGTCAAGTATAGGACAAGATATGCACACACCCCATACGAACAGTGGACCCTAGCATCTGTTTCAAGTTTATGCCCCGTACAGAAATTACCCGACGCTGCAGAATCTATTTCGGATGTCGATGAATATCACAGTTCCCACCTTGCAGAACCTAAAATAATTCTGTCCCAAGTTGAATATCTTCATCACCTTTTTGCATGATGTTATAAGCTAAAATTGTATCAGAATAAATATAAAATTTGTCAATGATGACTTTTCGCGTTGTTTGTAAATATTGATTAAAATTAGCCTACATCTCTACCATCTTGTCACTCAAAATAAGCATTCTCATGTCTATTATTAAAGTAGTCGTTCTATTGTGAGGAAGATATAGCATGACAGTGTTTATTGCAATGAAGATGAGTTGTCAAAATCATTCATATTAAACTAAGAAGTTAATCATTTAAACTATGGGTTGACTCTAAATGTAAATAAACAAGTGAAAAACGACGAGTTAAAGCACTAAACTGATCAAGCACTCTTGAATAAGCAACGGAAGTGCATACAATACTAATAATACAAAAGCATCTAGTGAAGTACATTTTCAAAGCACGACGAGACTTAGAATAATTCCTAATTATTACGTATAATTAATTCAATTCAATTCAATTCGAACTAAGAATGCTGTAATAAGATTGGGTTAACTAATTAAGAGGTGGACTCACTTTTCCTGCGATGATTCTCATATCGCCCATATCTGCGTTTCGTTGAGCCATGGTGATTTTTGTTTATTTCCTTCTGCGGGCAACTTGGAATGGAGGGTGAGTATCCGAAAGTCAGGCAGCGCGAACGTCAATGCACGCTCAGAGGGAGAGATGGGAGACTTATATCTCTGGCTACTTCCTGTAGGTACCAGATAGCGGGGTAGAACGGGGGGAGAGCGCCTCGTTGCCGATTTCACTTGACACCCAGACGATCGCTTGACTACGGTTACCAAAAATAGCTCGCATGCCATTGCCTTGTTGGGATTTCCCCCGTCACGTGACTTTGATAAATAATTACGTCACATATCCTCGAGACCGGGCCACGTTTTAGCAATACGTTTCTAATAACTTGCATAATCATTACAATACTTATCTATGACAGCTATTGAATACAATGAAAGAGCAGGGCCAGTCAGGGAGACTGTTTCACTGTTTCCGAGCAGAAATCTGATACTGACAAGGGAGATCCCTTTCTGGTTTTTGATCATGTGACCACATTAAGGAATTAACCCAAATGATGATTCTAGAAAATCTCTATATCGACGGCCAAACATTACGAAGCGATGGTGACGTTCGTTTTTCACTCTCTTCATGAAAACAAATCCCTCATATTAGATAAGTATGTAGGCGGCTGTTTGGTTGGGAAACTGGGTCGGTTATTTTTAGCTTGAGTCTCTCGGCTACCTCTGGACATGATGGAGGCGGCCGCATGCTAGTGTATGGGTTGTGGGTTGTCTACGTTATAAACCTCTCCTTGGATGCTCTTTATAGAAATAGTCAAACAAGAGGACGATTTAATTAAAATGGGGAGGCCGGTATGATATGAACGTTCACTAAACAATGTCTAGAGTTAGGGTTTTTAAGTTAACAACTTTCCACTCGCACGACATGTAAATCCAGAGAGCTTTTATCTTAGTTAGTATGGAAGTCCCTGGGAAATCACAGCTCTGAGGTATATAGAAGTGGAAATTACACATTACTATTATTTGGTCAATAATTCAGAAATATATACTTATATCAAATGCACCGAAACTAGCCTAGGTAACCATTCATTTGACAAGAATTTATATATATATATATATATATATATATATATATATATATATATATATATATATATATATATATATATATATATATATATATAATTGATTGAGTTCAGCTTACGCTACAAGAATAAGTAGATGTATATCAACGTTCTGGACATAAAACCGATTGTGGGTTTAACAGTCGGAATAAGATGCCTAGGAAGACGCGCTGTCACGCGAAGCTTTGAATGAAAGGCCAAACAGTTCGAGGCGACATCTATCGGTAGTGTCGGTAGTCATAAACAGAAACAGTCAACAGTTGGAATGATGGCATAGTCTACGCAAGGTGCTCTGCCCCTATCTAATAATCGGAACAACAAGAATTTAGAATTCCGATTTTTCTTCACTTTTTCTGCCTTATTAAGGCAAAGTCGTGACCGTCTAATCCCAAGTCACTGGCAACTTTCTAACATACCAATCAAAATGATAATAATTAACTGATTGAATAAATAAGTATTTTGAACCATTCGTCTCGGTTGGTATATTTTCAATTAGTACAGGCTTGAATAGCAACTGTTGTATAATCAAAAAGATGATATCCCTTTACATTTCAAAATATATGGTTACACATATATGTACTAATCTGACCTTATAGCATTTTTAACGTTTGGAAATGATGCTTCCAGATTTTCGTTTTGAGTAAATCATTTCTATAGAAGGCAAAATGATTGTATTGAATCATTTTGAATGTTAAAATTTCATTTTAATGTCGAAAGTCTGAATGAAAAATCCATTGATTGCGTAGCACGTCAAAGGAGCACGAATTGGACTCGTAGCTGAGTTCTCATGGGTTCGGATAAAACCGAAGATGGGCTTCGGGTATTTCCGTAGGGCACGGAGAATTCTCTCCTATAATTACGGTTATAAGGCTGTGTCTCATCCAGAGTTTTACGGAACTAGGGTTGGATGCCATGTGTCGGCAGTAGAATGGGAGTAGTAGGGGGTGGGGGAGGTTGACTGTAACGTTTTCGGCGTTCATTTACCCTACAGGTCTGTAGTGTAAATGAACGCCGCTACGCGTCGCCACCGTCGCGTATTATAATTAGCTTCCAATTACTTGTGACGTCATCAAAACTGTAAAATCGCTAATTTCACTGATTTAAAAAAGGTCATTTAATTTCCTATAAGTGTATTCTTAGTACAATTGGTCCATTGAATGTATCCATGCTGTTTGACCAAAACAGATTGGACGCTATCATACATAACTGGAAGAACCAAGTTTTCTCTAATGAAAGAATCCATAGCGTTCCACAAAGGCATTCGACGTGTTTGAAGCCGCCTATCGGCGGGTTCCGGAACCTCGCGTCTAGGACCCTTACAGTGGCAATCTGGAGCGACATCTATCAACGATGCAGGGATTCATAAATTTCATTGCGGAAAATCTTCAGGAAAATCTTGCCGTGTGGTTGACCAATCTCATAACGTATCATCATTATGACTCGCAAAATCGTTTAGATATCGATTTTCGATATCAATTCGTCCATTCTACATAAAGATTAACAGTAAGTACTTGCGTCTTGTATGTCTGCAGCTATTTAACCAATTAATACTTAGAGAGGCCAAAAGCAGCCTGACAATTTTGATGAAATCTAGCAGAGAAAATCAAAATATTTGACGTTTTAATGATCCATCTGACTTTATCAAACTAATTTGCTCAACAGGAATTCCGTCAAAATTAAGCATTGAGATTTTATGCTACAGTATATGAATTAGTCCCGCAACAATATCAACTCGGTAGGAATTGTGACGAATTTATGGAGAAGTATATTGAATTCTCGTTGAGGTACAAATTAAATCAACATGTACAGATATCTGAAATTGATAAAATCTTTGGGATAAATAATGGTGATATACTTGTCAATACGGTCATTTTAGCGGCTAAAAAGATTATATTTCGTGTTAGACTGGTGGACCACGAAGCCTATTACAAGTTAAAAAGCGGTTATGAGTCAAATGAAATCTGAAGAGTATTGGTCTCTTTTTTCAAATAAAATGCAGCTATTTTTAGGAAATGGGAAAGAATTGCCTATGGTTTATGGGCGTTTCTTCAATTTGACATATTCACATATTCATATTTGCATAATGATCTCATGGTAATTTGTTCCATCACATATATGCCAGCATACTAGGAACCTGCTTGTATATATCGTGACACATTTTCCGTACAAGATATTGATTGTATGAATATATGATGATAATGAGTGAACCAACAGAAAAAACACATCGGTTTTACAGTGAGTTTTGACAAATCTGCAGAGTAAAGGTAAAGGTATTCGGTTTATAGTCTTGTATCCACAGAAATGCTCACACGACCTTCCTCCCCTAGCAGGCAGGTACACACGGAAACCATTTCAATCCCCGGAGGGATATTCCAGAGCAGCTGGCAGCATATAGCGCACAAGCTCTAAGCACTGTCGTATTAATGCTAGGTACCCATTTTTCAGCTGGGTGGACTGAGGCCATATAGAATAAACTGTCTTGCCTAAGGACAAACCAAAGTGCCCCGGCCGGGAATTGAACCAGCGACCTACTGATTACTAGTCCGACACCTAACCAACTGAGTAAAAGTGTTCTGTGAGTAAGTATTTACATGATATTTACACTGTACCAGTAGACAAACCGCCTTTCCTCCTCCCATGGCCTGAGGTCAGATAAGCTGTGTAGACTACACTTCCATTAGCAACATAAATACAAACAAACAGAATAATGCCTTGCGGTGGGTTATGTTATTTATCGCTATGTGCCACAGCGGGAAATATGCAAAATTAGCTTGCCTAAGGCACATCTCTCACGCCTACTAGTGAGAGAGCGGTATCTCTACTCACATGGAAATATGAGGTCTGGAGGATACAAATAATTTGACTCTATACACCAATAATAGATGGCGCTAGTCTAGCATGGATGACACACACATCATTCGTTCTCGATTTGACGTAGCCTATGAAAGATGATGCGTGACAGGCAGAAAAAAATTGTAATATTTTCCAACACTTTTTCCGAGAACGTGTAAAAAATTCAAATATTTTTGTGGAAAAAAATAATTTTTTACCTTTAATGTATTTTGTTACATTTTGTTATCTTGTGTTTTACTTTATCTGTCATTTCAATTGTATCTACGAATATGAATACTACATATATTATTCTATCGCAGCTAGACTAAGCTCATTGTCCCTAAAAGTTGACATTCCCTTCTGCGGTTCAGTTGGCCAAGCAGTGAGGCGTTGTACCAGTACTAGTAGACAGGTGGCGTCCTTCTATCCCCAGCGAAGTTAGGTTTCATATTCAAACGGAGTCCCTATTCACCTGGTGAGCTAAATGTGAACTAATGTGGCCACCTTGACTACTTGGTATCCGTTAACAGAAAAACTTGAAAACAGAAAAATATATATGGCAACTAAGAAATCTAGGCTATACCGTAGCTTGGCCCACCTGACCGAAAAGTATTCGCATTGAGGTCCAATCACATACTACATGCATATATTTCCAGCAGCTAACTCGCCTATAGCACTGGGGCTGTTTGTCCTAAGCTTACAGTCGACTCTGTCAACATATATTTTATAAATTACCTGCTCATCCTCACAGTGGTTAGTTTGCTCGGGACTTTCCTGGTGAGGGGAAATGTGGAAGCCACGTGTTTGATGGTGAATATATTTATTGATGTGGCAATTTATATGGACATGTAAATAAAACTCGATCTCACTCCATCTTCCTCATTCCAGAATGTTAAACACAGCCACGTACACCTCTAAATGCCATAGAAGAATTGGTGCATAGATGATTTCCAACAAAATGTATTGAAAAACTGTGTACAAAAACCATCATACAAATAATCTACTTTCCTGATTTGCCAAGGATACAAAAAACGAGTAATACCCCACAATTTCCGTCTATTTTTTCTTTCAAATACAACATATAATGTAAGGGCACGTCTAGTTGATTATCTGTTTCCCATGTCCCGACCGACCCTATTTTTGGGCCCGACCCTAAAAAAAAAAAAATTTTTTTTTTTTACTTTCCGACCGACCCTGTCCAGAGGAGCTTTTTTTTCTTCTGAGAACTGCATTTTGAATGAAATAAATAAAAAAAGTCTGAATAATTTTGACATCGTTTATTTATAATGGAGCCTGCGAATTCAACATTTTTCAAATCTGCACAATTTTCCGTATGAACAAGCTGAAGAATAATACAGAGGGAAATGTGTCTCATGAACATCATGTACACATATTTGTACTTCTTGCCATGGCATTGGCAGCATTTCTGTCACAAATAAAGAAATTTGATACCCTATTATAGGTACTTCTGCCTTTTTTTTCCTTTTTTTTTACCCGACCGACCGACCCTAATTTTCAGTACCTTGGACATGGGAAACAGATAATCAACTAGACGTGCCCTAACACTGATTTAGTCTTAAGGATGTGTTATGATCACTTTCCTACAAGAAAAAGGAGGCTATACGTGTAGTTCAAAGGTATTCATCTCAAATCACTACCACTACTCCCTCTCATGTCTAAACTGTCACAAAATGTCACATTCCATGAGGCATTTGAGACGAAAAACTAACAAACTGAACCAAAACTATATTTCAGAGTCGACTTTTGCAGACACAAGTGTTTTTAATGACAGAGACAGAAAAACACAACCAAAACAACCTAAATATACCTTGTTTTCGGCACATTCCCAGATTGCAACTGCGTTGTACTTTAGTTCTAGTTTTATCCACGGGTGGCGCCAAGTAGTGGGGACAAATTGAACGAGTCTAGACAATCACCTCTATCTATATATTCCGCTCAGCACCGGTTCCATCCGCATTGGATGGATATGTTTTCCTTGACTGTTAAAAGATCGCATCAGCAACTTCGATAACGAATGCTTTAGTGCTTTAACGCAAGGCAGAAAAGATATGTTCTAAAGAATCCTCCTTGCTTCCCTACTATCTCTCAAGAGGGGCCTGCCCTGATGGCCGAGTGGTCTAATCATGGCTGCTAGCTGTCTCTCACCACTCCCTGTGAAAAGGTTGCCAGTCACTTGGGGTCAGGCGGTGTTTTTTCGTCGCGTAATCTTGTTTCCTCCACCACTACTATCATGAATATCGAAACATAGTAATGAATATAGAAAAATAAATAAAGATATTGAAAATTAAATTATGAATATCAAAAAATAATCACGAATAATAAAAAAATGAATTACGAATATGGGGAAATGAATTATTAATATTTTTCAGTATTCATAAATAGGGATTGAAAACACTTCTGCTTGCCATAGCCACGACTTCCTGGCATTTAGAGAAACCCCTCGATCAGCACTTAAACCTGTGTATAACTATGAGCAGAATGTGCACTGGAGAACTACCGCAGCATGTGGGATGATGTCATCCCTGGAATGTCAACTCTGCTCAATGTAAGGTTTGCATTTGCCTGGTTTAGCATCGCAGCAGTGGCATGTGAGAAGGTTACCAGTGACTTGGAGGTATGTGGTGGTTGTTGCCGGGTACTCCGGTTTCCAACTCGACCTTTAACCAGCTGATCACGAATTTAGACAGAAATGACAGAAAAAGTGACGAAAATCGAAATTCCAAATTCCTTGACTTCTTGGCATTTAGAGAAACCCCTTGATAGGCACCTTGAAACTGTGTATAACTATGAGCAGAATGTGCACTGGAGAACTACCGCAGGATGTGGGATGATGTCATCCCTGGAATGTCAACTCTACTCTACGCAAGGTTTGCATTTGCCTGGTTTCTTTGGGTTAAGGTCAGCGCCTGTCTGCGCCAGATTCCCACTGCGAAGCCAATGAAGAATTTATTGTTTGCTTCTGTGGTATCAGGGGTTAGTCTAGGTCTGCTGCGAATACGCACGGCTCTCAAGCTATCGGATTCAGTTTCTGATTGAGAATCATGAGCGTAGCGTGGTCGCTTTATAGATGTGCGGCATTTAGAAGTTGCAATATTTCAACTTGCAATACTGCCTTTATACACTTTAAACCTGTCCATGCGGTTTCTGTCAATTGTTGTCATATAATGTTGTTGTTCCTTTGCCCATTCTATTTTATTGTACCTCACGTGAAGATTATTGATTCTGGTTGGTCAATGGCCATAGATTAATCGTCATGTTATCCTCACTCCTTAGAGACAGGCTGTTGTCCTTAACAGCTTATGTGCTAATTGATTAGCAACCGCTAGCCCGAAGAATACCCACGAACACCAACGGAGTTTGCCGAGTGACCAAATGCATAATGGTACATGGGAATAATATATTTCAACGTATTATTATTATTATTATTATTATTATTATTATTATTATTATTATTATTATTTTTTTTTTTTTTTTTTTTTTTGGGGGGGGGGGGTAATTTGAATTATGTTAATTGTGTCCTTAAATCAAACTACATGTATATGGTTACTGTCAAGTTGCGATGTGATCTAAACATTGAGAGCAGCGAAAAACCAACAGACGAACTAAGATGGCTACACCAGCTTCCAGTTTATTGGTGACAATCGTTTTATGAGATATTTTAGAATAAGTTAGTGCTTGTGGCATAAGGGCCACTCGAAGATTTCCTATAAACCATGCAAATTAGAAATCTTCTCCCTGTCGCTATGTGTTCAATCTTTAATCTTGTGTTAGGAGCATCACAAGAAAGTAATGAAATAGGTCAAATGTAATAAATAGGTCAAATGTAATAAAATAGGTCAAATGTAATAAAATATGTCAAATGATAGTTCAGGACTGCAAACCGATGTTCTTTACTTTTTTTCAAAGTGTTAAACTTTTTTTCCAAAAATATAACACAACTGCTGCCTCTAGCGAACACGTTCATATTTGTAGCGTACATACAGTCTGACATTTTTAAATACAACTCACTTATTTCAGTGTAATTCGAAAAAATATGAGGGTTTGTTAAACCAAACAGGAACTCAAACTTTCAGTGAAATATTTCACAAAATATAGCTTTGTTATCAAAATATTTCCGCATCTGTCAGAACATGAGTATGAATGGGTTAAGATTTGGTGTGGAATGTAGCTTAGAGGGAGAATGCGCTTTAGGATATTAAGCATTCTAAGTTTTCCATCAAGTTTATTCGCTTTTTCCCTTAAACAACAAGACATCAAATTGTCATCTTCAAAGTTAATGAAGTCGCGACGACATATTACAAGAAAAGGGTCTGAATGCTATATGTTGTTTGTTTTAAACTTGATTGACCTATTCACACCCAGAACTTCTCTAGAAATTATTGTCTGCCACACTAATTCCTTCTTGAATAAGTTCGGAATGAAATGAAAAATCACAACATATTTGAAGGAGAATTGTTTTTCGGTTTCATATTAACATTTCTCCCCCAAATATTTTTCAAAAGAGGCTTCAATTAGAAAAATATATTCAAAATCGTCAGGCCATTCTGGAGCTCTTATGCTGGTGGTGGCTAATTTGACCATTACAAAATTATGCCAAAATTCCTTAAAAATGACTGAAAGTACTCGGCGAGAGCTATCTAATGAATACCAACATGACAGGGTTTATATGTTTTTCAGATATCTTTGCGTCCTTGTGCTTTGGACGAAAGTAGCCTGAGCATTGGAAGGGTTAATATTTTGCTGTGGGTGGGAGAGGGTTAACTGGTGTAGATATCAGCAGCTTGTTTGGCTTATCGCAGCGTGGAATCATGTATGTGTTCCTCTGTGTACTTCACCACGGCTAAAACAATACTGACAATTTTGATAAAAAATTCTAACAAAAGTATTTTTTGAAAGATATTTGAAGGAGAAATGTTAATCAGAAGCCAAACAACTCTTAAGTGTGAATGGGTTAATATTTCGCTGTGGACAGGAGAGGGTTAACTAGAGTAGTGATCAGCAGCTTGTTTGGCTTATCGCAGCGTGGAATCATGTACGTGTTCTTCTGTGTACTTAACTACACATGCAAAACAGGAAATCATCAAAATAAGCATGGGTGCTACTTGCCTTCAGCTCAACACAATCAAGTACTTCCTTTTCAATTCACAGCGTAGTATTCTATCAAGACTTTTGAAGTAGATTTTATAGAAAATATACGTAAAAACTATACGTATGTCTGTATGGATGCGTGTATGGATGCCTGTATGGATGCATATGTATATGTATGCATTATGTATGTATGTATGTATGTATATATGTATGTATGTGTATACATGTATAAACGTTTTGTGTGGAGAGAGAGAGAGAGAGAGAGAGAGAGAGAGAGAGAGAGAGAGAGAGAGAGAGAGAGATCTGACGACAAAGCGTGTGGGATAGGATGATATTGCAAACGACTCAGGGGGGAGTTGCATCCCCCCCCCCCTCCCGAACCCCAAAAGAAAAAGTAGTCCGGAGATGCCTGGCAAGAGCCGCTAGTCTGCATGCTATGCAAAGCGGACCAAGTTAAGGTTTGAGTCCTGTTGTGTTTTTTCTTTTCTTGCATGTTTATGTTCCTTTTTCTTAAATTAAAAACAGTACACTGTATGCCTTCATACTTTCCTGATGCAGCTTTACTTTGGCCGAACAATATACGAAAGGCAATTCCAATTCCATTTACATATCAGCTGGTTCCTCACAAGAATATAGAAGTTCTGTGACTCGCAAGTGTGCTGTCTGAGGTGTTTCTCTTGGATATATTCGTGCAAACATCATTTCCCTCTCTCAAACATTGCACAAGATTAGGAATAACAAACATCCCTCACTAAAGTACACTTAACACTTTGTAGGCTGGGAACCGACGGGATGCATCATGCATGGTCGAAAATAGATAAATCACTGATTCTCATTTCTGAAAACTTCAAAATATTAAGCCATGCGTGCGGCTGTTTGTAACGGACACACGGAAGAGTTTTATGGACGAAAATCATACTGGTACGGGTATCCTTTTGGGAAGAAACCAAACTGCCTATATACATCAACTACAAAGACCACGTATTTAACCCTTCCAATGCTGAGGCTACTTACGTCCAAAGCACAAGGACGTGCATAATTTTGAAAAACCATCTAAACCCTGTTGTGTTGGCATTGAATCATTGAATAGCTCTCATTGAGTACTTTGAGATGAGTCCCATGTGCCAGGGTTTCAGTAATATTTCAGGTTTTTTTTGCATCATTTGGTTTTGTTCAAATTAGCCACCAGCAGCATAAGGGTTAAGATGGTCCGTCAGTTTACTTTCTCACCATATCACACTCAATGTGGTCAATTTTCGTGCTGACTATTGCAATGTTTGTGCTAGCATTATACGGTTCTGTGGTATGTTAATCTCCTACCGCCAATGAGAAGTATGATAGAGTGTCTTTCCTGTTTAACATACTCTCAAACCATTCCTCGTGTGTAAGAATTGCAGTTTTGCCAAAAGCCACCTCTTGCGGTTTGCGATACAATCCCGCAGGGAAGCGTGGGCGGGTAGGTCATTTACTTCACCATGTTGTTCCTTTGGTGATGCACATAGCGTATGTGAAAGAAAGGTCATTCACTTTTGCTTGTTCTTCATACAGCAATACATGTTTTCGTCCGAAATGCAAAGTATTCGCTACAAATTGACTTATCGCTGAATGAAAGTATTACTTAAAGTATTGCTAGAAATAGGTGATTTATGCATTGTTTTATAGTACCCCACATCTCTTCCGCGAGCGAAATATGCGAAAATGAAGCAGGTACGAAAATACTGTAACAAACACACACAAATACATACATACATACATACATACATACATACATACATACATACATACATACATACATACATACATACATACATATATGCACACACACATACATACATACATACATGATACATACATATATACATACATTAGTACATACATGCATACATACACACACATACATACAAACATACATACATACATACATACACACACATACATACATACATACATACATACATACATACATACATACATATATTTATTCAATTGCGTGTAAATGGTTGTACAGTCACATCGAATGAAGCGCTCAGTGGTATGAATAAATACATATATATATATATATATATATATATATATATATATATATATATATATATATATATATATATATATATATATATATATATATATATATATATATAATTATATATATATATGTATATATGTTTAGGATATGTGAGAGACTCACAATGTAAGTATGCCAAGCAACTCCGTCCGTTATCAGTTTCCTAAGTGTATTCACTCGTACATGTTATTTCAGATGTAGCTGCTGGGCTAAGAGAAGTTGTCAGTTTCCCTGCAGGGGCACTGTATGATCTGCCAACCCTTTATCTCCCAGAAAGTGGTCTTGAGTAAACTTATCGTAAACAAATAGCGCTACTTGAGCCATCGATGCTTACTCATTATAGATGGCCATGTAGCGTACAAGTTGGGGATTCTTAACTGAATATTGGGGTACGCTGGACACCTAGAACAGGGTATGTATATGCTGGATGTTTTACACCAAGTTAATATCTTCCCAGTGAACCAAAGTCATCTGTATCATCGTAAATAATTACCATTTATCTAGAATTGCAATAAGTGGATTTCCGGTATATAATTAATGCCACAATCAATCCGTCATCATCTTTATTACTAGTACTGCTACTGGTGGCATTATTTCGGAAAGGAAATCAGACGACATTTATATTCGTCCAATATTGGTTATACTCTTATAAAGTGAAGGTTCGATTTCCATACCACCACTGCAGTGAGAGACGAGGTGTCTGTGGTAACAACATGCTTTTTATCGTTATTCTGTTTTGGAACTGCCAGAGATAGACTTCTTGATATGATGGCGAAACGTCAGTGTATTTTTTGTTAGACCCCTGCCTATGAGGAAATGCTACTTTAACCCTTATGCTGCTGCTAATTTGGCCAAATACAAAAAGATGCAAAAAACCCTAAAAATTACTGAAACCCTCGCAAATGGGTACTCATCTGAGAGTACTCGGCGAGAGCTTTCTAATGAATACCAAGACGACAGGGTTTTAATGTTTTTTTTCAAGAATCTTGCATTCTTGTGCTTTGGACGAAAGTAGTCTCAGCATTGGAATGGTTAAGCTAGTGTTCCAAGGCGAGAACCTGCTCAGGTCACTACTACCAGTCAGGGAAACTCAATAACGAACTGGCATTCCGTAACTCTACTGCATTGCTGCAGGATATGTGTATACAACCGTGCCAAAGACCTCGCCTTGCCTATATGCCATGTGGTAAATATGATAATACGTGCCCTGTTTCCGATCACTGGATTTAACATGACCAGATGACTAACACAATATCTTTACCTACGTTAACTTGGTGGCTTGTGGGGTTAATTTGTCTATAAACGGTCATCTTGAGAGTTTTACATATGTTAAAGCCTCCACCCTTATTCTCCTAATCAGAGCAATTGAAGAGTGAGAGACCATCTATTACAGAAGCCCAAATACGCTGCACACGTTTTCCTTTCTCCATATCGAATTTTACCAAAATATGGTCGCATTAAGGTGATAGTCTAGTCAGGGTCTTAGCCAGGATTTCAAAAATGCCTGTCCAAAGCAGCAATTTCAAAATTTCTGCCCGTCCAGATTTAGCTACTTCTCTACTTCAAATCCTTATACCAGCTACAATTAATAGCCTAGTGTGTCATAAAGGGCAATTTACACTTCAGCTATGTCATAGAAGAAGGTTTGTTAAGAAAATATTTTGTTATTACACCCCAAAAGTCAAAATTGAAAAATCTAGAAATTTTTGCCTGTCCAAACAGGTAGTTTTTAGGAAACTACCT
This sequence comes from Maea johnstoni, assembly GCA_963942565.1. NCBI lineage: Eukaryota > Metazoa > Annelida > Polychaeta > Spionida > Magelonidae > Maea > Maea johnstoni. The sequence goes on along the minus strand of OZ012689.1, from coordinate 11,295,792 downwards.
GCCCAAAAGACAGGTAGGACGGGTCCTGGCTAAGTCCCTGAGTGTCTGTGTACATCAATATCATTAGGTGGTGTCATTGACTGACCTCTAGGAATGGATATCTAAACAAAAGATGACACATGAGCAGTGTTCACCCGCCACGAATCTCGAGCTGGCAACAACCTATTGTGGTCACCTCGAGAGCACAAAAGGCAGAGGGCCCTTTGGGTTTTCCTCGTTACATTGCACCCGAACGACATGGCTGTCTGCTTTAACCATGCAATTTTCACTTTGTTAAAAAGTTGTAGGTTCTTAAAGTTAGAAAATACACTTTTTTCTCATTTTCCACAAACATTCAGAAATAAACCGTTATAAAATTTAAATAGAGTATGAATTTGAAAAAATATGAGACCCTTCCCTCTGTATTGATCCTTCCTACACGAACGTAAGTTTAAAGGTCTCCAGGCCATAATTTTGGGTAGGAGCTCCGTTTGAAAACTCGATGCATGTTTGTCCTTTTTTCAGTAAAATGAGGAATAATTTGAGGAGTCAGTTACAACCACCTCGACATGTTATATCAACATTCTAGGAAGGAAATATATACCTGGAAATGAGAGGCCCAAAGACATTCTTTCTCAGAGATAAAGTTCTCGGACACCAATTTACAGGGGACATTTTTTATCATTACACCGGTATTGAAAATAACATGTGTCGAAAGATTTTTGAACTTGTCCTAGACAATTTGAACCTTTTACCTGGGACTCTCAGTTACAGGGGACGCGTATTATCAATACACCGGTATTGAAAACAACATGTGTCGAAAGATTTTGGAACTTGTCCTAGCCAATTTGTACCTTTTCAGGCGTGTAGAATTTACCTCCCACGCTTAGATCAAGAGACAGATATGAGGAAGCAAACACAGGATGTACCCGAGGATATTAACCCATTTATGCTCACAGCAGCCAAAATCAGTCTGACTACTCCCGTATTTTGATGAAATATTGCAGGCAAAAGCATATTTAAGAACATATTTGATTGGGAAATGTTAATTGGAACATCACCTACAACTCCCCTTCAAATACTTTGTAAATACATTCTTAATTTCAAAGTTACAGTCAAAAGCACCATAGATCCAGACGAAAATTGCTGGATGAACTCTTAAGCATCAATGGGTTAAGGGGCAGTCTAGAGATCGCCAATATATTAGTGCAAGAAGCCAAGAACCCAAAACAGCCTCATTATTTTGGCAACATCTTATCACCGAAAATATTGAATTTGAAAATATCTGATTGAGAAAGTCTGATAAAAATCTAAACAATGAATTCCTGTATTCATCCCAAGTTTGCTTTTAGAAGTAGTGCATGTAGATAATCCAGATGCGTTTTTTCTGCTAAACATCTAACCATGAACAGGTTAATGTTTGTTCTGGCATCTTTCCACTCTCGTCTGGAACACACACGGCTGCCAGGACTTCGGTCTCCGCGGCGGAGAAGATGCCAAACAATCACAACTGGTCATTGTATGGACAAAACGGTACCACTGTGCTTTTCAATAGCTAGGTACATTGTAGTCGTGTTGTTCTGTTATGGTACTAAACTTAACTCTATTAACCCATTAATAATCACAGCAGCCAAAAACAGCATGATATTTTTGACTTAATATTGCTGACAAAAGTAAAATTTGCAAAAATATTTGAAGAAGGAAAGTTATTTAGAACATTACTTATAACTTTCAAAAACAGCATGATATTTTTGACATAATATTGCTGACAAAAGTAAAATTTGCAAAAATATTTGAAGAAGGAAAGTTATTTAGAACATTACTAATAACTTTCCTTCAGATATATTGTACAATCTTTCTTAACTTCAAAGTTATCGCCATAGGTATCATAGATACAAACGATATTTCTTTTGAGGAACTCTAAAGCATTAATAGGATAATTTACAAATAATTGGATTAGCAATCGTTCTGCGAGCTGCAAAGGTACTTTAATTTTATGAAGGAATCACAAAAATCACATTTTTGAGTGAAAATGCCCCAAAGCGGGGTGTTGATCCAAAAGATTCAATGTTAACATGCTTAATCTTAAAGAGCACCCTAAAATACATAAGATAGCGCTGGTCTGGTAGGATCCTGGGCGGGGGGGAGGGGGGGGGGGGGGCACTGAAACCCCTCCTAGCCCACGGACTACTTCTGTTTAGTTTCTGCGCCTATTAAACACCAACATTGTTTCAGGTTTATCTATCTAATTAAAGCTTGATTAGAAGTTATCTGAATGGGAAATACAAGTTGCAACGCCACAGCTAAAGGCTAACTCTAGATGTGCATATTGTTTCGTATTTTCCGTCTTCTTAAATATCCTAGTTAAAGGTGGAACCCGGACCAAAAAAAAAACGTACAATGATAGCAATGAATCACCAAGCAAAATACTACCGGTAGTATGTCTAAAAAATATACCTGATGCTTAGTGTATGCAAATTACACCTCCCAACGCAATGCATTTATGTGCCAACAGGCAACCCCCTCCTGAAGGAAGGTCTTAGTTTGCTTCTTAGTGGAAGGCTGTCTATGGGGCCTCTGCAACTGAAAAAACGCTTGGACCTATTCTAGTTTGCTTCTTTTATCATAGTTAACCCATTTACACTCAGAGCGGCCAAAAGAGGCCTGACGATTTTGGAAATATTTTCCCTTACAAAAGTATTTTGAAGGAGAAATGTTGATCGAATATTGAACAATAACTCTGCTTGAAATATTTCGCGAACTTTCGCTTTATTCCCAAGTTATTTCCAAAAGTATGAAAGTAGCAGACGATACTTCTAGAGGAACTCCTGAGTGGGAATGGGTTAAAGGTGGAATCAGGATCAAATCCCTTTTCAATGATAGCTATAATAAATACGCTTAGCAAAGTACATGTATATATCACAAACATGCCTGATGCTAAGTACGCAAAGATAAAACTTCTTAACGCCGTGCATTTATATGCCATCAGACAGTCCTTTACCCATTAATACTCACAGCAGCCAAAAGACGCCAGACAATTTAGATGAAATATTGCAGGCAAAAGCATATATAGGAAAATATTTGATGGAGATATATTAATCAGAACTTAACCAACAACTCTCCTTCAGATTTTTTGTAACAGCATTGTTAATTCTAAAGTTATTGTCGAAATAATCTTAGATCCAGACGACAATTTTTGAAGGAGCTCCTAAGTATTAATGGGTTAAAGTAGGATATCAATTTTACCATGGCTCGTCAGGAACTACCTCCACAACTACAAGTGGGTTAGCCTGGTCGCTTGTGGAGGGCTGCCCATGGCCCTTCTGCAACTATAGACCGCTTGGAACTATTCGTGGAGAGAGGAGAATTTCTTCACGGTTCCTGTTTCTATTTCGTCGCAAAATGACCTTAGCTGTTCAAGGCGACGTGAAAAAAACAATTCCCTCTAGAGATGACACCTGCTAACGGCCTACGTTTATGATACACCACGCAATCCTCTCGTGATGGAGGTTGTCAGTTTGTCTGTTTGTCAGTTTGCTTTGTTATCCTAGTTCAAGGTGGAATCAGGATCAAATCCCCTTTCAATGATAGCTAAGAACCACCAATCAAAGTATGTCACAAACATAACTAATGCGAAGTATCTACATAGTACACCTCCCAACGCCATGCATCTATATGCCACCAACCGACCTCCTCTTGCAGGAGGGTGTCAGTTTTACCATCGCCCGTCAGGAATTACCTCCTCAACCATAAGTGGGTTAGTCAAGTCACTATATAAATGAGCGGCGTTGTGGAGGGCGCTTGGAAAGATTCGTGAAGAGGGGGGGATTTCTTCCCGTTTCCGGGTTTCTATTTTGTCGCAAAATGAAATTACCTTTTAAAAGATCTTTCTATGATAACACCTCCATACACTTATGAACCACCAGGCGACCCACCCACTCTTAAGGGAAGATGAGAGTTTTTTATGATCCGCCAGAAATTTTCTTCATGCACAACCAACAAAATATGTCACATAATGTGCATGTTGCTAAGTGTCTACAGATCATACCTCCCAATGCCATGCACTTATATGCCATAAAGCAACCGCCACCTGAAGCAGGGTGTCAGTTTTTGCTTGGCCCGCTAAGAATTCCCTCCTCAACCACCTAACATATCCATAACGCAGCGATTACTTATCTCCACCCAGCCACACACTTGGAAAGGTTATCACAAACTGACATATAAAATCAGGCGGGCTGAAACCTGATGTATCTCTGGCAGCCAGCTACATATGTGTTTGGTGCTGCAGTGGAAATAGATTGATGTTCGTCCTGTCAGCGTGTCAACATTAGGTGCTTAACAAGCAGAACGGTATGCAGCCATAACCCCCAACCTTTCCTATACCACATTGCTGCAGGGACACTTCACTCTTCTTGTAGACTATTGAGCAACGTCAACAGGAATTTGTTTAAAAATATATATATATATATATATATATACATGTATATATATATATATATATATATATATATATATATATATATATATATATATATATATACATATATATATATATATATATATATATATATATATATATACATATATATATATATATATATATATATATATATATATATATATATATATATATATATATATATATATATATATATATATATATATATATATATATATATATATATATATATATATATATATATATATATATATATATATATACGCTATGCTTCAATAACCCCCAACCCTTCCTATACCACATTGCTGCAGGGACACTTCACTCCTCTTGTAGACTATAGAGAAACGTCAACAGGAATTCTTTTTCTGAGATGTATGTATTATGTGTATTGACTGTAAACTCGAAATTTACAAAATCATACATATACAAACGCAAGATGCAAAAAAAGGCCAATAAGGTAAACATAATAATACACAGAAATTTACTTAATTAAGTTTTATAATAGAAAATAGCAAAAACAGGAGCTGTCTGTCTGACCTGAATCATAGACTCGTAGTTAACTCAATTCATGATTATTTTACCCTCTATTGCTGTGACTCGATTCAGAATTCAACTGATATATTTTCATTTGGAATCAATTTCAAGAAACAAATGCAGGTGACTGGAGATTTGACATTTTCATTACTCATACAAAAGCTAATTGTATTAAAAACACGTTCTAAACATAGTCGTTTGGCTACTGGTACAAGTGGATCTTGGACCGAGAATAAATGGACTAACAAATGGGGCTAACTAATTCAAAAGCGACCACACGAATTCCTTTCGTATGGCAATAGATCATCATTACGCTTCCAAACAGGAGGAATGTTATAAATGTTTTCTTTCCGACAAACATTTCCTAATAGTTTTAGCAGAAAGGCAATTTTATTTGGAAACCGATCAGCAATTCCTTTTCAATGCGAAGTAATGCTTCCGTCCTCATATATTGTAAACGTGTATTGATAGTTAATGTTGTAACTTTATTTCTATTTTTTTGAGTTTTGTGTTACTAGGTTGTCTATTCCTATCTTGATTAACTAAGTAGATGTTTGAGTTCTCTACTCTGATGAATTTTGTGCATTCTTGCTTTTGTTTAACTTTGTACGTCAGTCTGTGCAATAAATTTTTGTACAGAGTGATTT
>OZ012689.1:11174763-11289973 GCA_963942565.1 Maea johnstoni | reverse complement strand
GAAAAAAAATATTTAAATATATTTTTTCTCCAACGTTTTTGGCAAAAACGTTGGAGAAAAAATATATTTAAATATATTTTCTCCATCGTTTTTTCCAAAAACAGCAGAAAAAAAATATTTAAATATATTTTCTCTGCTGTTTCAAATAGTTTGCCCTTCTCCCGCTAGATGTCCCCCTTCACCACTTCCAAGGGAGCACTCATTATTTGAATTTGATAGAATGTGTTGACCAAAATGGCATGTAAAAGTGGACAAAAAAGACATTTTGGAACATTCATAATTGATATTGAATATTGATAAATGAATGAGGAATTTCATAGTTCATTTATGAATTGCAAATATTCACTTTTCATTATGCGAGCGGTTTGAATTGTTGTGACCCAACTTCCGTGTCTACGACGGTCATGAGAGTGGCATGGGGAAAGATCGACTCTGTATTAAAGGAGCATAGGCACGGCCACTTTGCACCTTATCAGTTACTCAGGAAATCACAAGTTTGCCTGAGGGGGGGGGGGGGGGGGGGGGGTCTAGTATTTAACAAATGATAAACATGATTCGAGAACGCCCCGACCAACTTCCAGTTTGGTACGACATTTGTACTTAGTGTTATAAATTCGCCGCCTATCCAAGGATTGGCTTCGTAGCCTAGAGGTTAATTGTCCGGCTCTCACGCGGACAATACGGGTTCAATTCACCGACTCGGATGACCTTTTTTCATAACTTTGTTTCTTTTTTATTTTTGAAGATAGAAATGAAACAATTTTTTCTGCCTATATCTGACCCCAAATATATATATATATATATATATATATATATATATATATATATATATATATATATATATATATATATATATATATATATATATATATATATATATATATACAAATATATCCAGTTTCTTCTGCCCCCACACGACCCCCTCCCCCCAGAGAAAAGTGAATAAGTATGTATGTATGTATGTATGCATGCATGCATATATATATATACATATATATATATATATATATATATATATATATATATATATATATATATATATATGTATATATATATATATATATATATACACACACATATATATATATATATATATATATATATATATATATATATATATATATATATATATATATATATATATATATATATACTTATTCACTTTTCTCTGGGGGAAGGGGGTCGTGTGGGGGGCAGAAGAAACTGGATATATTTGTGTATATATATATATATATATATATATATATATATATATATATATATATATATATATATATATATATATATATATATATATATATATATATATATTTATATATATGGGGTCAGATATAGACAGAAAAAATTGTTTCATTTTCTATCTTCAAAAAAAAAAAGAAAAAAAGTTATGAAAAAAGGTCATCCGAGTCGGTGAATTGAACCCGTATTGTCCGCGTGAGAGCCGGACAATTAACCTCTAGGCTACGAAGCCAATCCTTGGATAGGCGGCGAATTTATAACACTAAGTACAAATGTCGTACCAAACTGGAAGTTGGTCGGGGCGTTCTCGAATCATGTTTATCATTTGTTAAATACTAGACCCCCCCCCCTCAGGCAAACTTGTGATTTCCTGAGTAACTGATAAGGTGCAAAGTGGCCGTGCCTATGCTCCTTTAATACAGAGTCGATCTTTCCCCATGCCACTCTCATGACCGTCGTAGACACGGAAGTTGGGTCACAACAATTCAAACCGCTCGCATAATGAAAAGTGAATATTTGCAATTCATAAATGAACTATGAAATTCCTCATTCATTTATCAATATTCAATATCAATTATGAATGTTCCAAAATGTCTTTTTTGTCCACTTTTACATGCCATTTTGGTCAACACATTCTATCAAATTCAAATAATGAGTGCTCCCTTGGAAGTGGTGAAGGGGGACATCTAGCGGGAGAAGGGCAAACTATTTGAAACAGCAGAGAAAATATATTTAAATATTTTTTTTCTGCTGTTTTTGGAAAAACGATGGAGAAAATATATTTAAATATATTTTTTCTCCTGTTTTTGGAAAAACGTTGGAGAAAATATATTTAAATATTTTTTTTCTGCTGTTTTTAGAAAAACGTAAGAGAAAATATATTTAAATATATTTTTTCTCCTGTTTTTGGAAAAAACGTTGGAGAAAATAAATTTAAATATTTTTTTTCTGCTGTTTTTGGAAAAACGTTAGAGAAAATAAATTTAAATATATTTTTTCTGCTGTTTTGGTAAAAAAAAACGGTGGAGAAAATAAATTTAAATATTTTTTTTCTGCTGTTCACACTTGCACCATCGTACCTTTGTACTCTAACCTATACATAATCTATTTTGTTTTCACAAGTGATCGGTAAGACATTTTCCTCTGATCGCCAATTCATCAAGTCATAATAGGCCCATGACTGAGGGAAACGGACTGACCAAGCTCTCAGAAGTGACAGTTATCCATCATGTTCTTGACACATTTAGTGGTGTTTACATACTTCCACTTTAAATACCACAGACCACACATTCCAAGCAGAGGGGCCCCTCTTTAAGAGAATCTTGGAATGAGCCGATTCGGAGGGGGAGGTTTTGGTCATCTCTGTGAGCTGGACTAATGTTTGTGTTCCGGCCAACTACCTAGCCATTGCTGAGCAGCTGGTGGCTGTCCGCTCTCTCTCTCTCTCTCTCTCTCTCTCTCTCTCTCTCTCTCTCTCTCTCAAACATACACACACACCCACTGATTCTCTCTCTCTCTCTCTCTCTCTCTCTCTCTCTCTCTCTCTCTCTCTCTCTCTCTCTCTCTCTCTCTCTCTCTCTCTCTCACACACACACACACACACATACACACACACTGACTCTCTCTCTCTCTCTCTCTCTCTCTCTCTCTCTCTCTCTCTCTCTCTCTCTCTCTCTCTCTCTCTCTCACACACACACACACACACCTGAGCAGCTGGTGGCTCTCAGCTGATCAACGTAAAGCCCCTGGCCGTGCGCCTGACACATGTCCATCTGATTACAACCCTCTTAGACAAAGCAACACCGGCCCACGGCTGCTGCTAAGTGTAAGGATAACGCCAATATTACTAGGCTGTCTTCAAGGTTTTCTTTTACCGGGCACCAAGTGGTCAAGTTGGCCAGAGTGGTCATAGTAGTTCACAATACTCTCACAAGGCAAATACAGTACTCAGTTTGAGTATGACCTCTTGCGAAAGGAGGACAAGGGAGACTCAGTTTAATGTATGAAAAAAATCTCTAGAAATAGGACCAGGTGGTGCCACCTATCTACTTTTGCTGGTACTGTACTATATATATATATATATATATATATATATATATATATATATATATATATATATATATATATATATATATATATATATACATATATATATATATATATATATATATATATATATATATATATATATATATATATATATATATATATATATATATATATATATATATACTAGTATATAAAAATTGTGACTATAGCTTTAACGCTACAAAAGTAAACAATTATTACCAATCGACACTGTATTCATGGCAATAAATAAATCATTTATGAAATCGATTTTGATTGATGAAAATAGTGACTTAAATTCCTGATCACGCAAGGAATAATAGCAAAATGACATAACGTACCTCTAAAGAGAAAAGAAATCGCTGTTGCTGGTAAATATGGTTGATATTTACTGTCTCCACAACTCCCCTCTAAGTGTTCTTTAAAGTGCTGTTAACTCGACCTTGGCATTCAGCGTTTGGCCACTAAAAATTCCTCGTGAATTACTACCAGAGAACATACTAAAGAACATACACATACATATACATACTTTCTCTTAACCCGTGTGTTCTTAACCCATTAACGTTCACAGCAGCCAAAAGCAGCCAGACTCAGAGTTCCTTTAGAAATAGCATATGCAACTTTCATACTTATGAAAATAATGAGGGAAAAAAGTTTGCAACATATTTAATTGAGAGTTGTTTTATGACTTCTAATGTACATTTCTCCTTCAAATGTTTTCCAATGTATGCTTTTGTAAGTAAAATATTTCCAAAATTGTCAGGCCTGTTGATTGCTCTGTGTGTAAATGGGTTAAAAAGTTGTCTGGTTGGCGCGCTGCTGACTGCAATAGGTCAAAACAGGTAGTGCGACTGTGGAGCCGTGGTATTCAAACTATGTGGATGTTTAGTTCGGTGAAGGCCTACGTTGGAGACTTTAAAAAGACATTCAACAGATAACGTGTGTGGAAAATATGTATGAAATGTACATTTTGAATGGTGAATGTTGATACCACTTGAAGACAGAATTCACTGAATTGTACTAATTTGAATTTTCGAATTAAAAACAGCAAGTTGTAGATAAAAAGGCAAACACTAAATAACAGAAAGACAAACACATACATACATACATACATACATACATACATACATACATACATTGAAATATAAACCTCTTCATAAAAAGCAGTGTATTCTAACGTTGATGATCCATCAACTTTACACTAGTTGTTTCAAATATATCTTAGAAAGTCAACGCTATGAGAAATATTTCTCTTTTCAGAGTTTATGTGTTATTCCCACTACTTCTTACTCATCTAACATGCCCAAATTATTACCTAGTCAAATGGCTTCGTCAATATACAAATATGACATCCCTGTGGGGTTTCCACCAGGAATAAGTTCCCCGAGAGAGGAGTGTCGCTCGAGGGCGTAGCCCGAGGGCGACAATCCTCTCTAGGTGGACACCCCACAGGGATGTCATATCTGTTTAATTATACCGAACAAAATACAAAACACAAAAAAGGAAAAACTAAAATCACCAGAGATTTTGGATAAATACTCGTCGTCTGCCTTGTTGAACTAGTTTCACTCGGCAAACTCCGTGGGTGTTCGTGGGTATTCTTCTACAATTAGTTCATAACCTTTCAAGGACAACAGCCTGTCGCTAAGGAGGGAGGAAAACATGACGATTAATTCATGGCCCTTGACCAACCAGAATCAAGAATCTTCACGTGAGGTATAATAGTGATGTTTGTTATACCGCACTTAGTAGGATAGTGTGGACCTATGGAAACCAGCCTAAAGATAGTTTCTGTTCTAAGTGTTCCACTAAGCTTTTGATAATGTTTCCTTTGTAAGCGGCCCCTCTTTTGAGCCCTCACAAAGTAGGATTATATCCTTTTATTATACCTCACGTGAAGATTCTTGATTCTGATTGATCAAGGGCCATGGATTAATCGTCACTTCTTAGTGACAGGCTGTTGTCCTTTACAGCTTATGAAATAGCTGAATAATTGACGGCTACAGCCATGAAGTAGTTGAATAATTACCGCTGGCTCGAAGAATAGTGACTGCTAGCCCGAACCCCTACAGAGTTTGACGAGCGACAGGTGAAACTAGTTCAACAAGGCAGACGACGAGTATTCATCCAAAATCTCTGGTGTTTGTAATTTTCCCCCTTTTGTGCTTGTATTTGTTCGGTATAATAAAGCAGATATGACATCCCTGTGGGGTTTCCACCAGGATTAAGTTCCCCTCGAGAGTATTGTCACCCTCGGGCTACGCCCTCGAGCGACAATCCTCTCGAGGGGAAGTTATTCCTGGTGAAAACCCCACAGGGATGTCATATTTGTATAATGCATAACTAGTAAAACATTCTACCAATCACCTGGATACACGTGTTGGAAATAGATCATTCATGTTCTGCTTCTTAGGTTTGTCTTCTATAAGTTTGTGATTCAATTCACAATTGAATCTTCTGAGGCGTGACGTTATATTTTGTTCAGGAAATTAACTGTTGACCGAGAAACCTTTCCGAAGTATACGTATCTAATATTCAAAATAAAATCTTATGGATGAAAATTGAGTATGGCCAAAGGGCACCCTGGAAATCAATGATAAAAAAATAGTTAATAATAATAATAATAATAATAATAATAATAATAATAATAATAATAATAATAACAATGATAATAATAATAATAATAATAATAATAATAATGATAATAATGATAGTATAATAATACTAATACTAATACTAATACTACTACTACTACTACTACTACTACTACTAATAATAATAATAATAATAATAATAATAATAATAATAATAATAATAATAATATAATCTTTATCTAAAGTCTCACTAAGTATGAATAAACATATAACAGACAAGTACACATATGCATGTTCAATATACTGACTACTCAGAGTTACGAGAGGCATTAAAACACATTGTAAGTACGCAATAGTCTTCTTCTTAATCATATTATGCGGTAATTGCTTTTGATTGTAACTCTACTACTATAAACAGATGCTTTACATGTGCGGCGCAACCCTGTGGCGAACCCTGAACCGAACCTCCTGTCAGAGTTAATATCTAGAAGGTGCTACCCATTCATACTCAGTTACTCGAGAAAATATCGTCTGCTACTCTCATGCTTTTGAAAATAACTTGGGAAGAAAATAAAATATTACAAAATATTTGTAGGAGAGTTGTTGTTTGGACTCTGAGTAACAATTCTGCTTCAAATAGTTTTCATAAAGATACACATGTATATGCAATATCGTCAGGTCTTTTTTGGCTGCTCTGGGTATTAATGGGTTAAAAACCTGCTGTCGGGGTTAATATCTAGAAGGTGGTGATATCCTCCATGTTCTATCATGTAGTGAAAATAGAGCGATAAAACCTACAATACATCACTCGTCAACCCATTCTCGAGAAAGTATCGTCTGCTACTCCCATACTTTTCACAATAACTTGGGAATAAAACAAAAGTTCAAAAAATATTTGAAAGGGAATTGTTGCCTGGCCTATTATGAACATTTCTCCTTCAAACATTTTTCGAAAAAATCTTTTATTAGAAAAATATATTCAAAAGCGTCAGGACTTGTTGCCGCTCTGAGTATCAATGGGTTAAAGTAAGTACTGTATATACAAGGTGTTGTGGCGATCCCTCCGCGCCCTCCATCAGACATAAGAGGGTGAGAAAATGGGGTTGTCGAGAATTGGGGGGGGGGAATGATGGCGATGATGCAACCATTAGCAGGTGGTTAACTTTACATGAAACACACATAATACAGATAGGCATGTAACACACACCAAGCCGTCTAGTACTAATGAAAACCATACATAAAGCGTTGAGCGGGTATGACGGGGTGGAGTAGGGTGCAGAGGGGGTGCTTAGGGTGCTGGGGTATTAATTAACATAGGTGCAGCAGTGCTCAGGTGCAGTCCACATACCTTTGGTCTCATCGCAAGTATCATATTGGTAGCGTCCTGATTGTTCATCATTTTGAAGGTTCAATAATGGCGTGTTGGTTATATATCTATATATCTATATATATATACATACAGCATACAGTACGTCCTCCTGATAGCTCCGTGAGGCAACTCTGAGGACACACGCTTGCTAGTATGTATATGTGTGTGTGTTACAGTGCTGATCATGAGGTAGGGAAGTGCCTGCCTGCCAGTTAGGTAGTAGTAGTGAGAGAGAGCGAGTGGATACGTGGGTAACTCGACACAGGGAAGGAGCCAGAGTGCGAGGGTTGGGCCGATGGGCATTCCAAGCAATTCTAATTATAACGTCCCCTAGACCCACTACTCAGCACCACAGAACTCAGCGCGGAAAATGCTACTCGTTTGCAACAAGTCACAACACGGGAGGGGAGGGGGGGGGGGGGGCGATAGTGCGAGGGTTGGGCCGTTGGGCATTCCAAGCAGTTCTAATTATAATGTCCCCTAGACCCACTACTCAGCACCACAGAACTCAGCGCGGAAAATGCTACTCGTTTGCAACAAGTCACAACACGGGAGGGGAGGGGGGGGGGGGGGGGCGATAGTGCGAGGGTTGGGCCGTTGGGCATTCCAAGCAGTTCTAATTATAACGTCCCCTAGACCTACAGAACTCAGCGCGGAAAATGCTACTCGTTTGCAACAAGTCACAACACGGGAGGGGAGGGGGGGGGGGGGGGGGTCCTTAGCACGGGAGGGGGAAGGGGTGGGGGCGGGGGAGAGCGAGAGTGCCAGGGTTGGGCCGTTGGGCATTCCAAGCAGTTCTAATTATAACGTCCCCTAGACCCACAGAACTCAGCGCGGAAAATGCTACTCGTTTGCAACAAGTCACAACACGGGAGGGGAGGGGGGTTCCTTAGCACGGAAGGGGAGAGGGGAGGGGCGATAGTGAGAGGGTTGGGCCGTTGGGCATTCCAAGCAGTTCTAATTATAATGTCCCCTAGACCCACTACTCAGCACCACAGAACTCAGCGCGGAAAATGCTACTCGTTTACAACAAGTCACAACACGGGAGGGGAGGGGGGGGGTCCTTAGCACGGGAGGGGGAAGGGGTGGGGGCGGGGGAGAGCGAGAGTGCCAGGGTTGGGCCGTTGGGCATTCCAAGCAGTTCTAATTATAACGTCCCCTGGACCCACTACTCAGCACCACAGAACTCAGCGCGGAAAATGCTACTCGTTTGCAACAAGTCACAACACGGGAGGGGAGGGGGAGGGGGTCCTAAGCACAGGAGGGGGAAGGGGTGGGGGCGGGGGAGAGCGAGAGTGCCAGGGTTGGGCCGTTGGGCATTCCAAGCAGTTCTAATTATAGCGTCCCCTGGACCCACTACTCAGCACCACAGAACTCAGCGCGGAAAATGCTACTCGTTTGCAACAAGTCACAACACGGGAGGGGAGGGGGAGGGGGTCCTAAGCACAGGAGGGGGAAGGGGTGGGGGCGGGGGAGAGCGAGAGTGCCAGGGTTGGGCCGTTGGGCATTCCAAGCAGTTCTAATTATAACGTCCCCTAGACCCACAGAACTCAGCACCACAGAACTCAGCGCGGAAAATGCTACTCGTTTGCAACAAGTCACAACATGGGAGGGGAGGGGGGGGGGGGGGCGATAGTGCGAGGGTTGGGCCGTTGGGCATTCCAAGCAGTTCTAATTATAATGTCCCCTAGACCCACAGAACTCAGCGCGGAAAATGCTACTCGTTTGCAACAAGTCACAACACGGGAGGGGAGGGGGGGGGGGGGGGTCCTAAGCACAGGAGGGGGAAGGGGTGGGGGCGGGGGAGAGCGAGAGTGCCAGGGTTGGGCCGTCGGGCATTCCAAGCAGTTCTAATTATAATGTCCCCTAGACCCACTACTCAGCACCACAGAACTCAGCGCGGAAAATGCTACTCGTTTACAACAAGTCACAACACGGGAGGGGAGGGGGGGGGTCCTTAGCACGGGAGGGGGAAGGGGTGGGGGCGGGGGAGGGGCGATAGTGCGAGGGTTGGGCCGTTGGGCATTCCAAGCAGTTCTAATTATAATGTCCCCTAGACCCACTACTCAGCACCACAGAACTCAGCGCGGAAAATGCTACTCGTTTGCAACAAGTCACAACACGGGAGGGGAGGGGGGGGGGGGTCCTTAGCACGGGAGGGGGAAGGGGTGGGGGCGGGGGAGAGCGAGAGTGCCAGGGTTGGGCCGTTGGGCATTCCAAGCAGTTCTAATTATAACGTCCCCTGGACCCACTACTCAGCACCACAGAACTCGGCGCGGAAAATGCTACTCGTTTGCAACAAGTCACAACACGGGAGGGGGGGGGGGGGGGGGGGGAGGGGGTCCTAAGCACAGGAGGGGGAAGGGGTGGGGGCGGGGGTGAGCGAGAGTGCCAGGGTTGGGCCGTTGGGCATTCCAAGCAGTTCTAATTATAACGTCCCCTAGACCCACTACTCAGCACCACAGAACTCAACGTGAAAAACTCTACTTGCTTAAGTGTGCTACAATAGGATTACCATTGGAAGGGGGGGTAGATTTCCTTAGCACGGGAGGGAATCTACTTAGCACGGGAGGGGAGGGTAGAGAGAGAGAGAGAGAGAGAGAGAGAGAGGGTGGGGGGTTGGGCCTTTGGGGATTCCAAGCAGTTCTAATTACCGGTACTGTATAACGTCCCCTAGACCCACAGAACTCCTCAGAGCGGGAAACGCTACTCGACCAGGTTTGCTATATGGAACATTTCGGGAGGGGAGGGGGGTTCCTTAGCACGGGAGAGGAGGGGAAGGGTGTTCCTTAGGAAGGGGGTCCTTCGCACGGGAGGGGAGGGGAATGGGGGGAGGGTGCCAGGGTTGGGCCGTTGGGCATTCCAAGCAGTTCTAATTATAACGTCCCCTTAGGTTTGCTACATAGAACATCTCGGGAGTTAAAAGTAAACATGCTTTAACCCATTAATGCTTAAGAGTTCTTCAATAAATCATCGTCTGGATCTAAAATACTTTTGACAATAACATTAGGATTAAGAATGTTTTTACAAAATATTTGAAGGAGAGTTTTAGGTAATGTTTTAATTAACGTTTCTCCTTGAAATATTTTCCCAGATGTGCTATCGCTTGAAAGATATCAGTTGTCAGCTGTTTTTGGCCGTCGTTGGCATGAATGAGATAAACATGCTTTAAAATGCTCATTATGGACGTGTTACTTTTTTTACTGGTCTCAGTTGCTAAGTTAGTAGAATACTCGTCCTTTTTGTATTTTTTTAACAGTATTGTCTCGGATGGGTTGGTTAATAAGATGAGACATAGCCTGATTTAATCTTGAACATATCCAGAAAGGTCTTTATGAGGTGGATAATCAAATGCCTTTTGTGTTATGCTGTGGAAAAAGATCAACGTTTAAACTTCCCCCGTTGACATGCATTTAAGTTTTGCAGCTATGGGTGTGTATGATAATTCTGTATTACCGGTATGTTGTACCTTAGGGCCAAAATGGCCCAAATTATAGTGGAGTTGAGAGCATATATGGGCATATCTTTGTGATTCATGTTCATATTCTCACAATTTTGGCCACAAGATAGCCCATTGGGATACAAAGAACCTAGTAAACCCAAACGACCTTGATTGACCTTGATATGACCTTATAATACATTTCTTTCTCAGCATGTCCCACTTTCCATCAGATTTTCTGTGCAGAATTGTGTGAAAATGAAAAATCTGCTCTCATACAATTTTGAGAAGGAACTAGAGTATATTTGCAAAAAGGGTACAAGAAATACAAAAGTGAAATATTTTTGTGAAGGTCGATATTAAAAAATATGTATTTTCTCTTCTATTGGCAGGATGACAACCACATACCTAGTTAGAGCTTAAAGTGTAGATATCATTTTTTTTTAAAAGACCACACGATATCTGCTTCCGTTGCAAAGATGTGTCCATCTTGGATTTTCGAAGTCAAAGGCCATCCTAAATTTCGAAAATAGGACATAACTTTGCAAAGAAAGCAGATATGTGAATCATATTCACTCATTCAGATCTACCTGATTATGTGGTCTTGGTCTTCGAATGGCTGCTGTTTTATCTCACAAGAAAGGCAAATATGTATTTTCATATCATCTAGTCCGCGAGCTGACGTTCGAAACCCTCCCCCCCCCCCCGGGGAATTTCGGAGACCTATATTTCTGAAAACCTTATACCCTGAGGTGTTCAGATCAGCTTGTCTGCACTTATATCGCGGGTGCGTTTGGCTGGGGGGGCCCGATGAAGGTCGGCACCTCCATGATTTTAGGGGTGGGGGGGTCATTTTCTGATTGGGGGTGGTATGGACACTTAGGATTGTCTGGGAAACCCCAAATTTGCTATGCCGGTCGAGTGATCAACCAGGACAATAATCAAATGCATTTTAGCAACTTTATTTTCATATCTTGAGAAAAAATATCAAAAAACGTCGCAAAAAATGTCATTTTTTTGCTATTTTTCTGAAACTTTTGTCAAACTTTAAGTTTTTTGGGGCCATAGATATACCAAACTGCCTCATGTTATATATCAAAAAATTCAGCAACCTCTTTTCTCTCCATAAAAACAAAAATTAGCTCAATGGGCCTTCCCATTGTGATTTTGCGCACTTTTACTTACCCCTACCCCTATTCTCGAAAAATAGCAGAAAAATAGCAAAAAATGCTAAAAAATATTTTTAAAAATATTTAAAGCCTATAGATTTCACATACTATGTTGTTGTAAGTTTTGAATCATCAGTACCTTGTGAGACACCAAAAATTAAGTGCCCAGTGGCCTGGGACAACTAATTTTGGTTAAAATTGCTTCCTTTTCAGTTTTTAGTCATAACTTTATAATTATTAAGATCTCCTCCACTATTATACATGTTGTTTCTACTACATTCCTTCAACAAAATATTGCCTTTGAATGATTTGAAATGACCTACTTAATTGAGTGTGTACCTACTCTCATGGTGCATTCTGTACTAGCTGCAGTAGGCAATGTTATGGAGCTGTTGCCATGGAGATGACATCATCACTTTGTGACTATGACTCATAGCTTTTGAGAAGTGAAACTGAAACTGAAGACTGGTCTACATGTGGCATTCACAGCTTGAAGGAAATAGTATACAGGTAATTATAGTGATATTCATTCTCAATTATGCACTCTTATAGAAATTTTTACATGTCACGTAGGTTTATGGAGTACTTTTCCTGAAGTAACTTTGGATTTGGTTTAATCACTTTTAGTGATGTTTGTTTGGCTGTTAAGGCTTCTTTTACATGTAGTAGTCCATATGAAGAAAATGCTTTCAATTTTACATCATTTAACAAGAACTTTATTATGTTAGAGAATTTAAGTGTTGGGGCCGGCAGGCTACCTGATATGGTCATAACAACAGTGTATAAGCTCATGTAACAACTATCTATCAAGAAACATTTCATCAGTGAATGCTCATTTTGTATGTTACAGGTTTTAAAAGAGTTACAATGGCCGACAAAGAGACAAGTGAAAATCTTCCTATGATAAAAGGATATAGGAGAAGAAAATCTACAACTCTAACCTGTATCATTCACTATCCTCAGAACAAATCTGATAGAGAAGTGAGACAACTCAGTGCAGTGAGTTTCCAGAAAATAAAGGACTCTGTTAAGATCAGAAGAGCACAATCTAATGAAAAAGAGTGCCTGGAGAGTATTTGTTCACAAGTACCTGAGGAACATTATGCTCACATTCATGGAAGTCATAGGTGGTGTTACAAAAACTTTACTAATACAGCACTACTGTTAAAGAGAAAAGTAACTGATGATGGTGAACAACCAAGTACTGCTAAGAGACGCCGGTCCTCTGAGCTAGGGTCAACTGTATTGCTACCTTCAGACAAATGCCTGTTTTGTGAGAGAAACCGTATTAAAAAAGGAGGCAAATTTGAATACCTTGTGAAATGTATCACTAAAACAGCCGAAGACTCAATAAAGAAAGCTGCAGAGGAAAAGCAGGATGAACACATGATTGGAAAAACACAGGGTATTGACTTGGTAGCCAGGGAGGCCCACTATCACAATGCTTGTCGAAAGGACTATACTAGACTTGAAGCAAGACATGCAAGATCAGGGAGTGACATTGGTACCATTGAGGAACAATCTGCCCATCTAACAGCATTTGAATATATAGCTGCTTATATTAGAGCTAGCATTATTGAAGGGTGCAATGTAGAGCGAATGTCAATGTTGAGGGAAAAGTACTTGCAGTTTTTGCTGGAAAATTACCCTAAATATCACAATTCAGAGTACAAAACCTACAAGTTGAAATCTAAGCTAATGAAAGAGTTTGGGGACAAATTGCATTTTTGGCAACCAAACTACATGAGTGAACTTGTATATTCATCTGAAATCAAGGGACAAGCTATTGAATCAGCATTTGAAAATGCTGCATCAGAAAGCAAGCGTTTAGAGGAGGCAGCATTGTCATTACGTAGAGTGATCCAGTGTGCTCAGAAAGAATCTAAGGAAATGCCATGGCCACCTACCCCAAAATTTCTACAGAGTGATACAATCCGTCCACCCAAGCAGCTTCTGGACTTCCTCAGCAATCTCATATCCAGTAATAAAAAGAATTCAGATTCTCAGAAAAAGCAAAGACTTACTATGTCTTTCGCACAAGACATCTGTCAAGCTGCGACTGGAGGAGAATGGCAAATGCCGAAGCATATCCTTCTCGGAATGACTCTTAGGCACCTTACAGGAAGTGCTGAGGTTATCACTCTACTGAATCGGTTCGGCCACTGTGTTTCATATTCAATGGTACTAGAGATAGAAACAGCAGTGTGTAGAGGTATCTGTGCAAGTGAGTCAGCAGTTCCAGCTACAATTCAAACTGATACAAACCTTGTAACTCACCTGTGTTGGGATAACTTTGACCTGGTAGAGGAAACACCTTCAGGATCTGGTACTACTCACACGGCACATGGAATCATCCTTCAAGATGTCACAGCGATTGATGATTCATCTTACATCCCTACGTCAGTTAAAAAGTCTGGGGAGAGAACAGTCAAACCAATCGAACAGAAAATTGAGCCTTGCTTTACTAAGGATAAGGCAGAGCCATCCTTGACTGTAACCACCACTGAAGTGACAGCTGCCCAAGCTGAAGCTTGTGAAAAAGCTGCTTTATCTGATACAGTGTGGATGTTTTGCAGATCCTTGCCTACAGATTCCACACAAAATGTACCCCCATGGGCAGGATGGATATCTAAGACTGAAGAAATAAAGGAGAACCATAACTGTATCACTACAGTTGATTACATGCCGCCAGTTTTCACCCCGATCACGGAAAATAGCACAGTTCAACACATACTTAAGCTATCAAAGGCCGCTTCTGATGAAGTAGGCCAGGAGTATACAATAGTAACGTTTGACTTAGCTGTAGCAAAAAAGGCTTATGCTATTGTGTGGCAAAAGCCAGAGGTGTTTGGAAAAGTGATAGTGAGAATGGGAGGTTTCCACCTTCTCTGTGCATACATGGGAGCATTGGGGAAGATCATGAAGTGTAGTGGATTTGAAGAGATTCTCATAGAATCAGAAATCTGTGCCAGTGGCTCTATTGAAAAGGTTATGAATGGCAAACATTACAACAGGGCCCTCAGAGTCCACAAAATTGTCTTGGAAGCCCTGGAGCGTCTGCTATTACAGAAGTTTCAAGCATCACATGGGGATATGTATGACGAAGAAACAGGAAATATTCTACATCACCTGGCTGAGGATATTTCAGTGGAGAAGCTAGCTGAAGCTCTGAACAACGAGAGTGTTGCTACCTACATATCCCTGTATAATGCATTCAAAGATGGCATCAGGAAAGGGGAATTAGGAAAGACAGCACAGTTCTGGCTACAGTACATGGACAGAGTATGGTGGATGCTTCAGTTTCAGAGAGCAACAAAAACCAACAACCTTGATCTCCATCTGTCTAGCATGCAAGATATGTGCAGCCTCTTCTTTAGTCTGGATCATCCAAATTATGCTAGGTACACTACTGTGTACCTGCTAACCCTTCTAAATCTGCCATCATCCCATCCTGGTGCTAGGGAACTGCTGGAAAAAAACGGTCTAAGTGTAAAGCGATCTGAAGTCACCAACTCAAGAAATGCTGTGGACATCACAATAGAGCAAACCATCAATCGCCACGCCAAGTCACAGGGAGGAATTGTGGGCTTCAGTAGGAATCAGTCTGCTTACTACCGATGGTGCATGACAAGACACACAAGATCCAACTTCTACCAGAATACACTAGAACTTGCTGATATGGACAGTGAAGAAGGTATCTCACACAAAGATCTCAGACCATCACGCATTATCCAAAGTGAAGATAATGCTACTAGGGTGGTTCAAGCTATTTCCAATTTCATGAACCCCTTTGAAGTACCAGAACCTGATACTCTGTTCTGTTTGTCTTCTGGAGCCCCTGCTCCTGATGATATTGAACAAGATCTCCTGAAGATTGGGGAAACAGGAAGGAAGGCTCACCAGGAATTTATTGAAGAGAGGCTGGTCTCAAAGTCTAAAAGTTTCAATGCACCAATTAAAAGGCAAAAACTAAAAACCTTCGCAAGTCTGTCAAAAACTGCGAAAGTAACAGCTGTAAGTAAGAAGTCAAAGGAAATCAAAGCTGAAAGAAATGTGTTTGGCCAGCTTGTTATCATTGCACTAGAAAATCAAATCAGTTTGGAAAAAGTCATGACATACCCCCTAGGCCCAGTACCAAGGGCATTAGCCACCTCAGATGGTCTGCCAGTCAAGACTGATAAGTCTAAACTATTGCACGCATTGGAAGAAAACTCTCACAGGGTTGAAAGTCTTGACAACTCGTCCATCACCAACTATGTTATTGATGGAAATGCCCTTATGCACGCACAAGTCGCCCTGCCTGACACCTTTGGAGAACTTGCAATCAAAATGTTTGATCAGCTTCCAAAAGTACCCCGGGTAGATTTTGTGACAGACTCCTATTTCCCTTTGTCAATTAAAAACATAGAGAGGAAACGGCGAGGTTCCGACAAAGCTCATTTGATCAAAGGGCCCCTCACAAAAGTGCCACGTAACTGGAAATCGTTCCTCTCAAGTGAGGAAAACAAACAAAACTTCATCAAGTTCCTCCTGACGGAGTGGAAGAAAGATAGTTATGCACCAAAACTGCTGAATAGGAGGGTCCTGATGGTCTGTGAGGACAAGTGTTTCTGTTTCTCAAGCTCCAATGGTACAGAAACCATGTCATAGGAGGTTGAGCAGCTAAATTCTTCTCAGGAGGAAGGTGACACCAAGATAATTCTTCACTGCCTCGAAATCAGCTCCCACTCACCTCATGATATAAAAATTGTAGTGAGGTCACCAGACACAGATGTGTTCATCCTTCTCCTCCACTTTGCTCAGGTGTGTGAACAGAAAGTGTTGTTTGACACAGGAGTTGGTAACAAAAGACGACTGATAGACATCAAAGCTGTGATTGGAGATGTAGGAAAAGATTTGTGCAGTGCCCTGCCAGGTCTTCATGCTTTCAGTGGGTGCGACACCACCAGTGCATTTGTGCGAAAAGGAAAACTGCAGTCCTTGAAAATTCTGAAGCGCCACAAAGAATTCCTTCCTACTTTCAAAATGCTTGGAAGTTCAGAAGTAGTGGATGAGGAGCTCCATAGTAGTCTGGAGAAATTCACCTGCTTGCTATATGCAGGTAAAACCAATGAGGAAATAAATAAGCTGAGATTAGATAGATTTCAGCAAAGGTTCAGCCCCAAACAAGGGAAGCTGTTATCCAGTGGAATTGGGGTTGACCTGAGTCTCCTTCCTCCTTGCCAGGATGCCCTCAGAATGCACATAAGAAGAGTGAATTATCAGGCTTTGATCTGGTACCAGGCAGATAAACCAACACCTGTGATCCCTCATCCTGACCAGCATGGATGGGTTGAATCTGACGGAAACTTAGAAATCAGTTGGACTGATGGTCCTCTCATGCCCCAAGAACTGATAGACGTGCTATATGAGGAGTCACCGGAGCAGTCAGATGATGAGGACAATGAGGAGGAGGATGAAATGGAGAATTTGGATGATGTAGTGTTTGAGTAAAGTAAGAAAAGGGCACAATTCATGTCAAAATAGTCAGCATTGAGGTTAAAACAAAGTGCTTATTGAGCAAAGAACATCCTTGTATCTGCTATGTTTTGATATCCAATGGTTCATATTTTGGAGAATTTGGGACCGATTTTTGATTAAAAGACTGAAAATGTAGCAAAACTAGTTGTCACAAGCTAACATTTATCAATTTAGACCCATCACGACCTTCAGATAAGTTTTTGTACATATATATGTCACATCCTGGAAAAGTAGTCATGTATGAATCTCATCTCATATAATTTCCAATAAAAAGGTTGTCCCAGGCCACTGGGCACTTAATTTTTGGTGTCTCACAAGGTACTGATGATTCAAAACTTACAACAACATAGTATGTGCAATCTATAGGCTTTAAATATTTTTAAAAATATTTTTTAGCATTTTTTGCTATTTTTCTGCTATTTTTCGAGAATAGGGGTAGGGGTAAGTAAAAGTGCGCAAAATCACAATGGGAAGGCCCATTGAGCTAATTTTTGTTTTTATGGAGAGAAAAGAGGTCGCTGAATTTTTTGATATATAACATGAGGCAGTTTGGTATATCTATGGCCCCAAAAAACTTAAAGTTTGACAAAAGTTTCAGAAAAATAGCAAAAAAATGACATTTTTTGCGACGTTTTTTGATATTTTTTCTCAAGATATGAAAATAAAGTTGCTAAAATGCATTTGATTATTGTCCTGGTTGATCACTCGACCGGCATAGCAAGTTTGGGGTTTCCCAGACAATCCTAAGTGTCCATACCACCCCCAATCAGAAAATGACCCCCCCACCCCTAAAATCATGGAGGTGCCGACCTTCATCGGGCCCCCCCAGCCAAACGCACCCGCGATATAAGTGCAGACAAGCTGATCTGAACACCTCAGGGTATAAGGTTTTCAGAAATATAGGTCTCCGAAATTCCCCGGGGGGGGGGATGGTTTCGAACGTCAGCTCGCGGACTAATCCTTCATAAAAAAGGTACAAAGTTGCTTTTTCTGTGCAGATTTTCTTGGAAATATATACTAGAGCATGATGTCCAAGATAATAAGAGGGGGGGGGGGTAGTTTTCATTGTCATATTATTAGGGGGCAATAACATTGTCAGATATGATGAAAATCCAAAATTCAAGGTCATTTTAAGGTCATAAATGGTCTTATTAATGTTATTTGAATTTTTCAAATGTTTTGTATCTCTCTACAAGCTATTTCGCGGCCATATTTTATAAAGTGTTGGACATGCACTTCAAAGATACAAGGCCGATTCACAATTTGGCGCTTTCTGCCCCATAGTGTCTCTTGTGTGGTGCATCCCCTTAACGAAAGTCGCAGAGTGTTCTCTGTGCTACCCAGGTGGTTTAAGCGCTGCGAGGCTCCTTCGCTTCGCCACAGAGAAAGGTTTCCTGGTACTAGTATTTATTGCTGAAGAAAAACTCCGCGGATGCTTCGCGTTATTAGGTGTTAAAACTCTGGTTTAACCGCCCGTCAAACACCCTATAGTCTTCACAACTGCGGCTTACTATTGCCAGTGCTAAATGGCTGTTAAATGGACAAGGTCAATGGTATTCATAGTTCGGTGCCTGGCTCCCAAACGTTAGGTAGCAGGTTCGAGTCTACGCTGCATCCCCATAAACGGGACGGTTTAGTCGCTGGATAAATGTGTGGCGTTGTGCGGGCTGTCTATGGTCCCTCTGCAACTGAAAGACCCCTTGGAACTATACATGCCTGGTTCCCAAGTGTGAGGTCGCAGCTAGGTTCGAGTCTCCGCTGGATCCCCGGCTAAGCTTGGTCGCTATATACATGTGTGGCGTTGTGGAAGGCTATCTATCGTTCCTCTATGATCTTCAAATATAAAACCCAAAAACTTGTTGGAAAATGTGGAGTTCCTGCAAGATAGTACCTTACAGCACTCGATTTTTGTAGAAATTTTACATAAGTAGGTCAACATGGTATCCATTGTGACCTACTTTCCTAGGTCAAAATCACAGCCTTAAAAGCGACGTAAAACAACCAATTCTACAATGTCGACGCACTAGGTATGAATACGTTAAGATGAGCATATGATGAATTGGGCGGCACCCCAGTTTCTTCCTCAACTTATGGCGTGAACAGTCATGTTTCTACTTGATCTATACTACAAAAACAACATAACTATCAGTTTGTCTTAGGGACTGCAAAGAACTATTTTTCTACTTGGTCTATATAATAAAAAACAACATTTCTAAAATTTTGTGTCAGGGACTGCAAACAACTACGTTTCTACTTGATCTATGTAATACAAACAGCATTTTTAAAATTTTGTTTCAGTGACTGTTCGCTACCCAGGACTCAGAATACAAATCACATAAAGATGATGGGTGTTCTGCACATGGAAAATATAGAACACTTAAAGTTGGCGAACCATTTCTCTTCTTTATGTTTATTCGTCTACCTACGAGTGAAGTTATATTTTAAGCAAACCTCATGGCGAGTTATTTTGCCGCAGTGCTATGGTATTACATGTTGCAAAACAGTCGGTAAGTTCATTAGTTAGTCTTCCACCTCCCTGAGAGACGTGTTACCTTGACAACCTGAGGCTAGAAGTAGCGGTTAAGGGATATAGAGTTCCTCTTAACTTCTGCGATGCGACTATACAAATCTAAAATTGACAGTTGGCATAAGCGTGGAGCAAATGCAAAGTTTGACTTGGCTAAAGCCCTGGTCACATATGACAAAGGCCCCCGTGCGGCTGATTGAATCGCATACGTCCAAAGTGCCGTGCGGCCAAACAGAGATCTTTCATTTGTGGTCACAAACGAATTGGCCGTGCGGCCAGTCATGGCAAGTTTTACAATCGCGGAAATTTTTAATGCACTATCCTCTCTGCACCTTGAAGTGGCCTTGATGAGGCCTTCCTGAGGCCTCACGGTCCTTATAGAATAAAATTAACATTTATTTTTTAATAGAGTGCCGTGAGGTACTCTCAAGGATCAGTAGGAGCGCCGCACGGCTGTGCGTCAGACGCTCAGTCAGTAAATGTCCGTAGGAAGGTCGCGGACCGTAGACTGATTTGCGAACATGTTCGCAAACCTCTCTATGGTCCACGACCACTGATTTTGGACCTCACGACCTCTACGGTTGAGGCCAACTCCTTGAGGCACCCGCAAGGTGATGCTGCGATCGCCACGTTTTTCGGCCGCAAACAGGCCGCACGGCGGACGGATGCCTTATGTGACCAGGGCTAGAATTTTATTTTTAGGAATTTCGATTTTCTTCGCTTTTTCTGCCACCCCCTCTGAGACATGTTACATTGGCGACTTGGGGCTAGAAACAGCAGTTAAAGGATATACAGTTCGGCTTAACCTCTGCCGAGGTGAGACTAGAAAAGTCTATAATTGAGGGGGGGGGGGGGGGGTTAAGAAATGCGAAAAGGGGGAAGGATAGAAAACCTTAGAGAACAAGGGGAAGAACAATAAAAACGGATGTGCAGGTGTGATTATATACCGTTCTCCCTGTATAACATAGTTAACCCTTCCAATGCTGAGGCTGCAGTCGTCCAAAGCACAAGGACGCATGTATTTTTGACATCCATTTAAACCCTGTCATGTCGGTATTCATTGGATAGCTCTTGCTGACTACTCTCAGATAAGTATCCATGTACCAGGGTTTCAAAGTTTCTTGCATCATTCGGTATTGGCCAAATACGCCACCGCCAGCATAAGGGTTAGAATATCCCTACTATCTAAAAGGGAAAGAAGGATTTTGGAAGGAAAGAGTCAAGAGAGTGAGTATGAGGAAGGAGTATGGGGGGGGGGGGGCACTGGTGGTTGCACAATTCATGTTCTCCCTGTTGGTTGCACTTGGTAAATTACCAAATATACACATTACACCAGTTCTAAAAGATCTTCACTCACTGGCTGCCCATCAGGAAAAGGATCGAGTTCAAGATTCTGCCTTTGACTTTCAAATGCATGCAAGGATGTGCCCCTCTATACTTGAGGGAACTGTTAGTCAAACAAGCCAATACAAGAACTCTCAGATCGAACACTAAGAACTTATTACAGATACCACTCACTAATCTGAAAAGGTTTGGTGACAGAGCATTCTGTGCCTATGCACCACGCCTTTGGAATGAGCTCCCTGACAACATCAAGGCTGCTGATAGTGTGCAAAACTTCAAGAAACAGCTGAAAATATTGCTATTTCGAAAGGAGTTTATTTGACTATATGGACCATAACAACTGTCCACTGACTTTCTCTAAAGCGCTTTTGAACAATATAGGTGGAAAGGGCGCTATATCAAATATCAATTATTATTATTATTATTATTATTATTATTATTATTATTATTATTATCAAATATACACAGTTTATCAGTGAGGCTCTATAAGCTGTACTATCATTCACTAGCAGTGTTGCAGCAGTGTCGTAGCATGGGTGTAATAGCCAACAGACACGTGTGTTACAACACCAAATGTAATACTGTATACACCACATGTAATATCAACCGTAAATGTAATAAACAATTTACAACAAATGTAATACTAGTATTACATTTGATGTAAAATTAGTATTTCATTGGTGGTTGACTGTTCGTTCGATCAGTTATTACATTTGGTATAACTTTATTATTACATTGTAATTATAGTTGATATTATATTTGGTGCCTTTTTTATTGCATTTACGGTTGATGTTACATTTGATGTCATGTATTACATTTGGTGTTGTAACACACGTGCTTATCTATGTTCTGTAATGCATGCCATTCTCAAGAGGGATGCAGTGTTCAATTTGTGACGTTGTTTATAAGATATTAATGAGGATAGCATTTGAGATTATTTGTGGATTGGTAAATTGAAAATGACATGTTTAGAAAGACAAAGACACTAAATGCTGGCGTCACTTGGCGATTTTTTCGAACATTCTAAAAAAATCGCCAAGCAAAGTTTTTGAACCTTCTAAAATAATCACCAAGCGATCTTTTTGAACATTCTAAAAAAAATCGCCAAGCGCGACGAAGTGCATATGACGGCCGACGAAGGCTGGCGATGTTCTAACGATGTACTGGCGATGTACGGCGATACATTAGCGATGTACCCACAATGACGTTGGTCATCAGTAGATTGCAAGACATCGCCAGTTGGTGTGAAAGGGGACGCTTTTGTTCTGTTACTATCATCAGCAATACTAAGGGGAAAGATATCCACTCTGTCAAGGCATGCATGGTCAGTGAAGATGTATGGGAAGGAAGGAAGGAAGGAAGGAATTGGGTTTTACGTCACTTTCAACAGCTTTCATCAGCTTAGGTCATATCGCGACGAGATAGAATCCCGGAACCGGGAATAAATTCCCTACTCTTCACGAATAGTTCCAAGGGGTCTTTCCGTTGCAGAAGGACCATAGTCAGTCCTCCACAACGCCGCACATTTATATAGCGACCAGGCCAACCCGCTTGGGGATCCAGCGTGAAGATGTATAATTCGGCAAAGTCAATTGCATTTTATTATATTTCCCCAGTTACTAATCGCCTTTTCAAAACTTTATTTTATTTAATTTCATTTATTTATTATTTTTAGATTGCAAGAACTGAAGTACTGAACTTCTGAATTAAGTCGGATTGTGTAAAGTTGATTGCTCTAAAGTTCTAACTTCATTGTATTACTTACCGTTGCATAGATCTTGGATGAAGAAAAGA
The DNA here is from genome assembly GCA_963942565.1 of Maea johnstoni. Taxonomy (NCBI): domain Eukaryota; kingdom Metazoa; phylum Annelida; class Polychaeta; order Spionida; family Magelonidae; genus Maea; species Maea johnstoni. The sequence continues at coordinate 11,266,911 of OZ012689.1, read as the reverse complement.
TTGGATATCTAGCGAGAGACCAATTACTATAAGCCCTATAGTCAAGTGCTGGACTCATGCCAGGAGTACCAGATAAGCCATCAGCACGAGGTCACGTGGCAACAAGGACCAATCACTCAATCAGGGCTCTCGTATCGATTACATTACAGAGAAACCTGATCTCCACCATCAGCTGGGCACCAATTCTGGGCTATTAGTGGGCTATTAGTTGACGCTTGTTGAGGCTAGCATGTTCAGGTTGGCCGGCTGGTTTCGAATCCACTTGTGTTTGGTCATCTAAGCTTGATTGTATTACTTACCGTTGCATAGATGTACACTATTTCAGATTTGACATGCACGTCAGATGCCTTATAGACACTATTAATTGTTACCACTGTACACGTTCCTTTAGAACATTAGAATGTTACCGGTGCATCAATTAAGCAATAGTAATCTAAACTGTTAGGCAAATAGGTGACACCCTTGCATTAGCAAAAGTGAGACGCACGCTTTATAATCAGATGATTAAAGAAAATTTACTATCCACATTTTCATAGGACAAACAAAACATCCATAAGGAGTGGGAGTCCATTGAAGATGATTTGTAATTTTAGATTGCCAACTGATTGAAGTATGTATGTACAGTACCGACATTTAATCCCTGCAATAATTGCGTGGGCAGACCGGGCACAATACACGACCGCACGCGCGATTGCCACATAGTTTTTGGCTTGGAGGCAAGGATGCATGCACCTCACAACTGAACGTAGATTTTTAAAAGCTACGTAGGTCATTGATGTGCTTGGCTTATCTTTTGACATGTTATCTATAGTTAAATGTCTGTACTGTATGATGTTCAATTTATCGTCTTTGTTAATACAGGCAACTCTGCTTAATCCGGACATGTGTAATCCGGATTTTCGTCTGAACCGGACAGATTGGAAGGTCACAGTCCCTTTCTGTACATATAATTCCTATACGCATAATCCGGATTTTGCCTAATCCGGACAGAAATTTAGGGTCCACACCAGTCCGGATTAAGCAGAGTTGCCTGTATTTCATTGTAATCGATTTATTTCACTTTATTGTTTAGTATGTGGTGCGTTATTAATGTCATTACTCTTAATCTGATACAACGGATTGGCCTGAATGAATTGAATGGAGACAGTAAAAAACAGCTCTTTACAGCGAATCAAAAAATCAGTAGTAGAGACAACACGAAGTATGTTAACCCTTATGCTGCTGGCGGCTAATTTGGTCAATACAAAATGATGCAAAAGAGCTGGAAAATGACTGGAACCCTGGCAAATGGGTACTCATCTGAGAGTACTCAACGAGGGCTATCCAATGCATACCAACATGACAAGTCCTTGTGCTTTGGACGAAAGAATCCCAGCATTAGAGGGTTAAAATAGCAATTCTAGCAGGTGCTGCCATCTATCTTGAAAAACACACACCAACTTAGATGTTAAGCCATAAAGGGTTAGATTGACCAGCTTCAGTTGCAGGACAACGTTAAGCCCCACTAACATCCCAACTTCTGATTTGTATAGATTTTGAGTACAAGAAATCATGAGCTCCAGTGGTTTCCTCAATTGGCGAACCACTCCTCTCATTAAAATTCCGTTTAGAATTCCCTGCGTCAGGCCATTTTATCATGCTCAAATATTGACTATGGTTAAACCTTATGTTGCTGGTGGCTAATTTAGCCAATAGAAAATGATGCAAAAAAAAACATCTTAATCCTGGCACATGGGTACTCATCTGACAGTACTCAGCGAGAGCTATCCAATGAATACCAACATGGCAGGGTTAAGATGGTTTCCAATAATCTTTGTGTCCTTGTGCTTTGGATGAAAGTAGTCTCAGTATTGGGGAGTTTCCATAGCAGAGGGGTCACATTTATCAGGTAAATACATGTATGTCTGTAGCTTTTTTAGGAATTTGGAATTTTAATTATTTGTCACTTTTTCTGCCATATTGCGGCCAAGTTCGTGACTAGCCAGTTGTAACTGGTGCAGGGAAGTGGAGTACCCTGTAGAAAACCCAAGTCACTGGCAACTTTCTCAAGATTTTTTTAGGACTATAAAGAGGAACTGCTTAGTAATGGTGTCAAAAATAGAGATTTGTCCACTTTTGGATACTCCACTAAATGTTTACCTTAGAGAGGTAATATACCATACACCTTTCACAATGGAAGCAAATTACTTATAATGTACGGTTTAGTTATCAGAAAAGAAACACAACACCAAATACAATAATAAAATATCCTATATTTTATTGCTTTAACAACTATTACATGCACCTACCAAGTCAGTGAGACTTAGTTTCTGAATAAGGTCTCATGTCACTTTTGGAAATATCAGTCTATTTTCAAGAAACATCACATGAATAAAGAACAAAGAACAGCTATCTTCAAAACATCTTTTTCATGGGGTCAACAACTTTTTTTCACGGATGTTTGAAATAAGATGCAATTTATGTAATTAACATCTCAATCTCCAAACTTGGTTTCTTTCTACTTATTTTCCATTTACCTCTTTAGAGATATATACATGTACAGTTGAGTGAGATTCCGTTTCAACCTAGCGGGAAATCATGTATAACAACATTAATCTTTTCAGTCAAACCAAAAATCACTTCCCGTACACTGGCTGAGAGTCTACGATCTAATATCCACCCAAGCCACATCAGGTCCATGTTTTGTTGACCCCTTACCAGCCTCGGGTTCGACCTGGGCCTTGTTCAGCACCATAAACGTTGATCAACGTTTCCGGTTCAGATCGTCATCGCAACTAAACTGGTAAACCGTTCAGATTCTGTTTTCCCACCAAGTTGATGGTGCTGAACAAGGCCCAGTTGAACCCGAGGCTGGTAAGGGGTCAACAAAACATGACCCAGGTCTATATACCTGACAATTATTCACTTGGAGTTTCACAATGGAACACAGTTATCATACGAAATGATGGCCTGGTTATTTCTGGGATACTTTCCTTTGAAATACATACAACAGAAGGGCAAACTTGACACACACACACAGAAAAGAATTCTCTTGAATATTCTCCAAAATTAACCTAGAAAACAATTTTCCCTTAAATATTTCCCAAAGTTATTTGTTATTCCTAAGTTATTTTAACTTGTATCGTAGCATCCAGTGATCTTTTTTCATTGTAAAAATTGTGTGAATAGTACACTAGTATGAAAGTGTTAAATTTGAAATCCAGTACAGAATACATACCATTTTTACTGTAAATCTTTTTACTTTTTACATGTACATTTGTAATATACTCTGCAGAATCTAGTTCACATATCATGGGCAGCCTCAGTAAATTTAGTCAATTAAATTTATTAAAACAAAATAAAGAGTTATAAAGAAATAAAAGCACCTTCTTTATTTTGTCTCTTACAAACAAACTCTAGTATGTATACAAATAATAAACTAAGGGCATAGATATGGATGATTAAAATCAGTATACATGGACCACATTTTCACATTTTTTTCCAGAAGGAAACTGATTGTCTTCAGGTGAAAATTCTACAAGAAGTTTGTTTCAAGTCAAACATTATTGTTTGTTACAAATTAACACAAACTTTGCCCTTCATGATCTGTACCGCCCTAAAAGTCCTTATATGTTTGGTTATATTTCCCAAATAAAGAAATTATTTGAAAATATCAAAATGGTAAAGTGTTTATCTCAACATAACCTAAATATTTTTTCCAATGTTTTATGAATTCACACTTTATTTTCAAACTACACGAAAGGTCTATCAGCATACAGAAGATGCTATACAAGGAAAACTCTGGGGAGCATACAGGGATTAAAGTCCAAACTAAGCATTTGTGTTTCAAGTAAATGGAAATATCAGATTTAATTTTGTATTCATTCACATTTCCTCACTCAATCTTTTTTGGAAAATCTAAGAGACTCAATATAAAAACAACAAGACCCAGGTAGATCTAAAGTATCAAGTAGTATGCTAGCTGGCAGGCCACAAAGAAGACTTATTAACCCATTCACACTCAGACTTCCTCTAGAAAGTATCGTCTGCTACTTTCATACTTTTGAAAATAACTTTGGAATAAAGCACTAGTTCACATAATATTTTGAAGGAGAGTTGTTGCTTGGCTTCTGATGAACATTTCTCCTTCAAATATTTTCCAAAAAATGCTTTTATTAGAGAAATATTATTGAAATTGTCAGACATGTTTTTGCTGCTCGGAGTGTTAATGGGTTAACCTATTTACACTCAGAGCGGCCACAACAGGCCTGACGAATATGGAAATATTCTACTTATAAAAGCATTTTTTGGAAAAAAATTGAAGAAGAAATATTAATCAGAAGGCACGCAACAACTCTCGTTAAAATATTTTGCAAACTTTCCCTTAATTCCCAAGTTATTTTTAAAAGTATGAAAGTATCAGACGACACTTTCTAAAGGAACTCTGAGTGTGAATGGGTTAAGGACCCAGAACTTGTCAGACTGTGAAACCTCTCATTGTGAACACTCCGCAAATGTGAACACCTTCTCACAATATTCTATTGTGAATAAAATGTCCCGGTCCCGTTTGTACCTTCTACAGTATAAAAAGACCTCTGAGATGTGAGCACTGCCTAAAGTGAATGCTTTTTCCCTGGTTCCAAGGTGTTCACATCTAAGAGGTTTTATTGTATTTTACATGACAAAATATCTGTATGGACCAATAAAATATCTAAGTAAAGTAACAGCTGTGAGTATCCCACTGTCTTGAAAAAGGCATACACTTACATAATTGGGACAGCATACATATAAAAGTTTATAGAAAAAATTCCATTCTCAGTAAACAAATGAGTTTCAGATCGTAATGTTATGATAACTTTTATGGCACACTCTCTCTTTAGCGCTCCATTATCAACATGTAAAATATAGCTCTCTTAAAACAATCATCATTAAAAGCTTAATGTCATTCAGGTGATTTCCTTCAATCAATATCATGGTGAATCTGTGTCTACACAGCAATAAAAAGTCAAATGGTACATGAATATTTTGGTCGAGCGTTTGCTGTCTGTTTGTGCATAAACAGTTGACCACTATATCGGTCAACAAATTTTCCTGTGCAATATTTGTGCACTATAATATTTGTGCACTATAATATTTATGCACAAATCCTCAACCAAACATTTGTGCACAAACGGTTGACAAATATTTCGGTCGAACGTTTGTGCACATTACAATAATCCATTGAAATTGGTATGTCCCTTGATAGCATTCACCCCCCGCTTCCTTTCCAATACATTGGACAGCAAATGGCTGACCAATGTTTTAGTGGACAAACGGTCACGTGGGCAGATTTATATCCGTTTTTTATCAAGCTCATCTGGCTTTTTTGGTTGCTGTGAGCATTGATGGGTTAAATAAAAAAGATGAGACCCATTATGTACCATTGATATTGCTTTGAAGTTTCACAGTACAGGTGAGTTCCAAAAATCACCCCGCAGGGTCTGATACTTAGATTTCAGGCTAGGGGCCCGAAAAGGTCTTTTCATGAAAATTAGTGGTCAAAAACAGGATTTCTGGGCCCCTAGACTGAAAAATTTAGGGGCCCATAGCAAAATCTAGGGGCATATCCCCCCGGGCCCCTGGGAAAGTCGAAACCTGCAGCCCGACGGTTGCTGCTTAGAGTACTGTTATGTGCTTGGCAATAACCTAGTCAACTGATTTGTACCTATACCAAGCAGTACAATAAAATTAACCCTGCTCTTCCTAACACCCGATATATCCGGTGCTACATATCTTGCCTGTGTGACCAATACCCTTGCACTTAGCAAAATAAAAACTACATAGGTCGATTAAGGGGTATTGAATTTTACTAGTTATCAAGGTTTTACCTTTTACTATGTTTCTATTTCAGTTTGTAAAGCACATCATTGAAACAGTAATAGAAATCTATGAAATCCTTCTGATTTGGTGGTTAGACCCACAATATCCCTGGTGCCAGGGGATAGGTTCCCCCGTATGGGGGTCTAGCATGACAAGGGTTAAAAAGGACCCTAACGTAACCAGATATAGCATCAAAAACCTATTTACCTAGTCATTCCATAATATCATAACATTTCTTGATTAATCAAACCAAGTCTTCTAAAGGGAATCTGCCGTGTTCTAGTGGTAACGACGCCTGGCTCCCAAGCTTGAGTTCGCAGGTTCAAGTGTCCGCTGTATCCCCAAAAGGTTGACCTGGTCGCTATATAAATGTGTGGCATTGCGGAGGACTGTCTATGGTCCTTTTCCAACTGGAATTATTCAGAAAGAGAAGGGATCTTCTTCCCAGTTCCGGGTTTCTATTTTATCATGATAAGATCGAAGCTGTTGAAAGCGACATCAAAAACAATGATGGAATAGACTGTTGGGTGGAAGCCATTCATTAACCCTTATGCTGCTGGTGGCTAATTTGGCCAATACAAAATAATGCAAAAAACCTAGAAAATGATTGAAACCCTGGCAAATGGGTACTCATCTGAGAGAACTCAGCGAGAGCTATCAAATGAATACCAATATGACAGAGTTTAGATGGTTTTCAAGGATAGTTGCATTCTTGGGATTTGGATGAAAGTAACCTCAGCATTGGAAGGGTTAATGCTTCCTGATTGGTCCAAATTCTGGGATTTCCACAAACACCGAATGTACGGAAGCCCCTGCAGAGGAAACGTACAAATGGGTTCGCACTATTTACTTTTACATCCACCGAATATTTTCCGGGATAGAAATATATATTATAAAAACCATTACATTCTAATATCATAGCATGCCTCTTAGGCCTTCATACACCACAATCACTATTACATCTTTGGTAATAGTTTTACAACATTTCCACAATAACTACCCCATTTAGAAGCATTAGGCCTAGAAAAAGTTGTTTGTTTCTTGTAACACGACCCTAACAATTTTAATCAAAAAAATACCCTTAACTTTTTTCTGCCCTTCCAACTCGAATTCAACATAAAACATGCATGAAACACATTTTTTGAAAAAAAAAATTTCCCTTTGAAATGAAAATATTTACTCCCCAGATTATTTTTTCAGACCATTACAGGAAACAAACCTGTTTTTCTATCTTTACAATAAGTTGCTTCTTCAAATCCTCACCGTTCTCGACAATAGCTATCTCATGTAGAAGTAATATCTTTACAATTAGGGCCTTCTTTACCATCCTCCTTCTCCACTTCGTTCTTTTCTGTGAAACACATTTTTTTCTGAAAATAATAAAAAAAAAAAAAAACAACAAAAAACATCCCCCCCCCCCCAAAAAAAAAAAAATCCAAAAAAAAAAAGATAAGAAAAACCCCAAAAATCCAAAAGAAAAATTACCTACCAACCTAATTTTTTTGAACCGTTAAAGGAAACACATTCTTTTAGGCTGTATCTTTACAATTAGAGCTTTCTTCAACCTCCCCTTTCTCCACTTTATTCTTTTCCTCAAGCTTTGCTTTTTCCTCCTCCTCTTGTTTTAACTTAGCCTCTGCGTCTTCTCTGCTCTTTTTGATTTCCGCGTCTGTCGTCGCTCGGGCCGCGTTGAGAATTACGTCCGCCCCATTCTTCAGCATGCGGGCCGCCAGCTCACGACCGATCTTCTCGGCAGCTTCTAGAGCCCCCTGGTGGGCGTTCTGGGCAACGATGCTCGCAAACATTCTAGGGCTGGTGGGTTTCTGAAAAAAAGAAATAAACAGGTTGATGAGTTGTAGCTTATTACATACAATACACAGATTAGCCCTTCAAATGCTGGGACTACTTTCGCCCAAAGTACAAGGACGCAAAGATTTTTGAAAACCATCTAAAACCCTCTCATGTTGGTATTCATTGGATAGCTCTCACTGAGTACTCTCAGATGAGTACCCATGTGCCAGGGTTTCAGTCATTTTTTCATATCCTTTGCATCATTTTGTATTGGCCAAATTAGTCACCAGCAGCAAAAAGGTTAGAAAAAAATGTCAAATTTTGGCACCTAAGAAGAAATGCTTAAAAAATAAATGGTCGCAATTGGATTGTAATTTGTTGTAATGTTTAGATTAGCAAGAATATGCGAAATATAATCTTAGAGTGTCATGTCATGTTGCTATTCATTGGATAGCTCTCGCTGAGAACTCTCTCATGAGAACGCATGTGCCAGGGTTTCAGTCATTTTTCAGGTTTTTTGCACCATTGGTATTGGACAAATAGTTACCAACAGCATAAGGGTTAAGCATAACTGGGTTGTGTTGTGAGATGCGCCCCTACCTTTCTAGGTGGTTCGTCAGAGACGTCCTCAGTGGGCAGGCTGACGGTGTCTGAGTCTAGGACACATTCTGTCCCACCAGTAACCTATAGGTACCAGTATACTGTTGTGGACCCCTAAAGCATGTGTTGTGAGATGACTATCCCCTACCTACCTTTCTAGGTGGTTCGTCAGAGACGTCCTCAGTGGGGAGGCTGACGGTGTCTGAGTCTAGGACACATTCTCTCCCACCAGTAACCTATAGGTACCAGTATACTGTTGTGGACCCCTAAAGCATGTGTTGTGAGATGACTATCCCCTACCTACCTTTCTTGGTGGTTCGTCAGAGACGTCCTCAGTGGGGAGGCTGACGGTGTCTGAGTCTAGGACGCATTCTGTCCCACCAGTAACCTATAGGTACCAGTATACTGTTGTGGACCCCTAAAGCATGTGTTGTGAGATGACTATCCCCTACCTACCTTTCTTGGTGGTTCGTCAGAGACGTCCTCAGTGGGGAGGCTGACGGTGTCTGAGTCTAGGACGCATTCTCTCCCACCAGTAACCTATAGGTACCAGTATACTGTTGTGGACCCCTAAAGCATGTGTTGTGAGATGACTATCCCCTACCTACCTTTCTAGGTGGTTCATCAGAGACGTCCTCAGTGGGCAGGCTGACGGTGTCTGAGTCTAGGACACATTCTGTCCCACCAGTAACCTATAGGTACCAGTATACTGTTGTGGACCCCTAAAGCATGTGTTGTGAGATGACTATCCCCTACCTACCTTTCTTGGTGGTTCGTCAGAGACGTCCTCAGTGGGGAGGCTGACGGTGTCTGAGTCTAGGACGCATTCTGTCCCACCAGTAACCTATAGGTACCAGTATACTGTTGTGGACCCCTAAAGCATGTGTTGTGAGATGACTATCCCCTACCTACCTTTCTAGGTGGTTCGTCAGAGACGTCCTCAGTGGGGAGGCTGACGGTGTCTGAGTCTAGGACGCATTCTGTCCCACCAGTAACCTATAGGTACCAGTATACTGTTGTGGACCCCTAAAGCATGTGTTGTGAGATGACTATCCCCTACCTACCTTTCTTGGTGGTTCGTCAGAGACGTCCTCAGTGGGGAGGCTGACGGTGTCTGAGTCTAGGACGCATTCTGTCCCACCAGTAACCTATAGGTACCAGTATACTGTTGTGGACCCCTAAAGCATGTGTTGTGAGATGACTATCCCCTACCTACCTTTCTTGGTGGTTCGTCAGAGACGTCCTCAGTGGGGAGGCTGACGGTGTCTGAGTCTAGGACGCATTCTCTCCCACCAGTAACCTATAGGTACCAGTATACTGTTGTGGACCCCTAAAGCATGTGTTGTGAGATGACTATCCCCTACCTACCTTTCTTGGTGGTTCGTCAGAGACGTCCTCAGTGGGGAGGCTGACGGTGTCTGAGTCTAGGACGCATTCTGTCCCACCAGTAACCTATAGGTACCAGTATACTGTTGTGGACCCCTAAAGCATGTGTTGTGAGATGACTATCCCCTACCTACCTTTCTTGGTGGTTCGTCAGAGACGTCCTCAGTGGGGAGGCTGACGGTGTCTGAGTCTAGGACGCATTCTCTCCCACCAGTAACCTATAGGTACCAGTATACTGTTGTGGACCCCTAAAGCATGTGTTGTGAGATGACTATCCCCTACCTACCTTTCTAGGTGGTTCATCAGAGACGTCCTCAGTGGGGAGGCTGACGGTGTCTGAGTCTAGGACGCATTCTCTCCCACCAGTAACCTATAGGTACCAGTATACTGTTGTGGACCCCTAAAGCATGTGTTGTGAGATGACTATCCCCTACCTACCTTTCTTGGTGGTTCGTCAGAGACGTCCTCAGTGGGGAGGCTGACGGTGTCTGAGTCTAGGACGCATTCTCTCCCACCAGTAACCTATAGGTACCAGTATACTGTTGTGGACCCCTAAAGCATGTGTTGTGAGATGACTATCCCCTACCTACCTTTCTTGGTGATTCGTCAGAGACGTCCTCAGTGGGGAGGCTGACGGTGTCTGAGTCTAGGACGCATTCTGTCCCACCAGTAACCTATAGGTACCAGTATACTGTTGTGGACCCCTAAAGCATGTGTTGTGAGATGACTATCCCCTACCTACCTTTCTTGGTGGTTCGTCAGAGACGTCCTCAGTGGGGAGGCTGACGGTGTCTGAGTCTAGGACGCATTCTCTCCCACCAGTAACCTATAGGTACCAGTATACTGTTGTGGACCCCTAAAGCATGTGTTGTGAGATGACTATCCCCTACCTACCTTTCTAGGTGGTTCGTCAGAGACGTCCTCAGTGGGGAGGCTGACGGTGTCTGAGTCTAGGACGCATTCTGTCCCACCAGTAACCTATATAGGTACCAGTATACTGTTGTGGACCCCTAAAGCATGTGTTGTGAGATGACTATCCCCTACCTACCTTTCTAGGTGGTTCATCAGAGACGTCCTCAGTGGGGAGGCTGACGGTGTCTGAGTCTAGGACGCATTCTGTCCCACCAGTAACCTATATAGGTACCAGTATACTGTTGTGGACCCCTAAAGCATGTGTTGTGAGATGGCTATACCCTACCTACCTTGGTGGTTCGTCAGAGACGTCCTCAGTGGGGAGGCTGACGGTGTCTGAGTCTAGGACGCATTCTGTCCCACCAGTAACCTATATAGGTACCAGTATACTGTTGTGGACCCCTAAAGCATGTGTTGTGAGATGGCTATACCCTACCTACCTTTCTTGGTGGTTCGTCAGAGACGTCCTCAGTGGGGAGGCTGACGTGTCTGAGTCTAGGACACATTCCGTCCCACCAGTAACCTATATAGGTACCAGTATACTGTTGTGGACCCCTAAAGCATGTGTTGTGAGATGGCTATCCCCTACCTACCTTTCTTGGTGGTTCATCAGAGACGTCCTCAGTGGGGAGGCTGACGTGTCTGAGTCTAGGACGCATTCCAACCCACCAGTAACCTATAGGTACCAGTATACTGTTGTGGACCCCTAAAGCATGTGTTATTAGATGACCATATTCCTACCTACCTTTCTAGGTGGTTCGTCAGAGACGTCCTCAGTGGGGAGGCTGACCGTGTCTGAGTCTAAGACACATTCCAACCCACCAGTAACCTATAGGTACCAGTATACTGTTGTGGACCCCTAAAGCATGTGTTATTAGATGACCATATTCCTACCTACCTTTCTTGGTGGTTCGTCAGAGACGTCCTCAGTGGGCAGGCTGACGGTGTCTGAGTCAAGGACACACTCCGTCCCGTCCAGGCTGAACACTCCTCCCTGTACAAACAACTGCAAGAAAGAAAGAAACAGAACAATATTAGCTACCTTACTTACTAGAAAGGAATTGGTTTTACAGCACTTTAAAAAATTTAGGTCATATCATGATGAGAGATAGAAACCCAGATCCCGGAAGAAAAAACCTTCTCTTCACCCCTAGAGAAATTTCCCAACCTTTAATTTACTTAATACAAAATAGCCAAAAATATGTATGTGTGAATCGACTGACTGTGAGACTTGCTGAAAAATTAGAACGTTTGCATACAATATCCTTTCGGAAGGACTGGTGGCAAATTACCGTATTCTTCCGATTAAGCGCACGGTGCAGATAGAGGTTGGGAAATTTTTCTGAAGTAGGGGTGTTGCCGATCTTCTGTTTTACCGCACACCTCAATGATTGCCGATCGGAGAGCATTGGCCGTGTATTGCGCCTTTGCGCTCTCACTGTTCAGTAAGCTCAGACGTTTGCAGCTAAAATCGTGCACGTGAGATCGTTTATTGGTCAAAAGTACGATCATGCGGCAAATATGAACAGTGAGAGCGCGAAGGAACTGCTGAAATTCAGCGCTGGTTTGCAGACGCGGCAAGAGGAAAGATATGTCATTTTGCTTTTCTTACTTCTTCTGGGGGGAAGTTTTACAAGTTTTTCGTAACATTTGCGCCGGTCATTCACCCTCTAACTGTGAAAAATAGGCCCTGTGCGCTTATTTGGGCATGTGCGCTTAATCAGAAGAATACGGTATGTACTTAACAAACTCTTTGTCATGCCTCAAGAGTTCATGAATATGCAATCAAGGTGTCCACTCAATTTGCAGTCAACGTACACTCATTGGCTTTATGGCATGGTCTTAGCCAGCAGGGCGTCTGGGTGCCTTTTTGGACACCCAAACCCTTAAAAAGAACCCCTCAGGACACCCAATTTTTTTTGTGTGTAATTTCTAAAAAATCTTAATCTCAAGCTTGTAATTGAATTTTTTCATCTCCTTACAATTCCCATGACATTGTTTAATGATATCATGCCTCATTTTGATGAATTTATACATGTTTATGGTTGAAATATGAGTATATTGTGATCCCTCTTAAAAATTTGGATGCCCAAAAATTTTACAACTACCAATTTTAGGCACCCAGTTTCTAAATCCTGGCTAAGACACTGCCTTATGGCAATATCTTAGAACAAAAGAAGCCAGCACGGCATTAGAGACCCTCAAATCCAAACCAGTAGTAGGAGTTCTCATACGTAATAAGACTGGCAGGACCAGTAAAATTTGGAAGGAGCCAGGGAAGGAAGGAAGGAATGGGATTTTACGTCGCTTTCAACAGCTTAGGTCATATCGCGACGAGATAGAAACCCGGAACCGGGAAGAAATTCCCTACTCTTCATGAATAGTTCCAAAGGGTCTTTCAGTTGCAGAAGGACAGTAGACAGTCCTACACAATACCGCACATTTATATAGCGACCAGGCCAACCCGCTTGGGGACCCAGCGGAGAGACTCGAACCTGCGAACTCACGCTTGGGAGCCAGGCATCGTAACCACTAGGCCACGGCGGATCCCTAGGAAGGAGCCAGTGAGCTGACCTGGCATGAAAAAATATTGAAAGTAAATCAGTGCACTCACCTCTCGGTTACTCTTCAGCTCTGTGTATATAGCCACCGGTACACTGCATCCCCCTTCCTGGAGAAAAGACAAACACATCAATTAAGGTCTTACCATACTCAGAGTTTCCTTAGAAAGTATCGTCTGCTACTTTCATACTTTTGAAAATAACTTGGGAATAAAGCAAAAGTTCTTAACCCTTATGCTGCTGGTGGCTAATTTGGCCAATACAAAATGGTGCAAAAAAGCTGGAAAATGAATGAAACCCTGGCACATGGGTACTCATCTGAGACTACTCAGCAAGAGCTATCCAATGAATACCAACATGACAGGGTTTAGATGATAAAATCTTTGCATCCTTGTGCTTTGGACGAAAGTAGCCTTAGCACTGGAAGGGTTAAAATATTTGGAGGAGAGTTGTCGTTTGACCTCTGTTTAACATTTCTCCTTCAAATATTTTCCCCTAAAACTCCTTGTTAGAAAAATATATAAAAAATCGTCAGGCCTGTTTTGGCCGCTGTTAGCATTAATGGGTTAAGGTCTTACCATACTCTCTACACCTACTGAGTATTGGACAAACTTAAATAATTCATTGCAATTATAAAACCAGTCCCTGCTCAAAGTTCCCTCCGATTCATAAATAAAATACCGCTTACATACCGGTAGCGGGTCATTTTGTGGGGCTCCCCAGAAAACAATGAGTACGGTCTAAAATATGTTTTGTTTCCTGTAATGGTCAAAAAGAAATTGAGTACGGAGGTAGGTAATTTTTTTTTATTATTTCTTTTTTTTTTAAATGTGTGTTTCATGCATGTTTTATATTGATTTGGAGTTGGAAGGGTGGAAAAAGGGTAGGGATTTTTTTTTGAGTAAAATCTTATTAGAGCCGGGGCATAGAAAACAAGCAACTTTTTAGGCCTAAAAAATCAGGGATGATGTTTTGTAAAATCATTCTTATTCTCCAAGGTATCATCAAAAGTATCAAAGAATGTAGACAACAAATTTCGAGAGAAATTCTTAAGCATTAATGGGTTAACCTTTCCAATGCTAAGGCTACTTTGGTCCAAACTACAAGGACGCAAATATTTTAGACAATCATCTAAACCCTGTCATGTTGGTATTCATTAGATAGCTTTCACTGAGTAGTCTCAGATGAGTACCCACATGCCAGGGTTTCAATCATTTTAAAACTAATTGTGTCATTTTGTATTGGCAAAATGAGCTTCCAGCAGCATAAGGGTTAATCTCCAGGGTATCATCAAAAGTATCAAAGATCCAGACAACAAATTTCATGAGTACTTCTAAAGTATATAAAATTGGCCATCGTAAAATTTTTGGGCGTCCAAATTTTTAAGGGATACCACAATTAATACTCAGATATCAACCATAAACATGTATATATTTATCAAAATAAGGCATGATATCCTTATACAAAGTCATGGGAATAAAATGATGATGAAAAAATTCGATTTTAAGCTTGAGATAGACATTTAAAGAAATTCCTCACAAAATCTTTTGGGTGTCCTGAGGGGTGCTTTTTAAGGGTTTGGGTGTCCAAAAAGGCACCCAGTTGCCCTGCTGGCTAAGACCATGATTAATAATGGGTTATACAGTTAAACTACAACAAGTGGTTCTTACAAGTTGTCTGAGGAATGCCCTCTCTGCCACACAGCAGGTGAGGGTCTCTGTGTGGTGCAGCTTGGAGATGAGATCTAGGGTGTCCTGGTCGTCAAGGCGACACTCTACCGCCATGGCGCCCTGGCTGATAGCGTACATACACTCATCACGTTGCAACTCCTGAAATATACGACAGAAAACCCTCTTATTCATACAACCCTCACATACATACACTCATCTCGCTGCAACTCCTGAAAATACAGCAGAAATAACAGCAAACATTACTAGTGATGCATTTCTCTGAGAATGAAACGGTACAACATGGTATCTGTACTAATGAAAGGGTACAATATTTAATGGTACCATATACGGTACTTAACTAGTCGTGTTTAGGATCCGGAACAAACCCTAATAAATGATAAATTCACAGTTATTAGTATAATTGAGAGTACCTGTATGGAATGAAATATTACGGTACTTTCAGAAACAATACTACTACCAGTAACTCTTAACGGTATCCAACCCTAAACATTACTCTATCCATACAACCCTCAGATTATCATTCAATAATTTAACCAGGTTTCAAAGAGGAAATACAATCCTATTCTGAATAGATATTCCTGAGCCACCAGTTGTTCCTGAGAATAGTAATTATAGTAATTAACATTACTATGAACAACGATCTATTACTGTGCCATCAATCAGTAGCAAAATCTTCAGTCTTTCCAGAAGTGAAATGTATGGACTAGGTGTACAAAATGGCATCATTCAGCTACCCACCTGAGATATTCTGTCCTGCCAGCCCATCCTGTCTAGACCAGCTACAGCAAGGATGATGGCAGCGTAGGTGTCGGCTTCATCCAACTTCCGTAGGCGAGTATTCAGGTTACCTCTCTGAACAATGGTTAAGGAAATCAAAATTCAGCCCGAATAACCAATGACAACCAACTTTATCATCAGCTCCACTCTGATTCTAGCAGCTGATTGGTCAATTTCTTCAAAGAAATGTTGTACTGGACTGAATTGGGCTTCTAACATTGGTTTTAACAATTGTCAGTGTTAGGAACCCAATATAAATCCTATATTGGGATCATAACAATGACCCCCAATATATTTATACTGCTTCCAGTAGTCCCATGGCAACCGTTGTTGGGCATACCATAGCAACAGAAGGATTTCAAAATGACAGCCACTGCTGATCGTATCGCCGCTGATGATAAATTGTCATCCTTGTTGTAAAAATGGTACACGACAGATGTCTTCATTCAGCCAGGTGCATCAGGTAGGCCTTGTGAGATCACAACTGGCTTCTCACAGCAGACATCTTGCCATATACCGCTTTCACAACAGGGATAACTTATAATATATCATAAGATAGATAAACCGTCTACGAAAGTGTGAACGAAAAAAAGCGATAGTAGGTAGGATTCTGCATGAAAAATCAAAAGACTTGAATGAGAATTGTTGGATGAGTATTGATGTAAATTTCTCCTCAAATAGAAGGCACAAACAAAAACCAATTGGGATGTACCTTCCATTAGAGCTGCACTCACAAACTCGAGTGGCTCGAGCCCTGGGGTAAACTCGCCGAGCTCGAGCTGAAATGTTCAAATCGTGAGCTCGTCTATGTTGGGAACACAAACATACCACAGATCACCTAACACACATTATCAACATACATAACTGCTTATTGCTGTCATGTCTTTTTTGCAATCTTCAATGTATACATTCAAGAGGTGTTGAGTGTTATACTGACCTTTGTACCTCGTCAGCACATTTCAAAATTAAATAAACATGGCAATGTTAATAAATCTCCACCAATACATATTTATTTCTTGAAAGCTGGGCTGGAAAATAAGTATTTCTTTGGAAAATTGGAACGTCCGTGAGCTCATGAGCTCACGAGTCAAACGGGTGGTGAGCTCATGAGTTGATCTACCTCCGTGAGTGCAGCTCTACCTTCCATTGTCTTACCTGTCAAAGGTCCTGCCAATACTAGTTAAAGATAAACCCCTAAAATACCACACCAATGCATATAGAAACATAATAAGAGACTAAAAGGATACAATATCTTTGAACTTTAGGTGGGGGTATTTTTTCTTGAGTTGCGCTGCTCGCCGCACAGAACTTGTACCAATGACACTGCAAATTAAAGAAAAGAAATACCAGTAAGATATACAAAAAAAAGATAACTAATTTCAGTATTTGTAAGAGGACTGTATTTTTGTAAGTCAACTATGTACTCCTTTCTCATTTCAGTCACCCATTACTTAATATATCATGTCTGGAGATCTACTTGAAGAGTGTCAGGTAAATGGTAAAACTGCTGTTTCTGAGTAACTACACTGTTTCTGAGCATCTGTATCATTTCAAGACAAATGCAACTCCCTCTAATTAGACATGATATTCATGGGTTCCGAACTGAAAGTTCATTCATAATGATAGTCCAAAAGTACAAAGTTGTCCTATACTTTTGTGTTGTATTGATATGGAATCATATACTGTAAATCACTTAAATATGGCGTGAACATTATATAGCGTAGTTATGGTACTGCTCTGGAATAATGTGATCTAAGTATAGCGGTGAACGGAAACAGCAGCATCAGTTCAACTAAGAATTTAATAAAGACGTGTATTGTACAATAGCGCATATGGGAAGAGCGCTATTATCGCCATCTTATTGTTCCCGCTATACTTAAGTGATTTACAGTATTGTGTGTGCAGTACTTACCTATTTTCAGGTAGAGATTTGAGGGTTTTACCCTTGTTACTGGGGTGCATAACTACAGCGTCATAAGGGCTGTCCCTCCTGAAACAGAGAGAGAGAGAGAGAGAAATTATAAATTATAATCACATGTAAAAACACATCCTACATTAAAAGACAAGATAAAAATATATAGATGTTTGATAGGGCTAGAAGTGACAGTAATATACCAACCTTTATGACCAAAATCTTCTATAGATCTACAAAAAAATAATGTGACAGTCACATTGTGACTATAGTTTGACTATATTTTCCCCAAGCTTGGCATTTTATGATATATACTCAGATTTCAACCATAAAGTCATAAACATGTATAAACTTATCCAAATAAGGCATAATATCCTAATAGAATGTCATGGGAAATATATTGAGATGTAAACTTCAATTACATGCTTGAGATTGACATCTTAAGAAATACCTCACTAAAAATATTAGGTGTCTTGAGGGGTGATTTTTGAGGGTTTCGGTGTCCCAATGACGCCCTGGTTAATCCTTATTCTGCTGGTGGCTAATTCTGCCAATACAAAATGATACAAAAAACCTGAAAAATGACTGAAACTCTTGCACATGGGTACTCATCATAGAGTACTCAGTGAGAGCTTTCCAATTAATACCAACAAGACAGGATTTAGAAATATCTTTGCATCCTTGCAGGGTTCGACTTTCCAAGGGGCCCAGGGGCATATGCCCCTAGATTTTGCTGTGGGCCCCTAGATTTTTCAGACTAGGGGCCCGAAAAAGTATATATGATAACCAGAAATCCTGCTTTTGACCACAATTTTTTATCAAAATACCTTTTCGGGCCCCTAGCCTAGTATCTAAGTGTCAGACCCTGCCTTGTGCTTTGGACGAAAGTGGCCCCAGCATTGGAAGGGTTTAAAGATGCTATGGTCCTAATACTTACTTGATAACTGCGCCTAGGGCCATGCCATCTGGCAAAGTGGAGGGAAGGTCCTTAAGGGAGTGGACCACCAGGTCTACTCTCTTATCCATTAAGGCAAATTCCAGCTCTTTGGTGAATAAACTTTTTTCTCCAATCTGGAAGGGAAAAGAGTTAATGAGAAATGTCAGTGCATGGTCAGACTTGTAACATAATGAACATACCCTGAGATAGGACATCTATGCTCAGGGTATATATATATACATATATATATATATATATATATATATATATATATATATATATATATATATATATATATATATATATATATATATATATATATATATATACAGGGCACGACGTTAACTTTTGCAGCGACTTGCCCCGTAGGGCAAGTGAAATTCAATGTTTACTTGGCCTACTCCAACTTTCACTTGCCCTTGAAAAATTGTATATAAAAAAATTATAATATTTCATTTGAAACCAAGTAGAACATGGTTCTGGCATGTGAAAGCATATTTTCTAGGACAAGCTTGGATGGCAGACCACAAAACATTCTCAAAAGTAAACCTGAAGTATACAAAATGTTCTTTCCCAGTGGGGCAAGCAAGATGCAGTTTTCACTTGCCCCACAGCTATAATTTACAAATTCTACTTGCCCGGGACTACTAGTACTAAGCCAACTGCCCTCCCTATACCCTTAATGTAAAATATTACCTAATTTACTTCAATTGCTTTAATAATTCAAGTGTTAAGTCTACTTGTAGTACATGCTATAATTTGAGTAGCCATAAACTTGCGGCCATTCAGACAGTAATCCTATCTGAAAGGTCAGATTCACTGGGAATGAGTATGGGTCTTAGCAAGTTAGCCCTTAAAATGCTGAGGCTACTTTCATCCAAAGCACAAGGAGGCAGGGGCTTAGCCACCCATGCGTCCAGCGTGTCATTTGGACACCCAGAACACTGTTTTTCGACAGTTTGGACACCTAAAGATTTATGTCAGAACCTTTTCTTAGAAGATAGAGGATGTAGAAGATATAGTGTCACTTTTATAAGACACACAAAGCAGTTACTGGCCTAAAAAAGCAAAAACTGTAAATATATAGGGTTTATTTTATTATGTACTTTGTACCACACATTGGATACACAAAAGTCTATGAAACCTCTATTTGGACACCCTGTTTCCAAATATTGGCTAAGACCATGCAAGGAGGCAAAGATTTTTGAAAACTATCTAAACCCTGTCATATTGGTACTCATTAGATATCTCTTACTGAGTACTCTCAAATGAGTACCCATTTGCCAGGCTTTCGGTCATTTCTCAGCTTTTCTGCATCGGCAAGATTAGCAACCAGCAGTATAAAGGTTAAAAAGGAATATCTATTTCATGAAAAGATCATAAGAAAAATACTGAACGGAGAAATCACTATTGCTGCACAACCAGAAACTTTTCCTTCCTTTTAACTTTTCCATGCTTCATTACCAAATGTATCATGCAAGGTTCTTCAGGGCTCAAAACTAAGGGTTGCCGGGAGCCCAGGGCTCAAATACTCCTGCAGCTCCCTCAAATTTCTGCAGGGAGCCCAAAGATGTACTGGTTTCTATACACAACACCTTTGGGTAGCATTTGAAGATGCTATTGGGCTCCCTGGAAAAACTCTTAATTTCAAGCCCTGTTCTTCCTTGTTGATAGGTTCAGGGCAAGAAAATTTGAACTCATAAGTTGGTTGTTAATGTATTAACCCAAATATGTTCACACTCAGAGATCCTCTAGAAAGTATCGTCTGCTATTTTCATACTTTTGGAAATAAATAAAGCAAAAGTTTCCAAAATATTTGAAGGAGAGTTGATCTTTTGCTTCTGGTCAACATTTCTCCTTCAAATTTTTTCCGGAAAATGCTTCTGTAGGTAAGATATTTACCAATTTGTCAGGCCTGTTTTGGCCGCTCTGAGTGTTAATGGGTTAAGATACAAAAAAATCTGAAGATCTGGCAAATAAACAAATTGTGTCTTTCATAAAATGTTTCTCAGGTAAAAACTATGCTGGTTTGCAAAATTATGACTGAAACTGTTTGTTGCTGTCATAGACTCATAGTATATCCATTATACGCATCAGGGATAAAGTACGTAAATAATTACTTAGCCTCAACAGAAATATTTCTAGCAAGCTTATTGGCTGAAAGCAGGGCATATCAGTTGATCCCTAGCCGTGACCCATACCCCAGGTCACGATGCACGATCTGCTGGAGGCGAATACCCCGTTTGAATAGTCTCAGTTTAACCCTTATGCTGCTGGTTGCTAATTTGGCCTATACAAAATAATGCAAAAAAACTAAAAGAAAATGACTGAAGCCCTGTCAAATGGGTACTCATCTGAGAAATCTTGGCAAGAGCTATCTAATGAATACCAACATGACAGGGTAATTTAGATGGTTTTCAAAAATATTTGCGATTTTGCGTACTTGTGCATTGGGCGAAAGTAGGCTCAGCATTGGAAGGATTAGAAGGAATGTAGGGTTGACCAGATCTCAGTGAGGACTTACCTTGGAGAGAGCTTTGTCAAGGATCTTATCCCCAGTTGTGGACATAGATTCTACAAATATAACAATAATAATAATAATAATAATAATGATAATGACAATAATAATAATAATAATAATAATAATAATAATAATAATAATAATAATAATAATAATAATAATGATAATAATATTAATAACAATAATAATAATAATTTATCCCCTGCCCTCCATTTGTGTGATGGAATGAACAAGAAAATGACTTTTCTGTATAGTACTATATATATTTGTATCAATTAACTGTTTTCATGCTACAGTTTTATTAGTACAGTAACTATAGAATAAATACTGGATTTTTCTTGTGTTATAGTATCTCTGAATTTACATGAAGAAATCTTACTTGCCATGTAGGGCAGGCACAATTGATTTTTACCTGCCCTACAGCCATTTAGAAAAGTATGGCTGCCCGGGGCAGTAGGGCAGCCCTTAATGTCAGGCCCTGAATTATAAATGGGGGCATGAAAGTAACTTATAAACAGCCTAAACAACAATGACCTTACTTAACCTCAAAATAATCTCAAGCTCAGCTTGTCCTTAGGGTAGAACCTATCAATAAGGCCAAAAAGATGTGTTATGTTTGTGGTTACCCTACCGACCCTGTTTTGACCCCCCTACCGAGAAGTTTTTTTAAGCTTTGTTTGGTCTTAATGCAGATACACAAAAGAACTGCAGGTACACAAGGGACTTGTTTTACATCTTACAGTACTACAAGGACTATGTATAAACTCATATTAGCCCAACAATGATACATATAATCATACATGCACAATACAACCTAACTCAATATATATATATTGGCACTTCTTAAAATACCTGGCAATCAGCAAAAAAAAATATTTAAAAAAGCCTACAGACCGACCCTTCTTTGGGGGGGGGGGGGGGGGGGGTCATGTTACCACAAACATAACATTTATTTCTTTTGGCCTAAGGATTCTCAATCTCTAGGCTTATGATAAGGAAGACTCAAGAAGCTGATCTTACTGTGCTGAGCAGTATGCCATTTAAGGCAAGGTTTTCCATAGTTTGGCATCCTACCCTAATAAATTTATTTTAAATCTTTTATCATCAAAAACGTACCAAGGTGAGCACTCATCACCAAATTGCAAGTGTGTAACAGTGCTACTTGTAAACTTGAACATATGGTCTTAGCCAGGGGGGCATCTGAGCAGTATTTGGACACCCAAACCATAGAAAATCATCCCTTGAGGACAGTCCAGGGACTTAGCCAGGACCCGTCCTACCTGTCTTTTGGACAGGTAGTTTCCTAAAAACCTCCTGTTTGGACAGGCAAAATTTTGTTATGATGATTTTTCAATTTTGACTTTCTGTGTGTAATACCCAAATATTTTCCTAACAAACCATCTTCTAGGACATAGCTGAAGTGAAAATTGTCCTTTTTGACACACTAGGCTATTAATAGTAGCTTGTATGAGGATTTGAAGTAGATTAGTAGCTAAATCTGGCCAGGCAGAAATTTTTAAATTGCTGTTTTGGACATGCATTTTTGAAATCCTGGCTAAGACCCTGGAGGACACTCAATTTTTTGTGTTGAATTTCTTAAAATGTCAATTTTAATCATATCATTAATTTTTTTCCACCTCAATATAAAACCCATGGCACTGTATATGAACATTGCTTTATTTCATTAGGTAAATACATGCTTATGGTTGTAATCTGAGTACATTGTGGTCTCTTGAAAAATAGGATGCCCAAAAATTATAAAGAACTTTGCTAATTTTGGACACCCAGTAGCTAAATCGACCTAATACGACCCTGCAGTTGTACACCTCAATAAGTTCAGCTCCTCTGTAAATTGAACACAGTACACACTTAAGGCCTACTGAAATTGAGTTCCTAGACTCAAGTATGAGTGAGGATGGCTGTTGTCTGAACTAGGGATGTCATTGATATGAAATTTTATCGATTCGATTAATTGATATATATATCGATTCGATTCGATTCGATACACCGTAACGTGCTCGTAGGGCCCAATTATTTGTAGGGATGTCACTGATATCCCTTTTTTTCAATTTGATTAATTGCTATACTCTTTCCGATATATATCGATTGGATTCGATTCAGTTCGATAACCTGTGTCATGCCTGAGTAAAGTACACCATTCCTTCCAATTTCTCTTACAAAAGCCATAGAAAAATTGTTCAATACTTAGTCAGAGTTTCACATTGCGTTAGTTTAACATGAAAATATCTGGGAAAGGTGTGTTTTTTATTAATAATCATACGCCATTATTGGGTTGCAGAATATCGATTATTTCGATTCGATACCCAATCATTCCATTCGATTTAATTGACAAAGTGAAAATGTCGATCGATCGATTTGTCGACTATCGATGACATCCCTAGTCTGAACACCTGAATAAAGTGAACACTATTTCTGGCCTGGAGGTGTCATTGAGCTCAATGTGTACAGGCTATACCCTACTGTATAATAGCTACAAAGCTAAGCTTACAAACGTAAGGCCTAAAGAAAAGTTTGTTTCCTGTAACCCGACAATAAGACGTTTTTACTCAAATAATCGCTAGGTATCCTTAATTTTATCTGCCCTTCCAACTCCCAATTAACATAAAACATGCATGAAGCACACATTTTTTGAAAAAATCAATAAATAATCAAAACAATTTTTTTGATAAACAAATTACCCTATTTTTTTTCGGATCGTTACAGGAAACAAACAATTTTTTAAAGTCTAATCTTGCAAATGTAACCTCTCTGTGTTTTATTTTATCAGGCAGCAGCACTTATCAGACTGTACGTGTATCTCTGACACAGCAGGTATTATCAGTGATGTTGTGTCACCTTGTCCTGTATCTGCAGCACATAAGGCAATCAGATTGATCACCTTATAGTTTATCCAAACGTTGTTTCCACCTATCCAACTCCCAAGCAACATAAAACATGTATGAAACACATTTTTTGAAAAGAACGAATAAATAATTTTTTAGTTTTTTTTCCATTTTTTTCCTTCCTACCTACACTATTTTTTCAGACCATTACAGGAAACAAACACATTTTAGGCCTAACATTTCATCTGTGCTGTATTTTTATCAGGCAGCAGTATTTATCAGACTGTACGTGTATCTCTTGCACAGCAGGTAATCAGACTGATCACCTTATCGTGTCCTGAGAAATACAGCAGGCTTCACAGTGCACACTCATAAATCACACTACACACGCTCAAACACAAGGTCAACCGGAAGGTCAACCACTAGTTTAGGCCTAAAAAAGCTTGTTCCTTTCCTGTAACTGTTCGAAAAAATAGGGAAGGTAGGTAGGTAGGAAAAAATGGGTTTTTTTTATCTTTTAATTTTTCAAAAATTTGTGTATCATGCATGTTTTATGTTCATTGAGAGTTGAAAGGGCGGTTATCTTTTGAGTGAAAACTTGCTAAGGTCAGGTTACAGAAAACAAACAACTTTTTTAGGCCCTACGTTAAATAGCAAGGACTTAAACAGAAGCAAAGTTATGATATTTTCCTTGTACAGGATTTCAAAAAATATTACTATGAGAAAACGGAAAATGAGATGTACAACTTGTTATTGACAAATAGATTATTTTTGACCTGTACAGCTAAAAGATAATTTGAACAACAACAACAACAACAAAAGCTGCTAGCCAGGCCATTATAGCTATCAGGGTGTCTGGGCATCATTTGGACACCCCAACCCCCTTTTTTTAAATCAGACATGTTGACAGGGTCTTATGCCAGAAGGGTGTCTGGGCATCATTTGGACACCCCAACCCCCTTTTTTTAAATCAGACATGTTGACAGGGTCTTATGCCAGAAGGGTGTCTGGGCATCATTTGGACACCCCAACCCCCTTTTTTTAAATCAGACACGGAGACAGGGTCTAGGCCAAGAGGGTGTCAGGGCATCATTTGGACACCCCAACCCCATTAAATCAGACATGGAGACACAATCTTAAGCCAACAGGGTGTCTGGGCATCATTTGGACACCCCAACCCCCTTTTTTTAAATCAGACATGTTGACAGGGTCTTAAGCCAACACGGTGTCTGGGCTGCATTTGGACACCCCAACCCTTTTTTAAATCAGACATGGAGACAGGGTCTTAAGCCAACACGGTGTCTGGGCTGCATTTGTACACCCGAACCCCCTTTTTAAATAAGACATGGAAACAGGGTCTTAAGCCAGCAGGGACGTGTCTGGGCATCATTTGGACACCTCACCCCAATTTTTAAATCAGACATGGAGACAGGGTCTTAAGCCAGTAGGGTGTCTGGGCATCATTTGGACACCCCAACCCCTTTTCTTAAATCAGACATGAAGACAAGGTCTTAAGCCAGCAGGGTATCTGCATGGGCATCATTTAGACATCTAAACCTTCACATATCACACATAGTTCGGGACACCCAAATCATTTTTGTGAGAAATTTCTCATTCATGAGTCAATTCCAAACAAATAATTGCAAGTTAACGGCTCAGAATCTGCCGTGACATATCTTAAGGCTACAGTAATATTATGAAATTTTCAATACATAAATAGATGTTTGTTATTGGAATTTGAGTTAACTGGTGTTTCCCTTGAATATAAGACACCCAAAAGTTATAAGATAGACGTAACTGTCAGTCTGACAGTTCGGTACATCCAGTTTCTAATTCCTAGCATGTACCCTACATAGATATTAGGGCTGTGCTCATCAGCCATTTTTTTTCGATCCGATTAATTGACTATTTTTTTTCGATGTCGATGTTTCTGATTCGATAATGTCACGCGCGTTAGTGCTTGGAAAAGTGTGGTGGGGGCCGGACCAGCACCATGTAAA
The DNA here is from genome assembly GCA_963942565.1 of Maea johnstoni. Lineage (NCBI taxonomy): Eukaryota > Metazoa > Annelida > Polychaeta > Spionida > Magelonidae > Maea > Maea johnstoni. Next base: position 11,241,142 of record OZ012689.1, on the reverse strand, counting down.
ATACATAGCGTGGCCCTCACCACACTTTTCCAAGCGTTACCGCGCGCGATAGTGTCTATCACAGTGCAGTATTAATGGCGGCCGCCTTAGCGCCGCATTTCTTTTGAGATATAAAAGCACAAGGTAGGCTCTTGTGAATTTTTGGGGGGGGACTAAACTGTTAGGTAGTGGTTCAAATGAGGTTGGGTTAGGGGGGAGTGTATCGATTTCGTCGCTCGATGTCAGAAGGTGGTGAGTATCGATCGTGAGACTTTCTCGAGTGCTCGATGTCTTGCCAATCGAGCCCAGCCCTAATAGATATAAACCCAAATATTTAAGACAGCAATTTCTAAAAATATCCATGAAGCATATGACTGTGCATTTTCAATTCAATGCAAAGTACGGGATTTGAACTTTACATAAAATACCTTCTCTCCACAAGCAAAAATATATCTATGGATTATTATATGAAAATAATATGGTCTTCCAAAGGAAAATTGGGCTCCAAGAATTTCTAAGACACTTCACTTCTAGCACCCACTTTCCAAATCTTGGCTATATATCTACTGCCCTTTAAAGATGAAAATAGACACAGTTACTACTTCTTGGCTGGGTGCCCTGCACTGGTAACCCAAATATCATATTTACACACTACCCTATAAAGTTCAACAGGGCAAACTAGGTCATCACTTGGATGTGGTGAACAATAGACTTGAGATCAAAAACGCGGAACTTAGTGTAACTGGTAAGCTAAGGTTGGTTAACCGGAAAAAAATGCTTCGCTTTAAAACAGTATGTTTCTTAACAGTTATTGTCACTAGGGTTGGGAATCGGTTGCAATTTCATGAGCGATAATCAGTTACAGCCAACCGATCGATTATAATCAGTTCATGGCACTTTTGCAGTAATTGGGTACTTGAGGTCTAGAGCCTAATAATAAGTGATAGTGTATGACAATTACTTGCTATTAGCACCTACCTTAACTTCGTTTTGAAGTGTTTTTGGAGCTTAATTTCATAGCAAGAAAGCTGGCAACTTGTCTGTCATTTAGTTCTATATTTTGCCACTAGGTGTCACCTTTTCCAATTATTATTGATTGCCAGTTTCGTAATCGATTAATCAGAATCAGAGAGGTTAACGATTGATTATCCATTATAATCCATGATCTTCCAAACACTAATTGTCACTATGAAATAGAAGGGTGGTTCCAGCCCATTGTGTGCCTTAGTTTTGCATAAATTTGTGTTTTGAGCAATATGCTCATTTTTTATACATGTTCATGTTGTATCAATACAAGAAATAAATGATAAAAGATAAAGACTATATAATATATTGTTATGCTTTTTTTTTTTTTTTGAATAAAACATGAATTGTTATCATATGAAAATGAGTGTCTTATGTTGCCAGTAGACAGAAGCATAGTATACACTGACTTACCTATCTCAAATGTCATGCCAGGATACAGCTCTTTCAAGCGATCAACCACCGTGTTCGTCTGAATCATGGCAAGCTGGAAAAGATTAAGTTCTCATCGTTAGCAAACGGACATACACGCATACATACATACATACATACATGTGCAATTGAATCTGAATCATGGCAAGCTGGAAACAGAAGGGTCATTGTTAGCAAAGAAACTACATGCATACATATGTGTGCAATCGATATTTTTACAGTAGAAACAGGGTCTTAGCCAGGATTTCAAAAATGCCTGTCCAAACAGTAATTCCAAAATTTCTGCCCGTCCAGATTTAGCTACTAATCTACTTTAAATCCTTATATTAGCTACAATTAATAGCCTACTCCCTAGTGTGTCTAATAGAGCAATTTACACTTCAGCTATACCCTAGCAGATGGTTTGTTAGGAAGATATTTGATAATTACCCCCCAAGAGTCAAAATTGAAAATATTTCATAGAAATTTTTGCCTTTCCAAACAGGAGGTTTTTAGGAAACTACCTGTCCCTGAGTAGAATTAGCAATAAAATGTGAATTCATTAATTTTGAGTGCAAAGGAAAGGAAGGAATTGGTTTTTACGTAACTTTCAACAACTAAGGTCATATTGCGAAAAGATAGAAACCAGGAACCGGGAAGATATTCAATCTCTTAAGTACAAACAGTTCAAAGGGGCTTTTTAGACGCAGAAGTACCATAGACAGTCCTCCACAACAACGCACATGTATGTATATATAGTGACCAGACCAACCCGCTTATGGGTGTCCAGAGGAGATTTCGAACCACCAACCTCGTGCTTGGGAGTCCGGCATTGTAATTATAAGGCCACGACAGATCCCTCAGTACAAACATATATTAAAGTGAATTGATTTCTTGTATTTGATTGTGCAAGAATGGTACTGAAAAAAATGTGGGTGTCCTAATTTGGGTGAAATGTCAATATTTGTTGAGATAACACATATATGGAGATGATTAAATATGTATGTTGTCTTTAAATAATATGATAGCATTATTAACCCTGCTCTTGCTAACACCGGATATATCCAGTGCTACATATCTTGCCTGTGTGACCAACACCAGATATATCCGGTCTTTGGATACCCTTGCACTTAGCAAAATAAAAACTACATAGGTCGGTTAAGGTGTATTGAATTATACTAGATATCAAGGTTTTACCCTTTTCAGTTTGTGAAGCACATTATTGAAACAGTATTACTAATACTTTTAGAAATCTATGAAATCTTTCTGATTTGGTGGGTAGACCCATAATATCCCTGGTCCCAGGGGATAGGTTCTCACATATGGGGGTCTAGCATGACAAGGGTTAACAGTGAAGTAAACATTAGTATGATTAATATTTATCATATAACTTATCATTGATCATTTAGGGTGCCAAGTCAATTTCTTAAACTCTTACAAGACTGGCCTGCTCTTATTTGAAACTTTTAGAAATCCAAGTTTAGAGTCGTTGGATGTTGTGCTGAGAGATTTTACGAGGAAACATATAATTACGCACATGTACAAGCCTATAAACCATTCTACTTCATCTAGCAAGAATTTCACACTGATCTTTGTTCTAACAGGATCATGAATGTCTGTCCACTGACTATTCTTTAAAGCACTTTTGAACATTATAGGTGGAAAGGGCGCTATATCAAATATCAATTATCATTATTATTATCATCATCATTATTAACAGAGACAGGGTCTTAGCCACGATTTAGAAACTGGGTGGCAATCGTTAAATTTTGGGGTGTCCAAATTTTCAAGGGAAATCATAATATACTCAGATTACAACCATCAACTGAATGTATTTAAGTTATTTGAAAGGTATAATACTTATATACAATGCATGGTCTTAGCCAGCAGGGCGTCTGGGTGCTTTTTTTTGGACACCCAAACCCTTAAAAAAGAACCCCTCAAGACACCCAAATATTTTTGTGTGGAATTTCTAAAAATCCCAATCTCAAGCTTATAATTGAATTTTTTCATCTCCTTATAATTCCCATGACATTGTTTAATGATATCATGGCTTATTTTGATGAATTTATACATGCTTAAATGGTTGAAATATGAGTATATTGTGATCTCCCTTTAAAATTTGGATGCCCAAAATTTTTACAAGTTCTGCCAGTTTGAGGCACCCAGTTTCTAAATCCTGCCTAAGACACTGATACAATGCCATGGGAATTATATTGAGGTGAAAAAATTCAATTATATGCTTGAAATTGACAGCTCAAGAAATTCCTCACAAAAAATTTGGGTATCCTGAAGGGTGGTTTTTGAGAGTTTGGCTGTCCGAATGACACCCAGACGCCCCAATGGCTAAGAACATGATGCATGTACATGTACACCACTTTACAGCATCTAACCCAAATCTAATACTAGCCTGTATTCTAACAGAGACATGAATAACTCAGATAACCTAGGTAACATGCATCTCTAGTTCTGAGGAACAATGACTGTAAAAATAACTCCTGAAGAGCATGTTTAGGATCCGGTTGACTTGTGGGGACGTTCTATAAATAGCCCCTGAGAGCATGATATAACAGGCATGTGCCACTGAGCACACTAAAAATAACTATTGAATCTCTAGCAGTGGGAGTGGATTAGAAAGTGTAACTATACAACAGCACTTTCCACCTTTATGCTGTAAGGCTGAATACAGGGTTTTACAGAGGTCAGGCCTAGAAAAAAAAGTTGTTTGTTTCCTGTAACCCTACCCTAACAAGTTTTTCAAAAAAATCCCTACCCTAGAGTCTTTTCAGCCCTCCCGACTCCAAATCATCAAAAAACATGCATAAAACACACATTTTTGAACAAAAAAAATATCAATTTCTTTTCCCGACCTACCTACCCTATTTCTTTTTAGATCGTTACAGGAAACAAACAATTTTTTATCTAGGCCTCAGCCTTTGGTTTTAAAAAACTCTAAGAGGCCACCAGACTTTAGGTTTTCAAAAAGCGCCATGGCCCAACCCAAGATCTCATAGCCCTACATTTCCTAAATATGCTGACTGCACCAAAAGTTAAAAAAAGTACTTGTAGACCTAGAAACCAGGGACTTAACAGGGTGTCAAATTTTTGGCTTTCAAGAATTGAGGGATTAAAAAGATAAAAATCATTACACTGAATATATACTAAAAGAAATCTCCCTCCCCGCCCCGTCCACCCCCTAAATATTTAACCTACCTTATTTATTTAAGACTGTTACAGGAAACAAACATCTTTTAGGCCTAAGGGTGTGCATGATAGCCTTGAGGTTAACTGATGGCCTGACTGATGGGAGATAAGGTAATGCCTTGAGGCGATATAACAGCTTTCACTATCATTACCAATTTATCACCAAGCAATACAGCAGGAAAACAAAACAAGATGTCAAAACAAAGGTGCTTTGTTATCGTTTCTAGCAAGGTCTTAGCCAGCAGGGCGTCTGCGTGACTTTTGGACTCCCCGGTTCATGAAAAATACCTGATTTTAGATTTAACAAGCCCTGCGGGGAGTCTGCTGGCAGTTAAATTGCACTCAGAGAATGGAGTTATATCCAAAGGAAAATATGAAATATTAATATCACTGATTCTTCAGTGGCAAGACAATCCTAGACAAACGATGCGATACCAATTATCTTAAATCATTGGTTAATGCAGGTGGTTAATATGGGCTAACAGTCAAACATGATGCTCTGGACATGTCAAAGCCTTCACAGTAGTCACAAATAGGCCCTACCATCCAGGTGCATGTAATATCTGCCTAATAAAGGCATACTTTGGGCTAATTTCAAATGGTGAAAATGCAAAAATAAAAACAAAACAACAACTATTGATTTATAAATTTGTACTTGTACTGGAAAGTACCCGCCCTGCTATTCTCCACAAACTCTGGTCATTCAGTAAAATTTACATATTTGTTCGTAATTTCATAACGCTACGAGTATTCTCGAGGGTAGGGTAGTGAAGGTATCGCATTCTACACGAACTGCGATCTTGCAGTTGGTAGACCCTGCCTGTGCTGCCGCTCAGGAACACGTTGAGACCAGAATTTGGAATTTTCATTTTTTCATTTTTTTCTGCGAAATTGCGGCTAGGGCGTATTTCGGCAGTTGTAACAGGTGGATGAATTAGAGAAATCCTTTTTTTTTCGGTTGGCAATTCTTTTAATGAAACTATGAGTATTCTCGAGGGTAGGGTCAGTGAAGGTATCGCATTCTACAATAACTGCGATCTTGCAGTTGGTAGACCCTGCCTGTGCTGCCGCTCAGGAACACGTTGGGTCCAGAATTTGGAATTTTCATTTTTTGTCAGTTTTTTCTGCCAAATTGCGGCTAGGGCATATTTCGGCAGTTGTAACAGGTTGAAGAATTAGAGAAATGCTTCTTTTTCGTTTGGCAATTCTTATAATGAAATTAATATTAGAGAACACATATATACCTGCGACCACACACTTGGCTAGCTAACTTATGTACCAAAAGTCAAAAAGCTCGGCTAACAGATATGACATTGATAAATGAGATGTTAAACCGGCTGAAGCACATGTCATTTGCAGTCGTCCTAGTTATTCTCCACGAACTTTGGTCATTCAGTTAAATTTACATATTTGTTCGTAATTTCTTAATGCTACGAGTATTCTCGGGGTTAGGGTAGTGAAGTTATCCCATGCTAATGCAATCTTGCAGTTGGTAGACCCTGCTTACGCTGCCGCGCAGGAACATGCTAAAACTTAAATTTGGAATTTTCATTTTTGGTCAGTTTTTCTGCCAAGTTGCTGCTAGGGCGCATGTAAGTAGGTGTGGATGGGAAACCAATCTGCCGCTTGGTTTCAAGTCTAAGGCATCAATCTTTCATGCCCCAGCAGGGACTCAAATTCAGACAGTGTTGAGAGACAGATAACAGTCATTGGCAATGCCGTAGTCCATACGGCAGGCCACGGTCAAGGTCAGAGGAGCGTGTCGGGGCGAACCACCGACACACCCTCACCCAATGTTAGCATTCCCCTCTTACTCCCGATCTGATGACAAATCGAGAGGAAGCCCGGGAACGCGCAACAATCATCGATTGTGCTTACCCTACTGTCCTAATGATGCTACTTATATAGGTAGATTGGAGTACAGTAATGTGCTTAGTAGTTGACCAAATGTTAACTTTTGCAAGTTTTTTGATCAAATAAAACTGTTCAACTTTAACTTTATCGAAAATGTAAATAATTTATAATATTTCCATTGAAAGAAATATTCTTAATTTTGTCACATTGCCGAATTAGGTACCTTATAGACCTCTGTTGGTGTATTTGCATCTTGTTATGTCGCCGCTCATGGCTATTAATAGAGCACAGTTCCGCATTTGTCATTCGTCGACCGTGATTGGGTCACATTTTCAAAAAATATTTACTTTGCGTATGCCACGATATAAAAACACATTTGAAGTTAGTTAGTGGTATACTATTTTTATCTATCTATTAAAGTGTTGATAACTGTTCTAATGTAATACTTTTGTTGGGAAATGTTAAGAGCTGGTTCTTCATCTCAATTCAAGCATATCTAAAATGACTGGAGAAGAGTCAGCAGGAACCAGTGACTTCTCCTGAAAATGTGTTTTTAATATAGAGGGTAATAACAACAGACGGCAGAGACTGTCAGGGTGGCGACCTCTGGCTATCTGTAACTTAACTAAAGTGATTTCATATTTAGTATGGTTTCATATTTATCGTCTGAACTAGCATCCCGGTACATGTACTATCTGCGTAATAAAGGCATATTTTGGGCTAATTTCAAATGGTGGAAATGCAGAAATAAAAACAAAACAACAACTATTGATTTATAAATTTGTACTTAACTGGAAAGTACCCGCCCTGTTATTCTCCACAGACTCTGGTCATTCAGTAAAATTTACATATTTGTTCGTAATTTCATAACACTGCGAGTATTCTCGAGGGTAGGGTAGTGAAGGTATGGCATTCTACACGAACTGCGATCTTGCAGTTGGTAGACCCTGCCTGTGCTGCCGCTCAGGAACACGTTGAGACAAGAATTTCAAATTTTCATTTTTTGTCATTTTTTTCTGCGAAATTGCGGCTAGGGCGTATTTCGGCAGTTGTAACAGGTGGAGGAATTAGAGAAATCCTTTTTTTTTTTCGTTTGGCAATTCTTTTAATGAAACTATGAGAATTCTCGAGGGTAGGGTAGTGAAGGTATCGCATTCTACACGAACTGCGATCTTGCAGTTGGTAGACCCTGCCTGTGCTGCCGCTCAGGAACACGTTGAGACCAGAATTTGGAATTTTCATTTTTTCATTTTTTTCTGCGAAATTGCGGCTAGGGCGTATTTCGGCAGTTGTAACAGGTGGATGAATTAGAGAAATCCTTTTTTTTTCGGTTGGCAATTCTTTTAATGAAACTATGAGTATTCTCGAGGGTAGGGTCAGTGAAGGTATCGCATTCTACAATAACTGCGATCTTGCAGTTGGTAGACCCTGCCTGTGCTGCCGCTCAGGAACACGTTGGGTCCAGAATTTGGAATTTTCATTTTTTGTCAGTTTTTTCTGCCAAATTGCGGCTAGGGCATATTTCGGCAGTTGTAACAGGTTGAAGAATTAGAGAAATGCTTCTTTTTCGTTTGGCAATTCTTATAATGAAATTAATATTAGAGAACACATATATACCTGCGACCACACACTTGGCTAGCTAACTTATGTACCAAAAGTCAAAAAGCTCGGCTAACAGATATGACATTGATAAATGAGATGTTAAACCGGCTGAAGCACATGTCATTTGCAGTCGTCCTAGTTATTCTCCACGAACTTTGGTCATTCAGTTAAATTTACATATTTGTTCGTAATTTCTTAATGCTACGAGTATTCTCGGGGTTAGGGTAGTGAAGTTATCCCATGCTAATGCAATCTTGCAGTTGGTAGACCCTGCTTACGCTGCCGCGCAGGAACATGCTAAAACTTAAATTTGGAATTTTCATTTTTGGTCAGTTTTTCTGCCAAGTTGCTGCTAGGGCGCATGTAAGTAGGTGTGGATGGGAAACCAATCTGCCGCTTGGTTTCAAGTCTAAGGCATCAATCTTTCATGCCCCAGCAGGGACTCAAATTCAGACAGTGTTGAGAGACAGATAACAGTCATTGGCAATCCCGTAGTCCATACGGCAGGCCACGGTCAAGGTCAGAGGAGCGTGTCGGGGCGAACCACCGACACACCCTCACCCAATGTTAGCATTCCCCTCTTACTCCCGATCTGATGACAAATCGAGAGGAAGCCCGGGAACGCGCAACAATCATCGATTGTGCTTACCCTACTGTCCTAATGATGCTACTTATATAGGTAGATTGGAGTACAGTAATGTGCTTAGTAGTTGACCAAATGTTAACTTTTGCAAGTTTTTTGATCAAATAAAACTGTTCAACTTTAACTTTATCGAAAATGTAAATAATTTATAATATTTCCATTGAAAGAAATATTCTTAATTTTGTCACATTGCCGAATTAGGTACCTTATAGACCTCTGTTGGTGTATTTGCATCTTGTTATGTCGCCGCTCATGGCTATTAATAGAGCACAGTTCCGCATTTGTCATTCGTCGACCGTGATTGGGTCACATTTTCAAAAAATATTTACTTTGCGTATGCCACGATATAAAAACACATTTGAAGTTAGTTAGTGGTATACTATTTTTATCTATCTATTAAAGTGTTGATAACTGTTCTAATGTAATACTTTTGTTGGGAAATGTTAAGAGCTGGTTCTTCATCTCAATTCAAGCATATCTAAAATGACTGGAGAAGAGTCAGCAGGAACCAGTGACTTCTCCTGAAAATGTGTTTTTAATATAGAGGGTAATAACAACAGACGGCAGAGACTGTCAGGGTGGCGACCTCTGGCTATCTGTAACTTAACTAAAGTGATTTCATATTTAGTATGGTTTCATATTTATCGTCTGAACTAGCATCCCGGTACATGTACTATCTGCGTAATAAAGGCATATTTTGGGCTAATTTCAAATGGTGGAAATGCAGAAATAAAAACAAAACAACAACTATTGATTTATAAATTTGTACTTAACTGGAAAGTACCCGCCCTGTTATTCTCCACAGACTCTGGTCATTCAGTAAAATTTACATATTTGTTCGTAATTTCATAACACTGCGAGTATTCTCGAGGGTAGGGTAGTGAAGGTATCGCATTCTACACGAACTGCGATCTTGCAGTTGGTAGACCCTGCCTGTGCTGCCGCTCAGGAACACGTTGAGACAAGAATTTCAAATTTTCATTTTTTGTCATTTTTTTCTGCGAAATTGCGGCTAGGGCGTATTTCGGCAGTTGTAACAGGTGGAGGAATTAGAGAAATCCTTTTTTTTTTTCGTTTGGCAATTCTTTTAATGAAACTATGAGAATTCTCGAGGGTAGGGTAGTGAAGGTATCGCATTCTACACGAACTGCGATCTTGCAGTTGGTAGACCCTGCCTGTGCTGCCGCTCAGGAACACGTTGAGACCAGAATTTGGAATTTTCATTTTTTCATTTTTTTCTGCGAAATTGCGGCTAGGGCGTATTTCGGCAGTTGTAACAGGTGGATGAATTAGAGAAATCCTTTTTTTTTCGGTTGGCAATTCTTTTAATGAAACTATGAGTATTCTCGAGGGTAGGGTCAGTGAAGGTATCGCATTCTACAATAACTGCGATCTTGCAGTTGGTAGACCCTGCCTGTGCTGCCGCTCAGGAACACGTTGGGTCCAGAATTTGGAATTTTCATTTTTTGTCAGTTTTTTCTGCCAAATTGCGGCTAGGGCATATTTCGGCAGTTGTAACAGGTTGAAGAATTAGAGAAATGCTTCTTTTTCGTTTGGCAATTCTTATAATGAAATTAATATTAGAGAACACATATATACCTGCGACCACACACTTGGCTAGCTAACTTATGTACCAAAAGTCAAAAAGCTCGGCTAACAGATATGACATTGATAAATGAGATGTTAAACCGGCTGAAGCACATGTCATTTGCAGTCGTCCTAGTTATTCTCCACGAACTTTGGTCATTCAGTTAAATTTACATATTTGTTCGTAATTTCTTAATGCTACGAGTATTCTCGGGGTTAGGGTAGTGAAGTTATCCCATGCTAATGCAATCTTGCAGTTGGTAGACCCTGCTTACGCTGCCGCGCAGGAACATGCTAAAACTTAAATTTGGAATTTTCATTTTTGGTCAGTTTTTCTGCCAAGTTGCTGCTAGGGCGCATGTAAGTAGGTGTGGATGGGAAACCAATCTGCCGCTTGGTTTCAAGTCTAAGGCATCAATCTTTCATGCCCCAGCAGGGACTCAAATTCAGACAGTGTTGAGAGACAGATAACAGTCATTGGCAATGCCGTAGTCCATACGGCAGGCCACGGTCAAGGTCAGAGGAGCGTGTCGGGGCGAACCACCGACACACCCTCACCCAATGTTAGCATTCCCCTCTTACTCCCGATCTGATGACAAATCGAGAGGAAGCCCGGGAACGCGCAACAATCATCGATTGTGCTTACCCTACTGTCCTAATGATGCTACTTATATAGGTAGATTGGAGTACAGTAATGTGCTTAGTAGTTGACCAAATGTTAACTTTTGCAAGTTTTTTGATCAAATAAAACTGTTCAACTTTAACTTTATCGAAAATGTAAATAATTTATAATATTTCCATTGAAAGAAATATTCTTAATTTTGTCACATTGCCGAATTAGGTACCTTATAGACCTCTGTTGGTGTATTTGCATCTTGTTATGTCGCCGCTCATGGCTATTAATAGAGCACAGTTCCGCATTTGTCATTCGTCGACCGTGATTGGGTCACATTTTCAAAAAATATTTACTTTGCGTATGCCACGATATAAAAACACATTTGAAGTTAGTTAGTGGTATACTATTTTTATCTATCTATTAAAGTGTTGATAACTGTTCTAATGTAATACTTTTGTTGGGAAATGTTAAGAGCTGGTTCTTCATCTCAATTCAAGCATATCTAAAATGACTGGAGAAGAGTCAGCAGGAACCAGTGACTTCTCCTGAAAATGTGTTTTTAATATAGAGGGTAATAACAACAGACGGCAGAGACTGTCAGGGTGGCGACCTCTGGCTATCTGTAACTTAACTAAAGTGATTTCATATTTAGTATGGTTTCATATTTATCGTCTGAACTAGCATCCCGGTACATGTACTATCTGCGTAATAAAGGCATATTTTGGGCTAATTTCAAATGGTGGAAATGCAGAAATAAAAACAAAACAACAACTATTGATTTATAAATTTGTACTTAACTGGAAAGTACCCGCCCTGTTATTCTCCACAGACTCTGGTCATTCAGTAAAATTTACATATTTGTTCGTAATTTCATAACACTGCGAGTATTCTCGAGGGTAGGGTAGTGAAGGTATCGCATTCTACACGAACTGCGATCTTGCAGTTGGTAGACCCTGCCTGTGCTGCCGCTCAGGAACACGTTGAGACAAGAATTTCAAATTTTCATTTTTTGTCATTTTTTTCTGCGAAATTGCGGCTAGGGCGTATTTCGGCAGTTGTAACAGGTGGAGGAATTAGAGAAATCCTTTTTTTTTTTCGTTTGGCAATTCTTTTAATGAAACTATGAGAATTCTCGAGGGTAGGGTAGTGAAGGTATCGCATTCTACACGAACTGCGATCTTGCAGTTGGTAGACCCTGCCTGTGCTGCCGCTCAGGAACACGTTGAGACCAGAATTTGGAATTTTCATTTTTTCATTTTTTTCTGCGAAATTGCGGCTAGGGCGTATTTCGGCAGTTGTAACAGGTGGATGAATTAGAGAAATCCTTTTTTTTTCGGTTGGCAATTCTTTTAATGAAACTATGAGTATTCTCGAGGGTAGGGTCAGTGAAGGTATCGCATTCTACAATAACTGCGATCTTGCAGTTGGTAGACCCTGCCTGTGCTGCCGCTCAGGAACACGTTGGGTCCAGAATTTGGAATTTTCATTTTTTGTCAGTTTTTTCTGCCAAATTGCGGCTAGGGCATATTTCGGCAGTTGTAACAGGTTGAAGAATTAGAGAAATGCTTCTTTTTCGTTTGGCAATTCTTATAATGAAATTAATATTAGAGAACACATATATACCTGCGACCACACACTTGGCTAGCTAACTTATGTACCAAAAGTCAAAAAGCTCGGCTAACAGATATGACATTGATAAATGAGATGTTAAACCGGCTGAAGCACATGTCATTTGCAGTCGTCCTAGTTATTCTCCACGAACTTTGGTCATTCAGTTAAATTTACATATTTGTTCGTAATTTCTTAATGCTACGAGTATTCTCGGGGTTAGGGTGGTGAAGTTATCCCATGCTAATGCAATCTTGCAGTTGGTAGACCCTGCTTACGCTGCCGCGCAGGAACATGCTAAAACTTAAATTTGGAATTTTCATTTTTGGTCAGTTTTTCTGCCAAGTTGCTGCTAGGGCGCATGTAAGTAGGTGTGGATGGGAAACCAATCTGCCGCTTGGTTTCAAGTCTAAGGCATCAATCTTTCATGCCCCAGCAGGGACTCAAATTCAGACAGTGTTGAGAGACAGATAACAGTCATTGGCAATGCCGTAGTCCATACGGCAGGCCACGGTCAAGGTCAGAGGAGCGTGTCGGGGCGAACCACCGACACACCCTCACCCAATGTTAGCATTCCCCTCTTACTCCCGATCTGATGACAAATCGAGAGGAAGCCCGGGAACGCGCAACAATCATCGATTGTGCTTACCCTACTGTCCTAATGATGCTACTTATATAGGTAGATTGGAGTACAGTAATGTGCTTAGTAGTTGACCAAATGTTAACTTTTGCAAGTTTTTTGATCAAATAAAACTGTTCAACTTTAACTTTATCGAAAATGTAAATAATTTATAATATTTCCATTGAAAGAAATATTCTTAATTTTGTCACATTGCCGAATTAGGTACCTTATAGACCTCTGTTGGTGTATTTGCATCTTGTTATGTCGCCGCTCATGGCTATTAATAGAGCACAGTTCCGCATTTGTCATTCGTCGACCGTGATTGGGTCACATTTTCAAAAAATATTTACTTTGCGTATGCCACGATATAAAAACACATTTGAAGTTAGTTAGTGGTATACTATTTTTATCTATCTATTAAAGTGTTGATAACTGTTCTAATGTAATACTTTTGTTGGGAAATGTTAAGAGCTGGTTCTTCATCTCAATTCAAGCATATCTAAAATGACTGGAGAAGAGTCAGCAGGAACCAGTGACTTCTCCTGAAAATGTGTTTTTAATATAGAGGGTAATAACAACAGACGGCAGAGACTGTCAGGGTGGCGACCTCTGGCTATCTGTAACTTAACTAAAGTGATTTCATATTTAGTATGGTTTCATATTTATCGTCTGAACTAGCATCCCGGTACATGTACTATCTGCGTAATAAAGGCATATTTTGGGCTAATTTCAAATGGTGGAAATGCAGAAATAAAAACAAAACAACAACTATTGATTTATAAATTTGTACTTAACTGGAAAGTACCCGCCCTGTTATTCTCCACAGACTCTGGTCATTCAGTAAAATTTACATATTTGTTCGTAATTTCATAACACTGCGAGTATTCTCGAGGGTAGGGTAGTGAAGGTATCGCATTCTACACGAACTGCGATCTTGCAGTTGGTAGACCCTGCCTGTGCTGCCGCTCAGGAACACGTTGAGACAAGAATTTCAAATTTTCATTTTTTGTCATTTTTTTCTGCGAAATTGCGGCTAGGGCGTATTTCGGCAGTTGTAACAGGTGGAGGAATTAGAGAAATCCTTTTTTTTTTTCGTTTGGCAATTCTTTTAATGAAACTATGAGAATTCTCGAGGGTAGGGTAGTGAAGGTATCGCATTCTACACGAACTGCGATCTTGCAGTTGGTAGACCCTGCCTGTGCTGCCGCTCAGGAACACGTTGAGACCAGAATTTGGAATTTTCATTTTTTCATTTTTTTCTGCGAAATTGCGGCTAGGGCGTATTTCGGCAGTTGTAACAGGTGGATGAATTAGAGAAATCCTTTTTTTTTCGGTTGGCAATTCTTTTAATGAAACTATGAGTATTCTCGAGGGTAGGGTCAGTGAAGGTATCGCATTCTACAATAACTGCGATCTTGCAGTTGGTAGACCCTGCCTGTGCTGCCGCTCAGGAACACGTTGGGTCCAGAATTTGGAATTTTCATTTTTTGTCAGTTTTTTCTGCCAAATTGCGGCTAGGGCATATTTCGGCAGTTGTAACAGGTTGAAGAATTAGAGAAATGCTTCTTTTTCGTTTGGCAATTCTTATAATGAAATTAATATTAGAGAACACATATATACCTGCGACCACACACTTGGCTAGCTAACTTATGTACCAAAAGTCAAAAAGCTCGGCTAACAGATATGACATTGATAAATGAGATGTTAAACCGGCTGAAGCACATGTCATTTGCAGTCGTCCTAGTTATTCTCCACGAACTTTGGTCATTCAGTTAAATTTACATATTTGTTCGTAATTTCTTAATGCTACGAGTATTCTCGGGGTTAGGGTAGTGAAGTTATCCCATGCTAATGCAATCTTGCAGTTGGTAGACCCTGCTTACGCTGCCGCGCAGGAACATGCTAAAACTTAAATTTGGAATTTTCATTTTTGGTCAGTTTTTCTGCCAAGTTGCTGCTAGGGCGCATGTAAGTAGGTGTGGATGGGAAACCAATCTGCCGCTTGGTTTCAAGTCTAAGGCATCAATCTTTCATGCCCCAGCAGGGACTCAAATTCAGACAGTGTTGAGAGACAGATAACAGTCATTGGCAATGCCGTAGTCCATACGGCAGGCCACGGTCAAGGTCAGAGGAGCGTGTCGGGGCGAACCACCGACACACCCTCACCCAATGTTAGCATTCCCCTCTTACTCCCGATCTGATGACAAATCGAGAGGAAGCCCGGGAACGCGCAACAATCATCGATTGTGCTTACCCTACTGTCCTAATGATGCTACTTATATAGGTAGATTGGAGTACAGTAATGTGCTTAGTAGTTGACCAAATGTTAACTTTTGCAAGTTTTTTGATCAAATAAAACTGTTCAACTTTAACTTTATCGAAAATGTAAATAATTTATAATATTTCCATTGAAAGAAATATTCTTAATTTTGTCACATTGCCGAATTAGGTACCTTATAGACCTCTGTTGGTGTATTTGCATCTTGTTATGTCGCCGCTCATGGCTATTAATAGAGCACAGTTCCGCATTTGTCATTCGTCGACCGTGATTGGGTCACATTTTCAAAAAATATTTACTTTGCGTATGCCACGATATAACAAGAGAGACGCCAATGGCGTCAAGAATTTGTCATACACATAAGTATTTTAATAGTTTGTATTTGGTAATTTTACGTCATTTTGTTTTTAAATATTTGGTAAATATCAAAATATTTCCTACATGTTTTCTGTGTTTTGTTTTTATAACCATTCAGTGTGGTCGCTTCGCTATTTAACGAAAGTTACCTACATATTTGTAGTTTTTCATATGTTATTAGAACTGGATGAATATTTGGTCATGGTCTGAGTAGTATGTTTTTAGAACACCAGCACATTTTACGGCGCTTATGTTGGTGTGCATATGGTCTATAATCGTATTGTACTTGGTCGTAGAGGTTCTTACAAGCTGCTGGGTTGTCATGTCAGAGCATATTTTTGCAATTGTTTGCTGATTTTTGCTGTGAATGTTTATATTGAAATCACCCATTATGACTTTATGTTCATCAGTTCGTGTTGCTGGTATATTTTTCAGGTCTTCCAAAAATTGGGGCACTGATGAGGATGGGTATCGGTACACGCATGCTATGTGAACTTTTGTTTTTGGGTCATATGCTGTTGAAGCTTCAAGCGTGCTTGTGTTGTAGTGTTTGACATTTTCTAGCTTATATTTTGCTAAAATGGAAGTGCCATGTTTAGCTGATGTTTCAATATTAGTGTGTATAGGGTGGTTGTGGTAAACAAATGGAAACGTTTTTGTCAGATGTTTCATGCTAGTTGTTTGTCGAAGATGTGTTTCAGCAATGCTGAGAACATCTGATTTCTTAACGCTTAGGTCATGGGACAGGTCTTGGCTGTGTTTGTGAAGAGTTCTTACGTTGTGGAACATGTATGTGGTCGTGTTCTTGCTAATGTTTTTGGTATACTCATTTGATATTTGCAACGTTTCTTTCCTTAACCTTTCCATTTCAGTTTTGACTACAGCGCTAGTTTTAATTTTGTTTTTGTCAAAGTTCGTGACAAAGAGATTGTCTGAGTTTGTTACACGGCTTAAAGCAACATAGTGTTTGTGTGATCCGCGTGCGTACATGAAATCTGTTACTGCTGAGACAAGGGTCTGCCCTTGACTTCGATGAATAGTTTTCCCAGCTGCTATTCGTATTGGGAATTGATACCTTGTTGCTGTGATAGGGCTGTTCCGGGATATTTTAATTTGTTTTTTTATTGTTGGTATTGGTGTCCACTTTGGGTCTATTTCTTCGTCATATAGATTGTCATTTATACCACGGGTGTGCTTGCCAATGCTTGGCTCATCAAACATAATCCAAATTGTTCCTATTGCTGGGAGTATGTGTGATTCGTCTTTTGGTTGCGGGAGCATGCAAACAACCCCTGAAGCCCCGTTTGTTAGTCCGTCAGCTATGTCCAGGTTAGTTGATATTTCAACCCTGTCATTCATTGCAATTGATAGTTTCGTTGGAAGGCCCATGGTCTCTTTTGTTGGCTTATTTTGAAGTACTTTCAAAAGTTGAATGCCCAAATCCTTGCTTGATACGTGGCTTATTGAGTCATTTGCTAAGAAGTGTATTGGGTCTGAAAGTCTGGCTGTGAGGTTGAACTCTTCGACTAAGTCGTTTGTGTTAAACAAATGTGTTACATCCTGGTGTGGATAGCCTGTCGTTCTGAAGTCATTCGATATTTCCCGGCTTTTTATAAAGGCTATGTCTTCGTCCGTTTGGTTGCCTTCCCTAAGTCTGTTTAACATTTGAGCAAAGACTTTACTTTCCTTTTGCCGCATTATTTCCGTTAATTCAAACATTTTGAAGTGTTTTGACCAAATATTTGGAGCTAAAGCAGTTAAGCTGTCCTTCTTTGAAGCAGGGTTTTCAAAAACCCAACTATCAGCTACAGGTCGAAGTTGAAACAGGTCCCCAACACAGAGGACATGGCAGCTGCCGAACGGTTCATCTGATCCTTTTATCTCCTTCATTCTCTCATTAACGAAATTCAGCATGTTAGTGCCTACCATGGATATTTCGTCAATTATAATGAACTCGACATTGCCGAGGCTGGTCCTCAGGGTGTTTAAGAGGCTGCAACTTAAGGGGTGGTATTGGTCTGACTGACTGTTAAACGGAGCATGTAGGGCTGAGTGTATTGTTACTCCCTGAATTAAATGCGCAGCCTTGCCTGTTGGTGCCATGACCAGGACTTTCAGGCATTCGTAATCATCACCTGCTTTATAGTTATAAATTCTAATTAAGTTCTGGTATATTGCCCTGGTGAGCCAAGATTTCCCACAGCCTGCACCTCCTGATAGAAATATTAATTGCTGGTCCCCATTGGTTAGTACTATGTTGTTTATATAGTCAAAAAAATTCCTTTGTTCTTTGTTGAGAGATTGGACAGCCTGCCTAAAATCTTTGTCTTGGATTTGGTTGTGTTTCAAGTCTTCATATTTTGGTAAGTTAGGCAAGTGAACCCCCATGTCTTCACCAATGTCATACAGTTGAACAAAATTTGGGTCATTTGTTTCTTGTGTGTTCGATTCGTCTATTGCGTTCATGTGCACTGTTAACGGTGCTATGTTAGTTGGATCAAGTTCCCTGTTAGCGTTAGCTTCCTTAATAGCTGCTTCAGCGTCTTCAACAGCTGACCTACATGGGGCGTATGTGTCTAAGCGGCTTGTAATAATGTCTCTGTGCTGGTTGTACTGTTCTTTGAATGTTGCAGAATCTTGGTTAATATCACTTTCTTCATTTCTCCATGGAACAAACAGCATTATTAGTTCCCTATAGTGTTTCTCTTCGTCCTGTTTTAGGTTAAACCACGGGCATCTAATTATTCTTGCTTTTTTGCGGCGTTTGTCCTCAAAGGGGTTTTTTGTATCACTTTTTGGGAGGTCATCAATCCCTTTTTCATAGTTAAGGTGTTCTATTTCAGGCGGAGTTCCATCCGTTTGTAATTTGTATGAATCTTTCTGGTACGGAACACTACTGTCATAAAACGCAACCCAGTCTGCTAAGCAAATTTCTTCCAGGTTGTCGGGCCTTTCAGCGTACCTTTTTGTCATGTTGGATGTTGACAAATCTGTTTCATCGTCTTCCATTTGTTTTATCCGACTAATTGGTTTCAAAAGTTGAATTCTGTCTTCTGGCGGAGATGTGTTTATGAAAACACACTTTCGAGATGATCTCTTCAATGGCATTTGAAGGGCTAGGTAAGCCGCTTCTTGGGCACTTATTTCTACAGAGTTTAAGAACCTGTTCCCAATAAGTTTCATTTGCTCTTTTATGTTTGTTTCGTTCCCCCTTGCTTCTTTAGCTGCTGCTTTTAGTAGTTGGCTTAACCCTCGGGTCCCTTTTGTTATGTATTGAACTACATAAGTTGCGCATGCATAAGTGTCTAATATATATTGAATGTCCATGTTAGCCTGCCAAGCCTCAATGCAGTGTTTGTTATAGTTGTTTATGTGAATTTCGTTCAGTTTTCGTTTCAGGAAGATTGTGTTTGATCGAATAGAAGTTGCCACTGCTAGTTTGTATTCAAATTCGCTGAGTTCAAACTTTTCCAGCATTGATTTGATTGACATGTAAACATTAGTGTTGTGTGTATCAAGAAATTTTTGAATTTTTTCCCAGTTCTCCTTGTGATGATTGTAATCTGAATCGTCCTTGCTCAGGGGTTCTATAATGGTTGTTTTAACCATTGGGGGCTGTGGATATTTGAACCTACATGTTGTGTTATTTTTTTTGCAAGTATCTGTGTGGTGGTGCCTTTGCCTGAGAATAAGTTCTTGATCTTTTACAAATTTTGGCATGCGACATGTAATGTATTTGTCAATAAATTTAGTAATTTCTTTATGGCTGGATTGGGATGGGGATGGAGCTCCTTTAATCCAAACTACCATGTGGACATGGCATGACCCCCTGTGTTGCATCTCAATTCTGTAAAAGTAGTCTAGTAGTTCGCCTATCGGTGCTTGTTTTGATTTAATGAAGTCTCTTATGAAAGTTTGAAGTTGGTATTCAAAATGACGTGCGCATGTTATTGGATCACTCTGTATGAGTCTGGTAGTTGTGTCCCATTTCATTCGCTTTATTTCGTCGTCAGTGTACTCCTTTTTGTCCACAATCCTTCCTAAGTTTTTTAGCAAATGCGTCCATTTCGTTTCTGCTGCTGACAAACTAATGAAGAATGTCGCCGGTCCTAATTGTCGAATCATTGCAAAAACATCTTTTTTTGCTGCCTCAAAGTATGGTGGTGAGCCTCGAACTGTTTTTAAGAACTGGTACCCCTGGTCAGTTTTTAAAATGCTCTGTAGTGAGTCAGATGATTTTATGGTTGAGGCCGTTATAGGTTTTTGATTGGGTTTGTGCTTGCGTAGTGCTATTGAAGTTTGGCCTGTTATAATTTTCATTTGAAGTTTTTTAGTTTTAAAGAACAAATTTTCCACGTTCATGGCTGCACGTCTGTCCTTGTTCATTAGCTCAGCTTTGACAACGTCACTGTAATTTATTGGAACTGATCGCAATTCAGGTCGCCTATTTCCTAAATAGATGTCTGGGTATGCTAGTTCTTCGCAGTCTTTATCTAGGAATACGCTCATAGGGCGTTTGTTTTCGCCAGGGGCGAATGACAAAATCTTGTTTTTTTCAGAAGTTTCAAGGAATCCGTCAGCTGTAAGCATGGTGTCTAATGTTCCGGGTGACCCCCTGGGGCCACTTTTTATAGCCAATTTCCGATGAGTTTTCCCTGGGACTGTAAACTTTGTGTTATTATGGCTATGGTTACTTTTGTGAACTTTCTTGGCTGTGTCTAGAACTTTCCGTTTTATAGCTTTGTATCTAATGAGGGAGTTGGTGTATATTTTTCTTCGCTTTGAAGTTCTTCTTCTTTTAGTTTTTTTCTTTCCTTTAGGTGATGATTCAGTGGCAGGTGTTTGAACTTTCATTCCATCTTTTTTCAGTTGTTTGTACGGGTGAGCTCGTTTAAAGATTGATATTTTCTTGAATATTTTGTGCCACTGCGGAGTTAAGTTCATGTTTAACTCTTTGTATAAAGGAGCATTTTTAGAAAGCCATTTTGCAGCTTTCCAAACTATGTTGGGTCTCACGTTCTGAGAGTAGGCATGGCGATGGTATCTAATTCGGCGTTTTAGTTTTATTGGTATGGCCAGCTTCTGGCTCGGAAGTCGTGGTAGGCATGTGACAGTGTTAGACACATCTGCAACTACGTTCACAACATTACCTTCAATTTTGTACTGGCGTCCCCGTGGTGCTTGGTGTACTTTCATGAAAACTAATCTGGGGGCTAATAACCTCCACTCAAGTTTATTCAACTTCATCCAGGATGGTTTCATCGGGAACTTGCAACCGTTAGCCCTTGACATTGGGGGTACTTTTCTATTCATTATATGGTTTTTGCATGTCTCACAGACCCATCTATTGCCGTTGAAGGTTTCCTTTCCTCGTAAACATTTCTTGGACATTGTAGTATTTAACTTAATGAACTTTTCAGCGATTCTAACGTTATGTCTATACAAAAGTCGCTTGCAAGATATGCATATATATGTCGGCCCGTTCTTTGTTTTTTCATGAAATTTTGAAATTAGCTTCTCCATTTTAGTTTTGTATGTTGCCGACCTTTTTTGCCTAGACTTTTTTTCCGCTTCCTTGTATGAAGCTGATAATCGAAGTTTTCGTTTTAAAAGTTTATCTCTCACTCGTATTTCTGCTAATTTTTCAGGGGTGAGGGTATGTCTTGGTTTCATGCGATGTTTCGTTGTGAGGCGTTTCAGTTTTAAATCTCTAGCAGTTTTATCTGTTCGCTTTAGGTTTGTAATAGCTTGGGTTGTTTTATCAGTGAATTGTGGCCTGCCGCTCTTCAAATGTTCCACTGCAGCTTCACTTACCTGAGTGTTCTTTTTCATTGGCTTGTTTTGTTTACCTATTTTTGGTATTGGGCATGGTTTTTTACTGGTAGGTGCCCCATTAATACCTGCTTTTTTGCTCGTATTGATGCGATAGCTATTTCTCCTTCTTCTACCTCTATCAGCATTCACATCTTTTACTACCGCCACTTGGCATGAGTTACCTTGAACTTGTTTCTGCCCTTGAGCTGCTTGGTAAATAAAATAATTCTCCAGTTGGTTTTTTGCAGTGCCATTTTTTTGGCTGAGGGATGCGGAACTTTCCGTGGGCTCATTGTGTAATTTTTGTTTCTTAGGTTCACCCTCAACTTTGTCAGGCTTGTTAGTCCATGTTTGTGTTTGTGAGTTTAGTGTTTTACGATAACTGCGCTTTATACATTTCTCCGGTGTTATTATATTACAACTTGCTGCAGGTTTTGTTCTAACTTTTCGGGTCAGTTTCTTTGGTTCTTTGTCTTCCTTAGGATTTGGTATTGGGTCTGGTGGTCTGGGTATCGTTATCTTTTGTGGGGGCTTCGTTGTGCCCCCCCGGTGATTTTCGTCATCACCAACAGCCATCTCTGATGGCTGCTCCAAGTTTTGTGGCACCTCTGACTGTTGGGAGTTGCTGCTACAGTCTTGTTTTCTCGATGGTTTTCTGCTTATATCCATTTGAGCTAAATTTCGTTTTCCTAGTGATTTTAAATTTTTAGGAGCAGTGCACTCGTTAGTTTGATCATCATGGATTGCTTTATCAGCTCCATCCTTTCCTAGCATCAACAGCGCGTTCTTCTTCATCATGTAGTTCTTCCTCCGCCTAACAGATTTGGCAGCGACAGTTTTTTTCCGCATCCTGTCATAAGAGTGAATCAGTTATTGTCAGTTAAAGCCACACACACATTCCATTTTTGACATGAATATAAGTTCAGTTTAAACTCAGTATAATTGCTAACATTATGCTTTAAAGCTGTAACTGAAGTTTGTCGCACAGTAATATATCTCACCACCAAAATTAAATGTTTTGTTGCTTCATTCTTGGTTTAAGATAAGAATGGATATGTAACGAGAGACCAATTACTATATGCCCTATAGTTACATGCTAGCCACATGTTAGGACTAGCAGATAAGGCAGCAGCACGTGATCACGTGGGAACAAGGACCAATCAGGGCTCCCGCACATATTACATTACAGGGGAATCTTATCTCCACCACCTGCTGGGGGTGCCCTGAGCACCTTTTAGCGACTATTAATTGACACTGGTTGAGGCTAGCATGTTCAGGTTGACAGGCTAGTTTCCATTCCATGTTTTGGTCTTCTAAGCTTTAGATAATACCAAATTTCATTTAACTCACAGTTCCAGGTACTGAACATCCTTTAATTAAAAGCACATATACATTTTGATTGGGATTCAAGGCTAGTTATTTAGCGCCTTGTTGTCGTGATCAAACAGAAACTACCCGTTTCTATTGAGATGGATCAATGTGGTATTAGGAAATACTTTCTACAGGACTGAGGGTTAGTGGCGACACCTGTAGTGATTTCTGGATATGATAACCACCGTAAGCGCGGTGTGTGATGTGCTGGTTTATCGGGTATCAATCGGCTCATCTGATACCAAATGGTGGCGGCCCCACGTTGGATTTGGGTTTGCAATATAATTGACAGTGACCAAACAGACAAATGGTGAGCAAAATTGAAGTGTGCTAGTGAAAAAACCGCCATTTACATTTAACTTTAATTATGATAACCCTGTGGGGGGGACACCTGGGTATTTAGGTGGATGTTACGTTCGCGATCAATGGTAAATTATACCCCTAAAGCACTGTTTTTTAGCCCAAAATAAACCATATTTTAATATAACGCTTATTTTTGTCACTAAAAAACACTTAAACACTGACATTGGATGAACGGGAACACGTATTTTAACTAATAAATCCCATTCCACTACGTGTTTAGCGGCAGTGAATGGCGGCAGCAGCCGCGAAAGTCCAGTCACCTCGGGAGTCATAGTCGGTAAGGCCGCGTATATTTCGTGGAATGTAAGGTGTGTTGACCCCCATATTTAATACTGGAGTACAAAATAAACACCACTTTTCCAAATCGAGGGCATGCGGATGTCATTCAAAAAAAAACCATCCATCGCGAAATACGTATCGCCTGTGCGTCCCCTCACTGAACCTGAGTGTCACCGCTGGGATGATAACTACCGTGTGGCACGTTGTGTGATTTGGTGGCCTGGAAGGTTCAACCGGATACACTCATACCAGGTGGTGGCGCCCCCAATATGGAACCGGGCATACTAAATATTTCCCACCTAACTAAGTAATTGTCACTGTCTAACTTGTGCAATTGGGGTCCGAAAGAGAGGGTGCGCATTGGTAAAGACTAAGGAATCTTGAGACGGCTTGCATGATATTAAGTTAATATTAGCAGGCAGGGCGTGGAAAAAGATGAAGACAAACAGTATTATGGGGTATAACACCTGGCGGTAAAGCAAGCAAGCAGGTATGGCATTTTCGGAGATCTGTGTGGGTGTACGGCACGCGGATATGATTTCGGTGAGCACGGGCACGCTGTCCGGTTTGCAATATGGGATCCTTTATATGAGCTTGGTATCATTGCTTTAAAGAGGTACCCAAACAACGTGGTAGATTCATGTGAAGATTGCCTAATTTTTTGCACGGTGGTAAAGGTAAGAGTTACATGCGGGCGTAGCGTGCGGTAAAGTACCGGGCAAACTGTGAAAAGAAATGCAAGTCATTGACCTGTAGATATTTTGATGGTAAAACTTAGGAGAACTGGGCGCGAAGTTCCGGTTACCGCCGATAGGCGGCTTCAAGCACGTCGAATGCCCATGAGGAACGCCTAGGATTGTTTCACTACTAATATTGGTTCTCACAGATATGTATGCAAGTGATCCTCTGTTTTAACCAAACAGTATGGTTTCGAAAATTGGAGAAATTGAACTAGCAATACAAAATTTTAACAATATAAAAAATGTCTTTAAATCAGTGATGTTAGCGATCTATCAGTTTTGATGGCGACTCAAGTTTTTAGAAACTTACTTTACAACGTGTCAGTGGCGACGCGTAGCTATATTGGTTTTCAAAATCATTGCGGTCCTGAAGCGTGAACGATCGCCGCGTACGAACGCTTTATTGTTATCCACCCTCACATTCCCTACTACACACATTCACTTTTGTGATATGGCATTCATTTCAACTTCCGTACAACTCTGCTTCTGGTGAAAATTGTGTGCTCTGGAAATGGAATAGTTGTGTGTTGTATGTAGAAATGGTGGGGTGGCTAGTAGGTACAGGTGTTGGACTTGGACCGCCATGAGCGTACTTTAACTGGTTAGGGGGTGGGTGGTAGTTTGCCTTGATCAAGTATAAAAACTGGGGCAGAAAGACTGTCAGGCAGGGCCTGTTAATCTGGAACATCTTAGGTATGGTAATAAACCAGGCCATCCATTATACCCGTGGGTGTCAACAATTAGTCAATAACTTCTTACGTGGTAAGATCACAGTCTTTAATTAAATGTGTGCGCGTTTTTGACGTTAACACCAGTGTATCACTAGTTGATGGCGAGCTTCCCATGCACACCGCCATTGATCTAGTAACTTACTCTTCGAAATTTGTTTTGTATACCAAAAGCGGGGTGGTGGAAATGTTTAAGTTAAAAAGAAATATCAACAGCTCCATCAGTGACGCACGCCTTTTACACATTTTTGGGTTTTAAAGTCACTATAAAAAGCAGTGTGATTTTCATTTGGTATCAACTATTTTCATCCAAGATATGAGTGCAATGTTGGTTTTTAAGAGTATCGTGATAAATTGATGTTAGAAAAAATATCAGTGACCCATGTAATATTTGGATTTTTGACAAGACTGGGTCTGACGCCGCGCTTCTATGTGTACAATCATTTTGGCGCGTAATACAAGTGTTTTAAATCATCTTTACCATTATTAGCAAGTTCATACTGTTTTGTCAATCGTGTGTAACGGGTATAGCTCCATGATTGGTGGGAATGGTATGTAAGGCGACTTTGCTATCAGATGTTTGGCATAATATATGCAGCGATAGCAGGTCAGTCGGGGTTACGCATGCGTATTTGCACCCAAATTTTTGGCGGCTGGAGAGCTTGAACTGTGTAATTATCATATCGCTCTATTAGCATAAGGCGCTGCCATTGGTTCACCTTGAGACCACATGTTAATGACTAACTAGGAAGGACGTTCCACCCCGCACTTTAGGGGAGCTAGCTTGAAAGCACCCAGTCTCCACAGCAGAGGTCGCGGTTCAACACCTAACACGTTATACTACATTGACTCCGCTGAGACAAATCAGAGCCAGGGTTGAAATATGGATCACGAAACAGTAACGCAAATGCTCCATCAGTACCATGCCCTACTGGTTTGTCGTGACATGTGCAGGTTCCTGTGTGCAACAGTTTCAAAGCTTCGAGATGCGCAGGGGGGTTCTACCCCGGGATCTTTGGCTTCAGGACCAACTGGAAGGGGAGATTGGTCTATTTTTTCAGGGCAAGGGCTGACGGGTGTTATGGCTGTCTTGGAATCATTAGCTTCGATGTTTTCAAATGAGATGGATCGCCTGTACGCATGCTTCAGCTCCCACTACCCACGCTTATCAACAGCCAACGCGAGGAGCCCGAACGACGAACCCAGCCAGAAGTAACAGACTGATGTTTAATCAAGGCATTACTGCAGTGACATTTACGCATGATTTCGTAAACCCACTAGATTAGTAGTGAAGCTTAGTTTGGGAATCAAAGTTGAAGTGTGCACTATAGACAAATTATTTTTGAACCTATCATTATAGGTGGTTTAGTCTTAAGCCTAAAACCAACTGTTTCAGTTAACAGTGGATGGATGGTTGTTAAATATTTATAGCCAATAGTGTTCATGTGTTAGTTCAGTCGAAGGATCACCATGATGTAATTTGTTTGTATAAAAATTGTATCCACTAGTCCGATCGACCAGCTTAAAATTTAGTTAAGTAGTTATAGCGCTTTTCGTAGTAAACAGTACTGTTACACTCGCATATCAGTGTCATCATGTATAACTGTTTTCATTTGTTATCAGTTTGCAATTATAGCTAGCAATTTAAGTTCTTTTTAAAATCACTTAATAGGAATTTTTCCAATGTATGCCTTATATCATGTAGGTTTCGATTAAGATGTTTAAAACTCTTACTGATGTTGAACATTACTGATCCATGTTTTGATAGAAGCCAAACATTCGAATGCATAATGTTTATGTTTAGAAGCCACCTTTAAGTTTTTCAATTTTTATCATTCTTATTGCCAGTTAAATAGATCGTTTGGAGCTAAAGTTATGCACCCACCACCCGCGCATCATCCGAAAAAGTTATGTGTGTGCCCTAACCGCTCTTATGGAAAACTATTAAATGGTGGGATCAAATGCAAATGTTATGTTCCCAACTTCAACTAACATCATTCACATACATATATCAAAATATTAGCGGGATGTTAATATGATTATCCGGTGTACTGTATTTATTGTAATTTGTTTACACTTCAGATCTAATACGCTATCCTACCAGTTAACCAGAAGACCATGTGAAATACCTTATTCCAGTGGTCCTGGGTATAGATATGGGATCCCTTGTGATCGAACATAGAAAGAACTTATTCAGATAACCGACACATTTCTATAAATGTTAAAGTTTCGACTTCAAAGTTTAACTCAACCGAAATGTCACATCTGTCTTTTACAGGCAAAACTTATTATAGCTGCTACAGGCGAAGCTACGCATAGCTAATGATCGGGATAAATGTACCGTAGTTATGTACGTTTTTACAATAAAGACCTATGATTTGTAAATGTACAAATATCGTCATCTAAACTTCTGTCTTCATGGGAAAATTAGCATAGGTGGGTGATTGGCTCTATGGTTATTAAAGGGGTGTCTAGTTCTAGTCACGTGGATAAGATGTAAACCAACCTAACGTTAACCTTACGATCTGATATTGATATGATTTTTAAGTATGCCTTTTTTATTAGCCGCAAATCGGAAGTCATTCAAAAATTATGGTTTTTATTGCCAATAAAAATGCTCAAATGGAACTGAAGTTTACACCCACCACTCGCGCACCATCCCGAACAAGTTATGTGAAAGGCCTTACCACCCT
Source organism: Maea johnstoni (assembly GCA_963942565.1). NCBI lineage: Eukaryota > Metazoa > Annelida > Polychaeta > Spionida > Magelonidae > Maea > Maea johnstoni. The sequence continues at coordinate 11,213,370 of OZ012689.1, read as the reverse complement.
AATGGAGAACTTATAAAACTTTCAACCATATGCAAATATCACTATTTATCCCTCTTTCACAATTTAACCCAAACGTTTCGCATGTTATTAGAAAATGGTTAATAAGGTGTTCAGTTGTATGAAAAGCTCTAACAGTAACTATTTGCGGTAAAATAAGATCAACATGTTTTTCATCGTTTGATATGTGGCAAAAACCACCTCAATAACAATGTGAAGGTTCAATCTATCTGCCTCGCATGTAAATGATTGACGGTGCTCCCTATGATTGCGATTGGTTATCAACAGTAATACAAACCGATATGGTAGTACGATCAATAATGGAATTGCTATGCCATCACCCATCCAACATGTAAGAATGCATGTGGACAGCGCGCGTTTAGTTGGTATTGACAGTTCTTATAGTAACTCTGTTTCGTATCTAACCGCACAAACGGTCTGTTTCGAAATGTTACCTTTATTGCAGTACTCTTGTTTAATTCCTTGGAATGATGATATGGCACCGGATAATCCAAATCATGTGACAGCTAAAGTCCTTGCACCAATAGAAGTTTAACGTCTGAGGTTGTTATATCCATATATGCACTTTAACACTGTTAAAATGATTGAAATCGCAGTTTGATCTATATACCATTAATTGCAGCACGAGTGTGCCCCACTAGTGATACGTTCTGAATGGCTAAAATTTCCTTACAGAACCTATTTAAAAAGTTAACGACGCATGCGCTTTAACATTTAACGGTGACGTAAACCACGTGATAAGCTGGAAATGAGCTCTGCATTTGTAGACCTACTGCACCCCGCCCCCATCACTATGGATGATAAACATTCGCTAAACATGCCTATTATCCTGGTGGATCCATGCATCTAACCTGTTCAACTTAAAATCGAATAAATGAACAGTTAGTATTTTTCAGGTTAATACGAACTTTGGTGATACGCGTTTGTATTTATCGCCCCGCCGTAACCTGTCTGCGATCCCAATGTATATCCCTGGAGTGATGTATATTGATTGACCAGGTTATTGATTCAATATGGGTAAATATAAAGTTTTTTATGAAACGTGTGATGATTGTAGCGGTAGCAACAAACATCAAATATTTCACACTCTTATGGTTTCTACACATGAGAAAGACCAGCGTAAATATCGATATTAAATTTAAACACTCACATACAAAAATGCTCATAAGGTGAGAGCTTTTGCCACGCACATTCAGGTTGGTGTTTATTAAAATGGTAATCCCTTTATAAATATTCACCAGCTGATATCAATCGGATGTGGGTAGGACAAAAGATGGTGTGGAGCATCTGTACTCGGAAAACCATGGCAAAATGAAACTTTGATACCATCAAAAACAAAAGCATATATATTTTTTATATTTTTTATTAAGACAAGCAACTAGTATATCGGTACAAAAAGATTAATATGTCCACTGAGCTTACCACTTGGTATATTACAGCAGTTTTTGCATTCAAAATTGAAGGCATGGTACCATTCTACCCGCCACTCGTTTGAATTAATTTTTTTAACTATCGAAATAAAGTCAGTTACGATGGCAACTCACAATTGCCAGTAATAACAAATCGTAGTAGCCGTACAGGAACGAATATCCCAAGACGGGTAACACAGCAAACATTCGTTTTCACTATATGTTTGTAAACTATTTCGGAAAAAACACCAGCCTAATATGAATATGTTAATGCAAGTGATATTCATGACATGATTTTGATATGGATCAGGTAACCATCAAACATATATTTCACACCTTGTAGCAATTGGTAACTGACTAAAATCGGATAGAAAGTTATCCGAAGATCCACCCTTACTGTTTGCTTCGAAGTCAATATAAGTCCTAAGTCCCTGTGAAAAAATGAAGCGAAATGGTCACCATATGGATAGTCCCAATTCACACAAAAATTGAGACAAAAAATTATAATTATTGTATGATCAATGCCAGTGCGTATTTGTAATAAGTCTACCAGCGACAGGTGCTCCACATTTGAAGTTTATAACAGATCACTTAGAACTTTCACATTCCCAACACTGACATTTAACATCTTAATATCGTGAAAACAATGAAGATAGGGCAATTGGAGCAGCCCTAAAAACCTGCTAAAGTTTTGAGTAAACGAGCGCTTCACGATGCTTCACATTTGAAAGATTGTCGTGAAAGGTATAATTGTGCTTTGGTCTTTTAGTTAACATTTAGTGTTTTAATCGGTAATAGTTTAAAACCATACGATGGACAAGTCAAAAATTGAACAAAATCATTAGAAATTATAGGTAATAAATCGATAGATAAAGAGAAACAAGGTTATAAGCGGTTACATAGAAATACTAGTGGGTATTGAACTATATGGTTGAAATGTAGATGCAATAGTTTACGGGCGGGGTGATCGCCATTTTGCCAAATTGTGTAATACACTCAATCATCAAATAAACAGTGTGATGAAAAAAAGTATTAATATTATAAAATAGGCCCTCAAAGGGCTATGAAACCTAATATTTGGTGGCAAGTATAAGTGCTCAGTAGGCACAATAGATGTTTTAAGGCCTAACTCGCGATTAGGATGGTATTTGATCACTGGAGCAACTTGTTGCTGTTATATCAAGGTCAAACTATGTGCTGCTAGGTTTACGGGCAAATGGAGTGACTGATTCTGTAAGAATCATCTAATGTTAAAAACATTTGAGAGTTTTATCATGGAGCGCCCGAAAACTTTTTTACCAGTTGGTTAAAGTCGCACACTTTTGATACTAGAGTAGCACAGTTGCTGTGCATTTTCGTTTCATATTTAGACTGAACATAGTTAAAAATTTAATGAACAACGAACAGCCATGAATGTTCCTATGCTTGGGTCAAAATACAGGCTCTATGAAAAAGATTATATGGCAAGTTTGATATCAAGATCACCGGTAATGGCAAACCATTTGTCATACCAAAATCAACCACTAATACCCAAACTACCAGGGCTAAATATAGTGTTTGGTTATATATATATACAACACTTGCACTCATACTGAACTCAAATACTGTAATAACCGTAAAGGTAACATCTGAATGTTGTTGAGCAGCACGGGCATTAATTAGCTATGAAATAAACTATAATCAACATAAAAATATACGAAACTACAGACACATGAAATAAGCTGGATAGACTCATGTTTGTAATCATTCATAGATAATCAAAATAGGTACTGAGTGGTCCGGGTTTATATTTGTTTGAAATTTGTTAAAATTTTAATAGGGCAAAATAATTTCTGTAAAGGTTAAAACCACGTTTAATGATATATATGAAATTTTGATAACATCCGTGGTTCTGAATCAACATTTAGAAGTTAATACCAGAGTATTTTCAACATGGGGGTTGAAATTTGAAATATAGATCATGTGCATTTCAAACCACTGGTAAAACTTACATGTTAATGAACAATATATATTTTCATGTCCGTTAAAATTACTCTAAATTATACTTTTATGGCAGTTATGTACAGATCAATCAGACTATACCTCATCCATATATTTGGATAACCTCGTTATAGCAATCCCCAACCAGTAAAAACCTTGGATTTATTGATACACAGACGCAATATGAAATATTTTGAAAGAAACATGAAGATCATGGATCAATTTAGTGCGAAATTTGGAAGAAATTTAAGACCATACTTTTCCCTAAACCACCAATCCTAGGTGTAATAGTTGATTACAAAATAAAGCTGGATACATGTTTCCAATCTAAACATCAGCTGTTAGGTTAATTTTAAACTTATCGTTGCCGGGTTAGCCAATGCTGCTACTAGGGATGTAAGCAGCCTGGTGTTAAATGGTTATAGTAAATGCCCTCCAGATGAAATCAAACTTAAGTCTAACCGACCTACATAAAAAAACTTTGCAGCAGCTTAATATTCGTAACTTATACTCATAGAAAAAAACTATTACATGTGATATTCAGCCTGCTGGGACCCTAGCCCGGCAGCTCTAAGGGCTAACAAACTACCGCCCACAATTAATATGATAATGGGCATGACAACGCTGTTAACAGCCAAAAACTACAAAAACTGGCTATAATATCTTATCAGCAAACCTATCAAACATGAAAAAAAAGCTACCTATGAGTATGCTAGTTAACAGCGCTGTGGTAGCCAAATGAAAATGTTCATTTACTCGTCATCATCATGCTCATCGTTATCGCTGTCGCTGTCCAGGTCTCCATCGAAAGATTTCATATCTTGAATGCAGTTATTCAGCACCTGACATCTAACCTTGACTCCAACCATAGCTTCTAGATCTTCTTCTGTGATGGAACTCGCCAGCTTGAACTCGTTGTTCTCCTCATCACACACTCGCCTGCGAAGTAAAAAAGCCCAAATAAGAACGAACTGTACAAATAATACATCTCCCCACAACAGCATTCATTTTAGATGGTGCAATTGCAATAACCATCAATCCCGTCAAACCATAGGCTGCGCGGCATTCGATTTTGATACAGCAACCACCTATAACATTACAACAGTTAGGCGCATACAACTTCACAAATGATTGAGAAACAGCTATATCTAATTTGAAACACAAACATCTGTTTTGGTACGGTTACAGTTAATGAAATATTCAATTAAATTTACAAATATACATTTCATTAAACATATATATGAATTTAAAAACTTTTATCACATAATTGCAAAAACTATAGATTTTATGAGAGCTTGGCAGTATTTGGTTGTCATGTTAGTAAAACTCACAGCTGAAACGATGGGTTGCTTTATCCAGCTACCCAAACCCTATCCATTTCTTACCACATTAATTTGGAAATTTCAAGCTAGAAGTTCCATAAAAGTTTAGTTGAGTATGGTTAGCTTTCAATTTGTATCCCATATGAAATGCGCAATACTTACAGCCCTTCTGTGTCTATCCATCCAGCTACAGTGAAGATTTTTGTAGCCACAACACCGTTATTCAGCTGAAACATATGATATAATCGTTCAATACCAAGCAAAATATTAACCCTGTCTGTGATAGTAGCAAAACGCAATTATGAATATAACTTTCGGCGTGGAATGGAATGTGCTCCAACTTAAGTGGATATGACTATCAAAGAACAGATTTAACATCACAAAATCGCGTGACTGTTATTTTATGATAAATGAGTGCTTTATTGCCACTTGTGAGCTAAGATTTCAAAGACAAAAAGAAAACATAGGGCAAGTTTCTGGTGCTGGCACACCCGTGGTGGGGTATCTGTTTTTAACATTATCTTAAACTAAAAACTATTTTTAAAGGGAAACTCATCTATACCAAAAGTTCAATATAAAATTGCCCACAAATGGCACTCATCAACCTTATAATTTACGACAGCTTTAAAGGAGTTAAGACTTTTAGGTTGCCAAGCGTATCAAGGGCCATTTCAATGTGAAACATGGCATAAAACTTTTCAAACTTCCAGGAACATTACTAAATTTGTACAAACCTCAATTGATGTTTGGTCTGTGGATGCCAGCGTGTTAGAGCCCTTGTATCTGTCTATTGCTATGTTTTTGATTACAGCATGCTGGCCCAGGAAATTGTCGTCAACCAAAGACGACTGCTCACCCCATAATTTCAGCCGCATCTTTGTGTTGTCGTGCTCCACAGTTACCTCACGCCTTCGCCAAGCGTTGTTGTCTGGGGAAGACATAACCTCAGTCATCTGTCAATTAAAACATATATGGTTTAAACATTACACCGCAATCTTGAAATATGAACGAAATAGCACCTGATGAGGGGACAAAGTAGCTCAGTTGGTTAGGTGTCGGACTAGTAATCAGAGGGTCGCTGGTTCGATTCCCGGCCACTCCGGGCACTTTGGTCGTTCTTGGGCAAAACAGTTTATTCCATATTGCTTCAGTCTACCCAGCTGCAAAATGGGTACCTAGCATAAATAAGGCAGTGCTTACAGTGTGTGCGCTATATGCTGCCAGTTGCTCTGGAATATCCCCCGGGGGATTGAAATGGTTTCTGTATGTACAGTGCCTGCTAGGGGAGGAAGGTCGTGTGAGCATTTCGGTGGATACAAGACTATAAACCGAATACCTTTTGATACAACTACTCATAGCAATAACACATGGAACTTTAGTTTCACTTTTTAGCAACTGTGCGTTAGTGTCTCGTGTCTGTTAGAATGGTTATATTAGGCCCCAGTTGAAGAGAAACTATTTAGCCAGCCTTTTTGAAATTTATGAACGCCATGAAACTTTCAAGTGAGATTGAGGCAGTGGTGCGTCATGATCGATTGGTTGGAAAACTGCGAATAAGGGGGGTGGAGGGGGGGAGGGGGGTGGGCGGGGGGTGGAAGATTTGGGGTATGAACGTGTAAGACGGATGATGTGATTGAATGTCTAACTGAAAGTTGGTGTCTGATTGCGGAAAATCAAAGCGAGTGGTATAGCAGGGGGAAAAACTTTTGAAATGACGGACGCCTCACACACTGGAACCATGGTATTAACACATATCCACTGGAGCTACGCATAACATCTGTGTATGAGTTATAAACACTAGTTCTTTTGAAAAGACGGACGCCCCACACACTGGAACCATGGTATTAACACATTACCACTGGAGCTACGCATAACATCTGATATATGAGTTATAAACACTAGTTCAGGTTTGGGACCAAACCCTTCCAAGAGCTTTATAATTTTGGTTGCACAATCCATCAAACCCTTCAACACTACATGGTCTATAACCCCGCTAACTGGCGTCAACCTAAATATAGTCATAAGCTTGATTAGACACATACACCGACTACTATATGGCAATGTTATCTCTGAACCAATTGCCAAAATTAAAAACCCGGGCCTCAAATGAAATATAAATATGGTAGTTTCAAGTGTGTACTAATTTAGTCTGTCAAAACAACAAAATTCCGAATTGACCTGGCTCTACAATTGTGGATAGTAGTTGCGAAAAAATGAGCTCTCTATTTTGGAGTCATCGCGTTATGGCACGTGCAGTGCCGTAAGTGGAGCTTGGTAAGACATGATGACCAGGGACATTCTTCCCCCCGTGGAATAGGGGTTCATATTCATGTTCCGTGGCCTAGTAGCAGTGACCACTACCACTCACCATATTGAAAGCAAAGATAGCATACCAATTTTAGCTCGAATGGTAGTTGTAGATTGTAGCATATGCACTGGTAGATTATCATTCACATCATGGAAAACCATATCGGAATAAAAGGCAAACACCGGATAGCTTGTGAAAAACATGAATGTATGTTAAAGTTACTGGTTCAAAGGAAGGCCCAAACCATTTCCAAGAGCTTTATAACTTTGAGAATCTCTCATTCTAAACCGTCACCACTAGTACGAAAACCCTGCTAATTGGCTTGAATCTAAAATTACTTTGGCCTGCGAAGGAAGTCATATATCGACACCTAAAACACAGTATTAGCTCTACGTTCACACTCAGTTATAAGTACCAAAACTCAAGCAAAATACCGTCATGAGAACCAATCGCGCCTGCTCTTTACCTGGAGTCACAACTATTAACAGTTAAACGAACTGACACTACTCAGTAGCGTAGAATAATTTGTTGAACAGTTAGTCGGTGAATGGTTATCACCAGACCTTGCAAACGTGATAGGGAGGTTGAACGGGGCTGGGGCGCTAGCCGCGAAACTGACCGGCTTGAGAGTTAGGTGCTCAGTAAATAACGATAGACAAAACGATCGGAAAGTGGTGTGTCAAACTGTCACCTGGTATTCAGATCAAATCTGTAGAAAGAGATCAATGCTATATTGGGGTTTGTGAACAATTTGGAGTAGGGCGCCATCTACCAATCCCTACAAGAGTGATATGGAGGTTGATGGGGACAGGGATGGATAACTGTGAAACTAACGAACCTTTATGATGACTGAACATTATAGAGTGACAGGCATATAAATCATATGGGGTGTGATAAAATATTAGTCGAAATTTGAAGGCCAGCCATCATAAGACCGTACTTGCCATCGAACCAAACTATGTACAGAATGGATGAATAGCTCGCTTTGGATGGCTTTTAAAACCCGCAAGTCTGCCCTTAGCGCTCTGCATTCCTTACTTCAACTTCGTTTTCTTACAATCGCCTTTGCAGATTCTGTTCAGGCAAGGTACACCACTTAACACATGTTATTTGGGGTCCGTAGCATCTGCTAAATGTGTAACCCAAAGAAAACCAATCTTTGGAACTTCCATCATATCCCCTAAACACTGAAACCTCCAATATTTATCAAACACACCTGTCAGCCTATCCAAAATATACGGGTGAAAATATTGCCATCATATATCTGATGCAGTCTAACATTTGCCACCAACGACTAATAGTTTATACTCATATAAGGCTCACCCTTGCAAAGAAAACAGGTGGGCATCCCTTGGTATTGTGTGCTTAGTTTCATTAGCTCTTTCGCTGGCAAAGTGTCCATGTACACCTCGTTTTAACTCTAAAGTGTAGCCATAGGCATATAAATATTTCTGTGAATCTATACAGCTATCTTTAAACATGAAAAAATATCAGAAAAATATTAAACAGTCCGAAAAACCAACTGTTGGTACCAAAAAAAAAAATTTCGAATACTTAGTAATTTACATGAGAAAAATATCATGTCATTTAAATACTCACCAGTTTTATGACACCAAAGGTTGAAAATCGTATCTTGATGTCCTCTGAACGGTTGGCGAGCTCAAGCAAAGTCTTCTGCGGCGCGTTGAAGACACTGTTAAACGCTGCCTGTGATGGCTCGAACTTTCTAGTGTTGAACACCTGTTGAGACAAAAAGTATACGTATGAGTCATTTGATGGACATAGGTGATCATCACGATGTAAGGCTACCACATATTTAAATGAAAACGCATAGCTAGGTATTTGCTTCAAGCAAAATGTTTAAGGTACATAAAAAATACTGTAATATCCAAATTAGTAACCACTGATATCTTCCTAACCTTACTGCGAGCTCCAATAGTTATGTGCTTCTCAGTTCTTACCGCCATAACCAAACGTACGCATTTATCAACAACTAAATGTTTGAAATGGTCAGGGGCAGCAATTAAAGGAACAGCTAAATTTTCCCTCTCTATTGCAACCATACACCTTCCCATTTCACCACCGTTCCTTGTAGGGAACTTGCGAGTAATGGTAAGTATCTTAACAATAAGCGTAGACATCGTTCGGTTTTTAATTTGAGAATAATCAGATAGACCGCGTGTTCAATATAAGTAGGCGCTGTCACGTGGTGTGTGCTATTGGCCAGCCAATCAGAGCGCGCCTAACTTGCCCAACATCGGGGTGGGTGGGGCTGAGCACGTGGCACTTGACCAGCATTCAATAAAATCATTAACGAAATTTCAATACCTTATGCAAATATATATTTGTGCACGGATACATTTAAACGTTCAACATGGTATCAAAAATATACCACGGCAATAAACCCTTATAGATACCAATACCGCTCGAACCAGCAAAATGAAAGATATCAACTGTTCAACCAAAGGCACTATAGAATATATTGTGGTATCCACGAAGCGGTATAAATGACAGAGCAACTTAACCACTTGAAGGGGCACGGTTTAGGTTCTATGATATGCCTATATGACGCACCACGAACTTGTTAAACTCCTTCAGAGTTTTTGTTCAAAATATATGACTAGGAGGACATACTTTTAAAAGGGTCCTAAGGTGAACCGTCAGTTATTACAAATTTGGAAATTCAGGGCGAGTATAAGTATCCCCGTTGTACCCTAAAGACGAGTATTAGTGATGCGGTTAAAGACTAGCTAAACGTTTGCAGTGGAAGGCCCAAGTTGACCACCAAGCCAATCACACCACCGGCATATAGGTTTAAATAAAACGAACTTTATTTTTGAACTATTAAACTCCTATTTACAACAAACCTACAACGATTTCAGAGGAATGAGCTTTAACTCATTCATTGAAAGTCCGTTGTGATGCAACCCAAACGAAGATTAAATATCATATCACGGATACAAACATACCAATCGTATATACTAACAAGTGAATGTTAGAAAACACGCGTATGTGTAATCGTGAACAAACTGAATTACAAATTTCGAACGGTGTGATATTGGGAGCGCCTGGAGCTTTATAGACTAAAAGTGTGTGAGCTGAAGCTACTACTAATCACAAATCACGCTCTAAGTTCTCGTCAAGTGATTACGGGTCTTTCCACGAGTTCGCTCGTTTTCCCCAACATCCCAAAAATTCAAATTCATGTGAAATGAACCTTCAGCTAGCCTTAAGGTGAGGCAATATCAGTACGAATCAGGCCTGCTGTTAAACCATATCAACATTCAGATGTAATGGAGGCACGATTTTGGTTTTTTATTGGCCTTAATACTTTGGTGGTTATAATATTTAATAGGTACAGGGTAACTTTCTGTGATGTGAAACCTTCAGGTAATCTAAAGGTGAAACATTAACAGTATGAATCAGGCCTGCTATTAAACCACGTCAAAAATCAGTTTGAAGAGTGGCAGCACCGTTGGTATTGAAGTAGCCTATCACAATGGGTGATGTAATACTGATTAAAATTTTAATCTCCGGTATGACCGCGAGACCAACTACCACACTGAGGTTTCTGTGCTACAAAAATCCAAACAGGTAATACCTAGAGCGCTAGGAGCTATATCGACTACTAGAGTGAATCTGAAAAACAGCTTTTAAGCTATCCGTATCAATACCATCGACAGATGCACGCTAAGGCTCCTGAGCCTGAATGGATAAGATTGGTACTCTATCACAATATAACTAAAGAATCACAACATATTGGAGAATCAGGCATAACGCCACTACTGACCAATAAGATCAAATTACAATATAGCTAAGGACTCACAACAAATAAAGGAATCAGGCATAAAGCCGCTACTCACCAAAAACATCGATCCAGCTTCAATCTTCAAAAACTCCCCAGTCATAAATTCCACGATGCTGCAAACGCCTTGCAAACATTAACGACAGAGTCACGTACTTGATCTTGCTTTCCAAAGTCCTTTCCTCCGTGGCAAACAAGAGAATAACGGAGTCTAATTCCCGTGAAATTAAAGTTCGGGAAAATTGAAATGACTCCGCTCCACCCCACGATCGTCCTCGCTTCGTTGTATTTAAATACGCCCTCTTGTTTGTAGCATCCGACAGCGAATTCCGTACATATACTAGCCTTTTCTTAAGTTTGATCAGAAAATCCAAAACACCTGGTTCCCCTAATGTGCTCCACAAAAGGAAAAGAGAATCCATTCCACGAACATCAAGAGTTTTTTTTTTTGTATTCAAGCTATTCTTCTGTGCACGGACGCAGAAACCCAAGGCAAATGATTTCTTGACTATAAAGTTCTACTAACTCCTTCTCTAAAAAGCAAATTTGCCTGCTCAAATAGTTTGATAGAAGTTGGGGACTTATTTGAAAACCAACTGTAGTGGAACTCCTGAATCTATACCGCTCGCTACACGATCTTCGTGCACGCCTCAAACCATCAACTTCTGCCTCTAAAAGCCCGATCCTGTTTCTAAGATCTGCAAGATCGTCAAGAACGCAAGGGTGATAATATCTAGAGGTCATTATCAAACAAAGTGTGGATCAAATCACTGTACCGCCCTCCACGTGTGAAGGGTATCCTTGTACTGATAATGCGAGGTATTAAGGGCTCAAAAATCAAGCACAAGAACAATACCACCTTATTCTATAAAGTTACGCAATATACGTGTATAGAGACAGGTACTTGATATCTGCTCTGAGCTCACCCGGCCCAACACCTGCTGCTACAGTGATCCTAGTCAATGGTATCTCTCAAGGTTGTCCAGTCCCAATAGTTACTTGATAACCATTAACCAAGTAGTAAACCTCCCTAGACGAGCAGCACAGACAGGCGACTTTCAGAAAAGGTTTCTAGATACTTAAGACGAGCTAGATCAGACTCTAACTTAGAAATTTGGCTTGACAAAAAGTTCAGGCGCATGCGAACGCTGGGTGGGAAACCTAGGGGAGCTTGCCCGCGAAAACGAAAATTATGCATAAGGGTAATCCTTGCCAAACCGAGCTCAATCAACTGCCTGTTGACAACGGTAATATCGCGGCGAATGTAATCCAAGTCCTTGCGAACTTTATCGAGGTGAAAGTTCAAATTCATATCGACAATTCAACCAATAGCGATCTATGGATGAGAAAGTGTTCCTTGATATTATTCTGACAAACGATAGGGGTATGCGCACTGCCAGTGGATTATACTGCTTGCGGTAGAAAGCTGATCGTGGGTAGGTATTTCGTCGATGGGCTGGTCATCATACATTCCAGGTATGCTATACGTTGAACTCCCAGAACTTGATGACTCGCTTGTCACCAGATGTGACGCATGCCCCAGGGCAACTGTCCTAAGATTATGAGCTTCCTTACCAAGATTACCAAGCAACCTTGCTTGTTTCTTTAGATATCGGTAATAGTAGTTTTTAGCCGATTTTAATGTAGAGAGCTCAAACCTCCTGTAGAGCACGCTATGAATTCTCCCTCGTGAGGTCGCCTCGACGAACTTTCTCCGGGACACCTTCGCTGAGTCGGATATTTCGTTCCACTTGGCGAGAGCCCTATCAAACTTAGCTCGAACCCGAGCTTGTTTTGACCGCAGTTCTGCTAGTTGTGAATCAACCTGCTCCATCCAGTGATGCTTCACCTATGAGTATGCCCCTGACAATGACCACCAAGCGCTGCCCTAAAAGAGGCTCTCCCGCTTGAGTCGCAGAACGGTTCCTGGGGAGTCATTGTCCCCCAGGCACGGACCAATCAGACACCAAAACAGAGTTACATAACTCAATTTGCATTAAAGACCATATCACACCAGCAACCCGGTCGGGACCTGGGGGACTACAAAATGACCGCTATGCACACTACCTTGAAAATTACCATCTAAGAGCCCTTATCTAGCACCTAACAGGTAGTGGTTTATACCCAACACCTGGAACAGTGCAATGAGCGAATGTCAGCGACCTCGAAAACTGCAAAGAATAGGGGCGCTAAAAATACCGATCTCAACCCAATATTATGGAATCCAATTCCAAACCAACACCGATGTTCCATAAGTATGCATTGTCTTAAACATTGGATTCAAATATTAAAACAAAACGAAATGCTCTGAAAACCTAACCCACCTGAAAAATACGTTTGCACCACCAGCCTGATAGAATGTTTTGCAACGTAATACTAGAAGCGAATAGAAATCTAAACAAACTACCCGATAAATTTTAATTCACCTTGTACATTTAAAAGTTCTTTATGCTTCTAGATAATATCTCATTTCGAAACGTACAGCTCAGAAAAATTTAATCCATCTGAAATGTAAACTTGTACATTTAAACATTTAAGGTATGGGTATGGACTAATTGAAACATGGTTAGAACATATATAGAGAACTTATCACACTCATTAAAATATACCAAGCTATAACCAATGAAAGCTTAAATTTCTAGAAATCACGCTCATGAACACTCGTCTCAATCGCAAGACTAAAGTGATTACCATAAGAAAAAGTGCCTACTGTTTGGGATGCTTATAAATATTTTGGAAAAATTCGTACTCGAAAACTACAAACCTCAATTACGCTTAGTCACAATTTGATTTGAATGAGAAGATTACATATATGCTTGATCGACATGGTGGATACGAACATGAGTACAGCTAGAAGCTTCATATTAGGAGTCACTGAACCATATTGCTTCATCATGAAAGTGGCCAGAAACCATATGAATACTAAGGTTGTTATTTTTCATCAAATAATCAATAACCGACCGCGTATATAGTTATATATTTGTATATCTACATTTGCCACTGCTTGGCCTCAGTGCGCCACTATCAATCATGAACTTTATCTAAAACATACACTAATTAACACACCAAATAGAAATATATGTACACACACTTTTCAAGGCTATGTTAACCAGTATCGCGCTGAGACTAGTTCCGTCCAAAGCCCATGGACTCTAAATTGCTGAAAACCACTTAAACCATGACATGTTGGTATTCATAGGACAGCGCCTACAAACTTCACACAAAGGGGCACCCATATACCAAGGTATCGGCCATTTATCTTTATTATTAGATACTATTGAATCCGCTAAACTAGTCACCAACTGCAAAAGAGTTAAAGGCATGGTCTGAGATACCCAACATGGTGTATAAATAGCGCTGCTACATATACGAGCCAAAGCTAATTAGCATGTCACCATAGCAACGATACAGCTATCAAATGGGAAGGAGCCATACAAAACCAATCCTACCAAAGCTATATAAGCACATCCCTACTGCTGTAATCAATATATCATATCTGATTCGACATAGACACACAACTAAGGCAAATAGTATGATGAACACCACCGAACCAATGCCGAGCACTAGCACTGCTAGCTATAATGATATAGCTAAACCTCACCAGCAACCAGAATCCGCATGCTACCAAGGTGAAACTTTTATGGGTTTCTCAGGTGAAGATGCTTTGACAGACACAGAAATTGAGACCATTGATAGTACTTCATCATCAGAAGCAACAACTAGTAGCCTCTCCCCCCAAACTTCCCCAAGAAACACGTCCCCCTTTATACCATCACTGGGCGATGTAATTCTTAGCCATGACCAGCAAGACACCAACACTGGCAATCGTATACCACAGGCAAAAGGTGTACCTGAGGCAATAGAAAGTTTTAGCGAGTCCAAACAACGCTTCAAGAAAACTGTAAGGTGGCACGAAACTACAGATACCCAACCTGATGAACCCACAACCACATCGGACAGCGAAAGTTCCGATAGCTCAAACATGAGCTTCGACAGTACATCAGATGACACCTCAGACGACAGCGACTACACATCTAACAGCTCTACAAATAACTCCCCCCTGCCTGGTAGGAGCGAGTTCAATGACGACGGACGAAAGCGGACGGCCGAACTCGTAGATCTGACAATATCAGACGACACTGACAGTGAGTGCTACATTGCGTGGACTAGCTCCGCCCCAACCCGCCCGAACTCGCCCGTTCGAAAGAAGCTCAGGATGACTGCAAATTCAGCCGAAAGTGATTAAACATAATCACCATCACCATCGACCGGAACAGAACATTTCTAATAAATTTTGATTTTACACAAAAACTGCACCACTTCTAATAAATTTCGCATGCTACCACAATACTAACAAAATATACCATTGTAATAAAACATTTAGCAAAAGCACATACCCTAAATCATATGTACAACAACCCGCCCGTGCCCCTCATCTAGTACCCATTACTTACAACACCGCTCTTGAAACCCAAACATGATCTTTATCATTAAAATCCAACAAAAGAGACCAACCTAGCCCATGAATCACCATTAACGGCGTACAACTATTCAGATGAAAAGAGCAAAAGTCTAACCGATTGTATCATAGCACAGTTACCCAGAATTCAATAAATAAAACGTGTTGTACCGTGAAATTTAATATATTATTCAAAGTTGCTATCACATATCAACCCTTTAGACGAAATTAAAAAACTTATTAAAACCTGACATTCCTCTTCTGACTGTCCCACACACCACCCATACCACCCGTTTACCCATCCGCCCATTCGCTATCCCACTCTCACTAACTTTGTACCCCTGAAACTGATAGCTACTGCTGTCAAGACAGTTTTATTCACTTGAAAAACTCAAAAACTTGATCTGGCTTTACGAATCGTGCTAGTCGTCATGGAAACACAATCGTAAATTACCAAAATGTTCTGAGAGCCCAAATACCGATGGCAAAAGCTCATATGCTGAGCTGTAAGATAGTTCAATCACTTCAATTTCCCCATTGAAAATTTCCCATCAAATGTACCACTGGTGAGTAGTTGTTTTTGTTATTGACCTTGATATAGATAAGAGTAAAGTATTTATCACCACCATGCCCGGTAATCTATCACGGGACCTCTAAAAAACACACACCCCTATCGCAGGTCTAACGAAAATCACATAGCTCCAACCCGGGTCCACATTGAAACACACAGCTATTGCACCAACACCTGTTAAATCACAGAGCTCTAGCACTGGATTTCTGAAAAACACAGCGTTCTTGCAGTGTCCCCTCAGAAACACATAACCCTTGAAATACGGGGCTCTTGCACAAATATTTGAGAAACATTATGAGTTCCCACCCATCTGGAGTGTCCCGCAAAGGATAATCAAATGCGCCAATAGACACATGATAACCAATGACTCGAATAAAATTCTGATCATAAACACAACTATCCATCAACCACCAAACCTATACACCTAAGTGTTCATCAAATATACTTGAAACTGAGGGTGTATTGAATATATGTGCAGCAGAGGTTTTGAACGAGTGGGTCGGTAGAAATGCAGTCGCCTGAAAACAAAACTATCAACCATCAAAATTTCCCCAACACCAACGATGCTTTATCACATGGACATGAAACTATGTGAGTAACGATAAGATTTGCAGCAAGAGTGACGGTGGAGAGACGTTGGTGACAAGAGCCACCGCCATGGAGCGCGCCCTACCGGAGCGTCTCATTCATGGTCCCCCATAGTACGACAGCCAAATCCCATTATGGAGGTGAAACTTACATTAGCCAGGTATTTAACTTTTTATGATTGGTTGCAAATTGTTAGCATACATGCTCAGAAAAAGCCGGATGACACACCAGCATCCATGAGCATTCTGTGATACTACCACCTCAAACCCACCCCATTTTGAACATAACAGCATATGTCACATGATCAGGCCCCTGTATTTCAAAATAAAGGAAGACCCACAAAGCTATTATCCACCAACCCAATAGCTTGAACAGCAAGAACATCAGTAATAACAATTAAACGCAAACCCGCTTTTCTTATCGGCCAGGCTCACCCATGAAATTGAACGCTTGTTCATAAAACGACAAACCTTTAAGCGTTTTTCGGTTTATCGGGAAACCTATACCATAAGATGGAAGGCCGCACAACCCACTCATTCATCAACGTGCAAGAGATATATGTAAGGTGGCTGTAAATAAATTATCAAAACTACCTGAAGTTACCATTAGTCGAACTTGAGTTTGTGAATGGAGGATATATTACCAAATTCATAAAAACTTATTTTTTCCCGAAATATTAGGGCCTATCGACCACATAAGAATATGAGGAACATGATGATATTTCAGTATTTAGCTATAATGACGGTTTAATTCAGAAGTCCGAGTTGATTTTCGTCCTGTCTTTCGTTTTCACAATGATTGTTTAGAGCTATGAAACTATACCGGACAATATTCTAATATAGTCAGGCAGCAAAAACCCACTGTGAGGCGGAACCTACTTTTGACTGGTAGTGTGTATTTACGATTGATATTATTTGACAAAGGCAAGCCTTTCCATAAAATGCCAGATTACATTCAGACATCCATGAACAACTTGAAATATTAACCACAATAACCCATCCGCCTGAATGCTTAGTATGATCAAACCAGCCAAAGACGCTTTCCCAACTCCCTGTATTTTAAAACTGGTAATACATACAAAGCTGATATCAACCAAGCCATTTGCAAGAAAAGCAGGGATCAATAATAACATTCACACTAACATCAACTTTCAATTGGGTCGAATCATCCTTAATGGATAGCAATTTGCCTAAAATCGGCAAACTTTTTAGCTTTTTTCACTTTTATACGACCTCATTACCACAAGATTGAGAAGACGCACAATCCATATGGACATATATGTGCAAGAGTTCTATGTAAGGTGGGTCAAATCAAATTGAAATACTACATGATTTACCGTTATGCTATTGCTTTAGAAATAAATTCCCATTCCCACAAGCTCATATTTGGCAAAGGAGGGATCAGGTAGTATTACTAAATAAAGTAAAACCCGCCAACAAAAAACTCTTACACAAGTTTGAACGTGCGGGTTGTGCGACTTTTGCTTCATGCAGTATATGGGTGTAGAAAATACGAAAATCGCTAAAAAATTTGCCGTTTTCGAACAAAGCGCTTACATTCAAGGGTGATCTCAGCCCAATTGAAATGTGAGTATGTGTTTGAATTTTATTATTGAAACCTACCTGTACGTGCTATTGGGCTGGTAAAAAACAGCTCTGTTCGTCATACTAGTTGTAAAATACAAAGGCCTAATATTGCGAAAAATGCACGTATGTTCAAAGTAAAGTGGGTTAGTAGAACCACATCACAGAATAACCATGGATGCTGGAATTTCATTCGGCATTTCTGAAAAGACATGCCATACTCATTTATAACCAATCATAAGTGAAACTATACATGGCATAAACAGGTTCATACCCAAAATGACGTTTGCATGCCGGACTAACTTATGCGCAAATATCCTAGCAACTAACCAATCATTCGTTAAGATATGTTTAATCGCAATTCTTGTTAGGATACCAAGGCATAAGCATACTTATCCAATATTCCAAATAAAACATGTTGGCATTAACCCACCACTAGCCCACTCACACGTAATGACTGTCGGATCAGTGGCAAAAAACATATAGATACAAAATTAACATGAACTAGGAGTATCTGAGCATAAGCAAAAAATCCTGACAACCATAATTTCCCAACCACAGTGATAAGTTATCAAATAAACATGAAACTCTGTGAGTAAAGATGGGTTGTGCAACAGGGGTGTTTGAGGAGCGGCGATGATAGGCACTCGCTTCCATGAGCTTCCAACATTCAAGTGTGTCTCACACTTGGATTTCCACAAGCGGAAATATCTCACCAAATAACAAATATTTCGGAGAGATTTTGTTTGAACGCAGAACTTGATAGGTATTCAAACCTATTACGAAATACTAAATATATATCTACAATTTTAAAAAATGAGAAACCAAGTTGTCGATGCGGATGGAATTTTGTACTGTAGGTGAAAACGTGGTATTCACCAAAAAATGATATGAATGTCAACATAGCCCACACAAATCTCAAATTACGCCAAATCCGCCACGTTCAATCGTCTTAGACCCACTGGATGCCTAGCCTAGTAAAAGAAATGAGCCAGGATAACCTGCAGCTTTCCCACGCGCCTGGTCTTGAAGCGACCATATGCTTGCAGTAAATTACATAACACCACCTGGCGGGAAGAAGAACAGAACAGTGCCTTATCAAAACCATTCCAGACCACACATGCAAGTGATCCGGGGGAAAGGAAAATGATTGAAATTGCTCACCTGAAAATAACCTAAAATTACCTTTATTCCATGTTCTAAGTTTCAAAGAAAAACTAAGGGAAAATTAACCCAAACATGCAAATGAACCCTTCGCGCCAAACACCAGCTCTAAATTCGATCTAAAATATAAAGAACACACGCTCATATTTTAACAGACCGAGCACTGATAGAAGAAGGATAACAAAACAAAGCTGCGTTTGCCACGAGGTAACTCATAATATTACAGTAGGAAACAGATGAAACAAATGTTTTAATAGGTATAGTTCATTACTGATCGCAAACACCAAAACCTGCTACCAATACAAATAATCCATTGTCAAAACAAAAATTAGCATATCAAAGAAGCGCAGCCTGAACCAATGGGATGTGCCAGCTTAACAATGACGTCAATAACCAAATTATCATACCAAAGAAACGCAGCCTGAACCAATGGGTAGTACTAGCGCAACATTGCCTTCAAATTCCACTTAATTTTGAAATGAACTACACAAATGCCAGCGAGAGCGATACTTGAACATAACTGAACCTCCACAATCATTCCCGAACCGCAATGAAACCGAGCTCTAGCACGGGCAAATCTCAACCAACCCACTCAAATATGAATGCAAAAAATAATATTTCGCTATCACCCGCTACTTCAAACTCAGCAGTAGTGAGTCAAGTGGCCTGCACCGAACCTCAGAGGCCAAAATCTCCATGCGAAATCGATGAAAAAATGCCTATCGACAAAGAAGTCGAAGAACCTGGCCATACAAACATGACAGGCTATGTCTGTAAACAGGACAGTAAAGAGAAAGTAAGACCGAAGAGAAAGAGAAGGTGGCCATCGTCATCGGACGACTCAGCTGATATAATATTACATACAAAATTCGACCTAAAGTTGGATGAAAGGTTCGTTGAAGTAACTATAACTTCAAGTGAATCTGAGGACGAACTGATTCCGTTTTTGTTATAAAAAAAGACTGACCCTAACCCAAACATTAAAATAATAAAATCTCCTTGACACACCAACTACACGCTCATTCAATAATAAAACTAAACCCCGCGCAAGCCCACCATACCACACCCACTGATCACCGATATAATAGATAGCCACAAAAGTAGAAGAAGAGCCCCGCGTGACAGATAAACAAAAATGAGAATATAAAAACTAATAGATATATAGTGTAACGATCAGGAAAAATTTCCTATTTATCCATGGTGAATAGCATGCTAAAACCTTTGCCAACCACGAGAATTTCTGACTACCACACAGAACAGAGCCACAAAAAGGGGACCACCCACTTATACACACATTGTTATGCACCAACAACAATGCGTAAAATACTTGAGCCATTGCATAAAAAGTGTATCTCAGATAAAAACTACTGTCCCCGCGTCACAAATAAATCACATTACAAAATGGCTCTAAAAAAGACAGCATGGGAGACTATATACACAAACAACAACACATATAAGATCTGATGGAAAGGGTACGAGAGAGTGTGTGATACCGATGAGAAAGGTGTAATAAACAGGCAAAGCGGGATACGTTGGTGAGACAGCACCTAACTGCGGAGAAACAGTGGGCAATAGATAAATGAATAGTACGAAAACATGAAAAAAGTGAATGCATGAATTATCGACGGACAACACAGATAGTGCCAGGGAAACTCGTAGATGCGTGTAGGGTAAGGCAAACTGTAAAATATAAACTCAAAAATTATGGAAACACATCAGAGAACACACATTAAAATTTTTTGACAAATATGCGGATGTGGTGTATGATTCCAAATAGGCGAGTGTATGGAGACATACACAGCGCGCAGGAGAGACATTTCCAAACAAAAAGACTAGGTTAGGACGAAATCATCAATGGGAAATATAAATTGGGTATGGAAATTCAAAATAACATCTTACAGTGAAATAAATGCTAACATAGGAAAAAGTGAATAATGGAATAGACAACAAACATATATAAACGGAAAGGATGGATGAAAGATAGTCAAGATTGTGGTGACAGAAGATATCGGTGAAAAAAGGATAGGTAAGACGAAATAAGGGATAACGATGACAAATATAGATAAAGAAACAGTGTTTAATGAAAATAGTTGAGAAAAGGAATGACACAACAAAGGGCGTATAGTTATGAAAAATAAAAACCGGTAGAGATACGAAAAAAATGTATGATACCGAAGGAGATGATGAAGACAGAAAAAGAACCCTAATGGGGGGAAAGCCATTTCTACACCAAAAGATAGACAAAATGGTATGGAAAACAAAAGGATAGCTTACAGTGAAAGACAAATAAACTGAGGGTTTTAGATATATGAAAACGATGGCCAAGGCATATGATGACAAGAAAACTCGATCAAACGGGTTAGGTAAGACGGGTAATACGGTATAACCTCAAATATTAAAGAAACACATCAATGAACACATTATGATAAATGCTGACAAAGATAAGAAAGTGGCATATGATACTGAATTGAAAATTGTATACAGACATATAGAGCGCGCTGGAATGACAAAGCCAGACATAATACTGCTTTAGACCGTGCCTTCATCAAAACGAACGATAAAGTAGGATTGGAATGACTAAATAATACCTTATAGTGTAATAATAACAAAAATAAAGAAAAAGAAAAAGTGGTATAGACAGCAAAAATAACTAACAGAATGTAGGAATGAAAATGGACAATCAGGTGATGTCAGAAAAACTATGTGAAAACTGGAATGGTAAGACAGAAAGAGGGGTATTGAAGACAAACATTTTTTAACAAACAATTGTAAAGAAAACTGTTATTAGGGAGGAATGTCGCATCAAGAAACGTATAAAAATGAATGAAACGAGATAGACCGCTAGAGACGTAGAAGGCAGACACTGTACGCTAAATAGACAAAAGCAAGGTTGAGCATGAGGTTGGAAAATAATAAATTGAATACAACAAAATAGCTTACAATGAGGAACAAGCAAACTCAGAGATTTAGAAATATGAATCTTCGAAGGACAAGACAGGTAATGTCTGAGAAACACGAACTGCGGAACCATGATAAATATCTAGTTAACAAACGGAACACAACGAAATAACACGGTGGAAAACTGGCAAATCAGGCAAAATGGTGAAACACAGATTACACAACATAACAAAAGATTAAAGCTACATCCTTTCAATGGATCAACAGTTACCATAAAACAAAAGAAAATGATAAGAACCACGATCACATACGACTACCGCCTAAAACTTGAAAGGGCACTTCGATTATATAACATCCACACAATGGCAGCAACCAAGCGCCTCGGAATCAATCATAACACTCGCCAAGCACAATCAACATTGTTCTGCACCACACAACCGCACCCTACAGTAACACGACGATACCCCGACTAACTTGTAATATGCCAGAACTTAGAGCAACAGAGGGAAGGGTAGAAAAAACAGTAACCAATATAGGCCCGAATTGTGACACTGCCAAGGCCAGCTGTTCTTAAAACTGTCGTCTATATGGCCTTCACAAACACGGTACCACATCAGCCTCCCACTACGGTGAACTCACCGATGTGAAATACCCGCGTGATGGAAGGTATCACGGCCAGTCTTAAAACATTGTAACACGACCAAGCTTGACACATAAGTGCCCTAAGACAGCAAATGACAATGGCTGTAGTGTTGAATAATATTAGAAAGAAAATCTGCAGCGGCTATTTCCGCCACCATAAACTCCGGCATTTGTTCTAAGCCTGGCTAATCGTGCACCTGCCAAGGCATTAAGAGCGTCTGTTCGCTTAGATCAGACACACCTAATGTCATGCCAAGTGCCCGATTAGTCAGGCCTAAAACATATGACAGAAAAGTAAAATCCAGAAATTCGCGCTGCAGAAAATCTTACAAAAAAAATAAAACACAACAGCCGTTGTCACCTGCCGACAAAGGGCATATATATATAGAAACATGTATATCATTCATTGGTTTATCTGACCGAGACACACGCCCTACCACGCGTGAAGTTCACTACAGTGTAATCACCGTAGTGGGTACAAGACTTTTACTTTAATGTAGAATCGCGACCCTGAAACCATATATTCGTCAGTATTACGAACAGCTGGCCTGTATAGAGACACAAATCGGGTCTATAGCTAATAGTGAGGGAAACAAAACCATAAAAGCCTTAAATTTAGATTGACGTAGACCTGGGATCACTGTTTCAAGTAATGGCTACCTGTTGTGACCCAACCGGACACACAATTAATAGCATACACCACAGAAACGTTCATACAAGGTGTCCAGAAATGATCTAGCCTGCTAAAAGGGGCTACTATATTTAACTAACCCGAGCCACCCCACCTGTGCTCGATTACAGGGTTAAGCATATGATAAACCGATGACAAAACACTACTAGACCATGACTCCACATAGCATGAGACTGAAGAAAGTGGTAGAAAATAATGGGAAAGTGGGCAGCGAGATCGATAATTAGTTATAGAGGGAAAAAGACAAAGCGAATAGGCAGGAAAGAACTAAGGCGGTATGTACGGAGGGAGTGACAGACAAACACAGAACGACAAAAACGGAAGAAGAAAACAGGAAAAGAAACACGGGGAGAACGGATTGGGAGGAAGGCAAAGGGAATGAATCGGTAAAGAAAGTGATCCAGAATGAGGCGCAATAAGAAAATAAAGATTTTATACATAAGTGGAAAAGTGAGATAAAACGGAAATAGCAAGATGTGGGACAGAGTATAGAGTCAGAAATAGAATGAAATGGAAAGATAAAACTAGCGTCAGCGGAAGATAGTGATATAAAAAGAAAGTAACGTTTGTGGTATAAACAGAACACAAGTACCCTAAAATATGCACTCGCGGATGAACTGATTATAGAAATTTTTAACACAAGTCTAATCAAAAGTAGATATGAACACTGTCTATGATCAGTACGAGTACTATACCCGACAAAAGGCTGCAAACATAGTGCAGCTATTAACACTGAGTTTGCCAGGTGAGATAAAACAATCCCCTGTAAATGGCACAAATCAATTGCCAAAAGTATGACACTGCTTGATATTGCAATAAGCCTGAAGTATTGACGAAAAAGCGTCACTGTGATAAAACGCGGAAGAGAGAAACGTAAGAGGAAAAGGTAGGTAGAGTAATAATAAGTCGACAGTGAATAAAGGTGAGAGAAAGAAACTTTAAATATAGTGGAGGGAAAGTGGCAAAAGAGGAATGGAAAGCAAGAAAGAGATGGGGATCAACTAGTAGATATGGATAACAAAGATGATGGGAAGCTCAACGGAAGGAAACTTGTCAGTAAACACCTGCTCCGACCACATATAAAGTGTAGCAGGACAGCTAGAAACGAGGTAAGCTTGTGAATTTAAAGTCCAAACCTGCTCCCACATTGATACCAGTGATAAGCAGGACTATTCGGAACCACATTCATACCTAAGGGCTTATAGGCACAAGCCTGCTAACAGGGGAACGCCTGTCAAACTTGGGGCAACCAGAAAAGGCACATTGCGACACCTATATAAGATTACAAGAACTACGACAATCATCATACGCAATTAAATTTTCATCAAAACTATGATCGCCATCAACAAACGACAACGTTGCCTCACAAATGACTACACACACAGCAGATCTTAAAACGACAAAACTCACAATATGGTTCACACGCGCCAGGTAATGAGGCGGACAAATGACAGCTCGCGCCAGGTAATGACGCGGACAAATGACAGTTATCACAACAATACGCCCCCAAATGGTAACAGAAAGTGGGAGCCAGACAAGACATTAAACCTGACAAATACAAAAGCCACTACTAATGAACAGAAAGACGGAGCCACCTGAGTCATAAATCTTGCCAGTTTCAAATGGCATCAAACATGAAAGTGAAGAGTTATAGGGTCTTACAAGACCACTAACGGGTGCACTACGACAAGGTATGAGAAAAACGGTGGAAATCACCTAAAAGTTAGAAAACGAAAAAGGTACAGTACGGGAGAGATTAAAAGTAGACCAAAGTTGCATCATAGCGACATTTGAAAAGCAGAAGAGAGTCAAACGAATATATAATCTGAAGGCAAGATAAAGATATAAACGCTACGGTACCCACAGAGATTGAAATAAAAACACAAAATTTAAAAGTCAATACAACATTATCTACGAAAAATGTGTTTAGAGAAAAATGTTAGAAGTCAATACAACATTATTTACGAAATATGAGATTAAAGTGCAACCAAGGTCTTAAGGGATAATTTGAAGCGTACCAACGATCACTGCCACAAATAATGGCTACCTGCTATTAAACTGTCGGATACGCACTTAGAAACTCACACCCCAAGTATGTTGATTCAAGGTAACCAACAGTGAACTGGCCTACTAATAGACGCCTCCATAGTAGGCTAATCCGAGCGGTAAACAACGCGCAAGTATTCTTAGCCCATGGCCATTCATAACTTGAAACAGACAGAGATTGGGAGTGAGAAAAAGGGATGTTAACAGATATATCGATAAAAAGAGATAAAAAAGTAGTAGGAGTAAGAGTAAATAGAGAGGAAAAGCTTGTGATCGGGGGAAAAGACAGACAAAAAGTGGATGACAGAGACTGAAAAAGAAGCACAGAAACGAGACAAAGGAAAAAAATAGAAGAAAAGGTCAGAAGAGCCACTACTGATAAACAGAATAGTGAACCACCTGAGACAAAAAGCATGTCAGGTTCAGAAAACATCAAAGATGAGTAAGGAGTCAAAGGGCCATACATAACCACTATAGGGTGTACTACGACAAGCTGTGGTAAATCGGTGCAGGTCGACATAAAATGAATGCGTGTTAAAGAAATAAACGCTACGGTACCCAGAGAGAGTGTAATTGAAAAAAAAAATGTTAGAAGTCAATACAAACTTGTCCACGAAAGATGAGCTTATAGTCCAACAGGGCTTTAAAGGATAATTTGAATAGAGCCTGTGAAATCTGCTACGAAAAATGGCAACCTGCTACGGACCCATCGGTTCAAGTGAACAAAAGGTTCAGAAAACATCAAAAATGAAATAAAGATTCAAAGGGCCTTACATAACCACTATAGGGTGTACTACGACAAGCTGTACGAAATCGGTGCAGGTCGACATAAAACGAATACGTGATAGAAAAATAAACGCTACGGTACCCACAGAGAGTGAACTTGAAATAGAAAATGTTAGAAGTCAAAACAAACTTGTCCACGAAATATGAGCTTAGAGTCCAACAGGGCTTTAAAGGATAAGTTTGAATCGAGCCTGTGATATCTGCTACGAAAAATGGCAACCTGCTACGGACCACTCGGATACCCACTTAGTAACTCACACCGCAGGTATGTTGGTTCAAGAAACCAACAGTGAACTGACGTGCTAATAAAGGTCCCAATCATAAGCTAACCTGAGCCCACACACCTGCGCTTGAATCCAGTATAAAGGTGACGGGAACCACACAAGCACCTAAAAAGCCTGTCCCAAATAACACCACAAACACCATATCCCTGTAACTACCGAACTTCCATATTCCGGAGTGATATAAGCTAGAAAATATCATTCCCACTAACCTCAATACAAACCATACTCTACACTTCATCTAAACTTACAACATTTCCATCAAAAGACACACTCACACTAAATACGCAGGTGATCATTACGGCAGGTTCAGTGTTACTACAGACATAGCAATTACTAAGCCCAATAAAAAGATAACTTTAACTTTTTTTACTGCTTAAGGTTTTTACAGCCATAACGATAAAAAAATTAGCTACAAATTTCCACACGAACTACACATGGAGACCGCATTCAAAAACAGCTAATACCAACTTATAACACCCTGACCCCAAACCGTTGTCCCCAAATAGACAGGTCTATCCATGTGTAACTTCCATTTGCTCCAAAAGCTCAGAAGTGATCAACGAAGTATGCCCACTACAAACATACAAAGAACAGACGATAATACCCCAATGGTAACTGTGAACCTGAAGTGACCATCAAATGCGTAAATCATAGGAAATATCATTTGATGTGGGAAATGTAAATTTTGAAATAATTGAAAATATGGCTTGAACATTGACACGAAGCGATGATATCCCCTACCAGATAACACTCAACACCTGTAACTACAACTGAAATATGATTACGCCCCAGTGAAGGGTTCTTTCAAGTGAGACTTTAAACACACTTGAAGAAGTACTCAACACCATAAGCAGTAAGTAAACCGATGCTCGAGTAATCCAATCCATGGCCTTTCATACCACATAACATACAGGCCGGTGACTGAGAAAATGGGAAAGTGAGCAGACATATCGAAAGAAGGGGGAAAAAAGAGAGGGAAGCGGGAAAGAGAAAAGGTGAAAGGGGGGGGGGGGGGTGTATGTATAAAAACGAAGACAGGCAAACAGAGAACGTCAGAGTCAGAAAGAGGAGCACAGGAAAAGAGACAGCGGACAAAATTAGAAGTAGAAGGGCAAAAAGCCACACTTGTGAACGAAATGACAGAGCCACCTGCGAAATAAAATTTGCCAAGCTCAAACGGCATCAAACACGATAGTGAGGAGTCAAGGAGTCTTACAGAACCACTAATAGATGTACTACGACATGGTGCGGAAAGACGGTTGGGATGCCACAAAAATAGTATAGTTCGAGAGGATTTAAACTTGGAACAGATAGATTAATAATGACAAAAAAAAATTAGAACAAAAGAGACCCGTGTAGACAGCCAGGCCACAAACATAAACCGAATGCAAGAAAGAAAAACCGATCCTTCAAAAGACATATTCACCAAAACTACGCAACTGACAGTTACTGCAGATCCGAGTTACTACTGAGATAACACTGTCTATGCCCAATAAAAAGATAAAGTTTAGATTTTAACTGCTTAAAACTATCCAAGCCACATCGATTAACATTTTTGATAGAAAATTCCTCATCAACTTCAAATGATGATCGCTTTTATTTATAACAAGCACCACCTAATAGCACCCTGACAACAAGCCTCACCAATGAAATCAACAGGTGCATCCCGGCTTAACCATTACAAACTGCCAGGCCACTGGAATGATCACTTAATATGCCCACTACGATCAAAGGAGTTCCCATTCCTCCACACCAAAATATTCCACTAAAAAGTTCAAAGATATGGCCTGTAAAAATCTATTGCAGTAAAAATATTAAAAAATATTTCCTATTTGCCATAGTCATAGATATCCAAAAAGTATTTCAGTTTTGTACTGACCGTCACCAGCATAACTCATGGAAATATGTCATTTGAGAAAATTATGTAAAATTAGAAAAAAAAGAGAATATGAGACGAATAAATACAGATGGCGAATATATGCGCCCTCAAGTAACACACGTGAACCTGTAATTACAACTTGCTATATGTTTCACCACTGTGATGTGATACTTGGGATAAAACTTATAACACGCTAGAAGTGGTACTCATCACCAAAACAGAAGGTAAACCGATGCGCGACTACTACCAATCCACAGCCTTTCATACCAAAACAGACATGAATATGGAGTGACAAAAATAGAAAGTGAACGAAGATATCGGAAGAAATATAAGATTGAGACAGAAAAGGTATAAAAAGGAAAGTAATAGAAGAGGGTGGGTGCATGTATGATGGTAAGGTCAGACGAACGGAAAGAAAATAGTCAGATAGACAGACACAGGAAAAGTAGAAGTCAAATAGATGGCGAATATATGCGCCCTAAAGTAACACACGTGAACCTGTAAATACAACTTGCTATATGTTTCACCACTGTGATGTGATACTTGGGATAAAACTTATAACACGCTAGAAGTGGTACTCATCACCAAAACAGAAGGTAAACCGATGCGCGACTACTACCAATCCACAGCCTTTCACACCAAAACAGACATGAATATGGAGTGACAAAAATAAAAAGTGAACGAAGATATCGGAAGAAAAATAAGATTGAGACAGAAAAGGTATAGAAAGGAAAGTAATAGAAGAGGGTGGGTGCATGTATGATATTAAGGTCAGACGAACGGAAAGAAAATAGTCAGATAGACAGACACTGGAAGAGAAGAAGTCAAATACATGGTATGCAGGGGCAGCAAAACTGAGAGGAGGGAAGAGTTAGTAATAAAGAAACAAACGCAGAAAGCAGACGAACACATATGGAGAAGTGAAAAAGATAAATAAACCGCGATATGCAGAAAGAGGGAGAGAAAAAAAGAGACAAATGAGAGAATGAGAAAGAAATGAAGAGATAAAAAGAAAGGCATAGAAAGATAGTGATATAAAATGGTAAATAAGAAAGAAAATAACAAATAAAGTAAGACGGAAATATTCCGAGAAATGGATAGATATATCAAAATACTGACTATTTAAAGGAGAGCTAAAATCAATAACTGATGTTAAAGGAAGACGGAAATATTCCGAGAAATGGATAGATATATCAAAATACTGACTATTTAAAGGAGAGCTAGAATCAATAACTGAAGTTAGAAAACGAGAAGTAATATGTTGAAATGAAAACTGCCTATGACAAAAAAGGTTGGGAAGGGAAGTAATATGGAAGGTAGGTGCATGTAAAGTGTTGAGCCAGACGACAAGGAAAAAATAGTCTGTAGAACAAACACAGGAACAGAAAAAGCCAAATACATAGAGAGTAGGGGCAGCAAAACGGAGAGAAGGGAAGAGTGTGTAATAAAGAAAGAAAAGCAGAAAGAAAACGAAAAACATATAGGAGACTGAAAAAGATAAATAAAGCGCGATATGCAGAAAAATAGACAGAAAAAGAGAAACAAAGTGGGAGACAGAGAAAGAAATGAAGGGTAAGAAGAACGGCATAGAGAGAAAGTGACATAAAAGGGGAAATAAGAACGGAGAGTGACAAATAAAGAAATACAAATAGATTCCGTGAAATGGATAGAAAGATAAAAATACTGACTATTTAACATGGAACTAAAACCAATAACTGAAATAAGAAAGCGAGATAGTATATGGTGAAATGAAAACTGCCTATGACAAACCTGTGCAAAAACACAGTGAAGGATTGAAGTATATTTAAAAAAACACTGTAGCAAAATAGAAAAACTGGAAACACGAACCAAAAAAAAAGAGAAGAACTTGCCAATGCGAGGAGAAAACAGTAAAAATACATTGCTTGACCTAAAGGATATTACAATAACTACGACGCTCATCATTCGCCATTAAACTTTCACCAAAACTATAATCGACAGGAACAATCGACATCGTGGCTACACACAATAGTTCACCCGCGGCAGAACCATAACGACAAAACTTAGAAAATGGTTCACACGCGCCAAGAAAGGGTGCGGACAAACGACAGCTATCATAACAAAACGCCCCCAAAAGGAAACAGAAAGTGGGAGCCAGGCAAATCATTAAGTCTGACAGACACAAAACACCCTACTAATGAACAGAAAGACGGAGCCACCGGTGACATAATACTAGCCTGGTTCAAAAGGCTTCAAACATGAAAGTGAAGGTTCAAGAGGGCTTACATAACCACAAATAGAAGCACTACCCCACACTAATCGAAATTGAAACGGTACGACCCCAACCCCTGCGAAAAATAAGACAGTCCACCCATCAGAGCCCCACAACGATATCAACCTACCCCACCCCTAAAAAATAGAACCGCCCACATTCACAAACAGACTAACCTGAATCATTCGAGACACCCACACACAAAGCCGCGACACACGACCCAACTCTCCAACAAACCAAGCAGTAAAATTTACCCCAGTAAAAATACTAATATCAAAAGCGACAGCAACATATCAAGCATAAAATGGCTACAAACAAAACAGGAGAAGCCGTAAAAAATATACCGAATCCTAAAAAACGCGAAACAGACGAATCAGAAAATCCCACACAAAACCACACAACGCCGGATGAAGACTCACAGTCATCACAAATGACAGGAAACAGCGAAAGCAGTTCTCCAACACTCAAGAGCAACTCAATCTTTGACAGTGACAGCTCCTATATTGATGACAGCTCAACATGCGATTCCCTAAGCTCCCACGCAAAATCGCTGAGTGAGGACAGCTCGACAAACGACGAAAATGACACCAACATTAACTTAAAGAGAAAATGGTCCCAGAAGTCCCTCAAGCGACGGAGGGTTAGACGAAGGATTGCAGAAACGTGCATCAGGAGTGACACAGACGAGAGCAACACTGGGTCCACAACAGGAAGCAGCGACATATTCAAGACCACCGATGAAGACCTAAGCTCATCAGAGTAATTGACACACCCAGCATTAATGCATGATATAAAATAGTACCCCAAAAATGAAAAGAGCCCGGAACAGAAAACTGATTAGGCAACTATATAAAAATTAAACAACCCATAATACTTCACATGCAACTTATCACTGCATTCCATAATAAAAGAAAAAACCTCAGAAACTTACAAAAAAAACACCGACAAAAACCAAAGTTCCCCAGAGTAATAGACAAACCCACCAATAAAGCAAGAAACAATAAATACCCCAAAAGTGGAGAGTGTCCAGAACAAGATAAGATAAACCAACTTTAACAAAATAAATAACCTAAATACTAAATATGCCACTTATTACTGTAGTCCAATATATATGAAAACACCCAAAAATCAATAAAACAAAATATGTACAATAACGCCAGTTTAAACACAAAATCACCACAACGCCCTAACCATGCACCCCAAATATTATGAAATATATATAACAAAGTTACTATTTACCAATATATGAAAAATCGGTAAAAAAATAAGTACAATATCGCCAGTTTAAACACAATATCACCACGACGCCCTAACCATGCACCCCAAATATTATGAAATATATATAACAAAGTTACTAATTACCAATATATGAAAAAACGGTGCAAATAAAACTCCTGTAGTTTAGATGATAAAACTTTCAAAAGGCGCCACTAATCATAAACGATTGCTTATAGATTCAAAAAGTGATGATTCATCCGTTTCCATTGTTCTAACTTTTGTAATTGAGTACGAAGGTTGTATGGATTTATATAGGTTTAGTTGTTTAGCTTTTAAAAGGTGGCGCCTCGACCGCCATTGGTGATACTGTAGTCAAAGATGCGATAACCGCCTGAAACTTATTTCAAATATTTTTCATAAAGATGCACACAAATAAATTGGTCACGACGAAAAGTGCCGGTTACGTTTAGTGACGCCACCAATAAGGAAATTTAATAACTAAACAACATGTGTCTTACGCCCTTCACTAATGACCCGCCAAACTCAGAAAAAGACTTCGAAGCACGCCTTTTAAGCTTGCGGCGCCATCTTTAAGAAAAGTAAACGAACTAAACAACAAAAGATAAACGCAACATCGACTACAGAAACACCAATGACGGTCGACGCGTTACCCTATAAAAACTATAACATCTAATCCGATAAAACTAAACAACCTACGTACTCAATCACAAAAGAAAAATAACAACAAACTGATGCATCAACACTATATGAAATAATAAACAATCGATTACGGTTAGTGGCGCCACCATTTGAAAATTTTAACAACTAAACAACAAGTGCCTTACGCCCTACACTAAACACCCGCCAAAAGAGTAAAACCAGCGAACCACGCCGATAAAAGCTTGCGCCGCCATATTTAAGAAAATATATGAACTAAACAATGAAAGTAAATGCAACAACGACAACATATGTTTCACCACTGTGATGTGATACTTGGGATAAGACTTATAAGACGCTAGAAGTGGTACTCATCACCAAAACAGAAGGTAAACCGATGCGCGAGTACTACCAAACCACAGCATTTCACACCAAAACAGACATGGAGATGGAGTGACAAAAATAGAAAGTGAACGAAGACATCGGGAGAAAAAATGATTGAGACAGAAAAAGGATAGAAAGGAAAGTAATAGAAGAGGGTGAGTGCATGTATGATAGTAGGGACAGACGAACAGACAGAAATTAGTCGGAAAGACAGACACAGGAAGAGAAGAAGTCAAATACAAGGTGGGCAGGGGCAGCAAAACTGAGAGGAGGGAAGAGTTAGCAATAAATAAACAAACGCAGAAAGAAGACGAACACATATGGAGAAATGAAAAAGATTATTAAAGCGCGATATGCAGAAAGAGGAAGAGAAAAAAAAGACAAATGAGAAAGGGAGAAAGAAATGAAGAGATAAAAAGAAAGGCATAGAGAGAAAGTGATATAAAAAGGGAAATAAGAAAGGAAAGTGACAAATAAAGGAAGACGGAAATATATCGAGAAACGGATAGAAAGAACAAAATACTGACTATTGATAGGAGAGTTAAAATCAATAACTGAAGTTAGAAGGCGAAGGGAATATGTTAAAATTAAAACTGCCTATGACAAAAAAGGTTGGGAAGGAAAGTAAATGTGAAAAGTAGGTGCATGGAAAGTGACTACCACAACCAGATAACATCAAATGAACACGACGAAAAGTGCCGGTTACGCTTAGTGGCGCCACCAATAGGGAACTTTAATAACTAAACAACATGTGCCTTACGGCCTTCACTAATGACCCGCCAATCTCAGAAAATACAACGAAGCACGCCGTTTAAGCTTGTGGCGCCATCTTTAAGAAAAATAAACGAACTAAACAACAGAAGATAAACGCAACATAGACTACAGATAAACCAATGACGGCCGACGCGATACCCCATAAAAACTATAACAACTAAACCGATAAAACCAAGCAACCTACGTACTCAATCACAAAAGAAACATAACAACAAACTGATGCATCAACACTATATGAAAAAATAAACAATCGATTACGGTTAGTGGCGCCCCCAATTGAAAATTTTAACAACTAAACAACAGGTGCCTTACGCCCTACACTAAACACCCGCCAAAAGAGTAAAACCAGCGTACCACGCCAATTAAAGCATGCGGCGCCATCTTTAAGAAAATATATGAACTAAACAATGAAGGTAAACGCAACAACGACAATATATGCTTCACCACCGTGAGGTGATACTAGGGATAAGACTTATAACACGCTAAAAGCTGTACTCATCTCCAAAACAGAAGGTAAACCGATGCTCGAGTACTACCAAACCACAGCCATTCATACCAAAACAGACATGGATATGGAGTGACAAAAACAGAAAGTGAACAAAGATATATGGAGAAAAAAAGATTGAGACAGAAAAGGGATAGAAAGGCAAGTAATAGAAGAAAGTGGGTGCATGATTGATGGTAGGGACAGACTAACAGAAAGAAAATAGTCGGAAAGGCAGACACAGGAAGAGATGAAGCCAAATACATGGTGGGCAGGGGCAGCAAAACTGAGAGGGAGAAGAGATAGTAATAAAGAAACAAACGCAGAAAGGAGACGAACACAGATGGAGAGGTGAAAAATATAAATAAAGCGCGATATGCAGAAAGAGGGAGAGAAAAAAAGAGACAAATAAGAGAGAAAGATAGAAATGAAAAGATAAAAAGAAAGGCATACAGTAAAAAGTGATATAAAAAGGGAAATAAGAAAGGAAAGTGACAAATAGATGAAGACGGAAATATTCCGACAAACGGATAGATACATCGAAAATCTGACTATTTATAGGAGAGCTAATATCAATAACTGAAGTTAGAAAGCGAGAAGGAATATGTTGAAAAGAAAACTGCCCATGACAAAAAAGGTTGGGAGCGCGATATGCAGAAAGAGGGAGAGAAAAAAAGAGACAAATGAGAGAGAAAGAAAGAAATGAAAAGATAAAAAGAAAGGCATATAGAAAAAGTGATATAAAAAGGGAAATAAGAAAGGAAAGTGACAAACAAATGAAGACGGAAATATTCCGACAAACGGATAGAAACATCGAAAATCTGACTATTTATAGGAGAGCTAATATCAATAACTGAAGTTAGAAAACGAGAAGGAATATGTTGAAATGAAAACTGCCCATGACAAAAAAGGTTTGGAATGAAAGTAAATGTGAAAGGTGGGCGCATGAAAAATGTTGAGACAAACGAACAGGGAAAAAATAGTCGGAAGAACAAACACAGGAAAAGAAAAAGCCAAATACATAGAGGGTAAGGGCAGCAAAACGGAGAGGAGGGAACGCTGAGAGACAGAGAAAGAAATGAAGGGTAAAAAGAACGGCATAGAGAGAAACAAACAAATTGCTGAAAAATTTAACTTTAAACTATCAGAACAATTTGCTGAAATGTTTAATTTGAACCCATCAAATCCACTCCCCATTCAAGGTGGCTTGTGACACACCACACAGGATCCGTACGCTGGTAGCAGATTTTCAACTCGAAACCAAAAAACAAATCTGCCACCATCGTAAAGGCCCTGCTCACTACAACACCGCTTCAATAAAACTATCCAAACTTCATACTAATAACACAAATTTTGCCATAATTAGAAATTTGGTAACCAAAAGAAACTGTAACACATTACCCGAGAATCAATAGAATTTAAATTTAAATAAACAGAAATCACGAAAAAAAATACGAAAGGCAGAAGCGTGCTAAAGTGCGTGGGCAGGGTTAAAAATGAGGGGCAGTCTAACATAAAGCCCATACAGCAAACAAATATAACAAAGACAAAAGGTATTTTAATATAAAATTTAATTTATTTCAAAAAAAAATTACACTGCAAAATTCATATTAACAGTGACATAAAGATATCATAAAAGACGACCGCTCACCCGAGAACAGCACGCCATCCCCCACCAGCCTGAAAGGTATTCCCCAGGAAATCCCCAACTACGAACTCCCAGACAGAGCGCGCCACACACACCACGTGACAATACGGTATTTCCCAGGGAACCACCTAATACGTCATACACAACACGACCGCATCACAACCACACACAAATGTAGTACCAACACACTCAAACAAACCATCAACACAACTCACGCACTCGACCCACAACAAATATAACACACAAACAACAGAATACACACAACACCAACCAACACAGACGACTACGATCAACAAACAGACATAAAAAAAACAACAACCACCACACGCACACAACCGCCGAACGTAACAAATATTAATACACCCAGCGCCATTCATAATCACGACCGCCTCACACACCTTCCACCAAGAAAAAAACCCCACCCAAAACAACAAAACAAAACCCTACTATCGCACATTAACATCAATGAATCAAAACAAACAAACTCCCAAACACTCAAATATACAATTTAATTCCAAAACCCTGAACAACATTAACAATAAATTCGTACGCACTCGATCGCTAATCGCTCCCATGACGAACTACCTGATTAAATATGCGACCTCAAAGAGCATGCGCATTAACCATAATATATGCAACAACGCGCGCATGCGCAAAAGAAATAGGTCGCGCATGCGCAAAAAAATAGGTCACGCAGAACTGCTAAGCAACGGAGCAACGGCGAGATACACTCAGGAACCGTCGCAGAAAAAGCGGCCACAATTTCAAACAATAAAAAACATATGAAGAACAAACAGAAAACAACCACAAACAACTAACATCCCACATTTAACATCTATACAAACAAAAAATACAAAAAAAACGAAAAAAAAAAAGACACATATATGAGAACATACGTACACAAAATTGCAAACAAACGTAAAGGACAACGTTTTTGGACCGAATGATAGCAAGAGAATTTTGTAAGTATATACTTACAAATTCTAAAAACACATTTGAAGTTAGTTAGTGGTATACTATTTTTATCTATCTATTAAAGTGTTGATAACTGTTCTAATGTAATACTTTTGTTGGGAAATGTTAAGAGCTGGTTCTTCATCTCAATTCAAGCATATCTAAAATGACTGGAGAAGAGTCAGCAGGAACCAGTGACTTCTCCTGAAAATGTGTTTTTAATATAGAGGGTAATAACAACAGACGGCAGAGACTGTCAGGGTGGCGACCTCTGGCTATCTGTAACTTAACTAAAGTGATTTCATATTTAGTATGGTTTCATATTTATCGTCTGAACTAGCATCCCGGTACATGTACTATCTGCGTAATAAAGGCATATTTTGGGCTAATTTCAAATGGTGGAAATGCAGAAATAAAAACAAAACAACAACTATTGATTTATAAATTTGTACTTAACTGGAAAGTACCCGCCCTGTTATTCTCCACAGACTCTGGTCATTCAGTAAAATTTACATATTTGTTCGTAATTTCATAACACTGCGAGTATTCTCGAGGGTAGGGTAGTGAAGGTATCGCATTCTACACGAACTGCGATCTTGCAGTTGGTAGACCCTGCCTGTGCTGCCGCTCAGGAACACGTTGAGACAAGAATTTCAAATTTTCATTTTTTGTCATTTTTTTCTGCGAAATTGCGGCTAGGGCGTATTTCGGCAGTTGTAACAGGTGGAGGAATTAGAGAAATCCTTTTTTTTTTTCGTTTGGCAATTCTTTTAATGAAACTATGAGAATTCTCGAGGGTAGGGTAGTGAAGGTATCGCATTCTACACGAACTGCGATCTTGCAGTTGGTAGACCCTGCCTGTGCTGCCGCTCAGGAACACGTTGAGACCAGAATTTGGAATTTTCATTTTTTCATTTTTTTCTGCGAAATTGCGGCTAGGGCGTATTTCGGCAGTTGTAACAGGTGGATGAATTAGAGAAATCCTTTTTTTTTCGGTTGGCAATTCTTTTAATGAAACTATGAGTATTCTCGAGGGTAGGGTCAGTGAAGGTATCGCATTCTACAATAACTGCGATCTTGCAGTTGGTAGACCCTGCCTGTGCTGCCGCTCAGGAACACGTTGGGTCCAGAATTTGGAATTTTCATTTTTTGTCAGTTTTTTCTGCCAAATTGCGGCTAGGGCATATTTCGGCAGTTGTAACAGGTTGAAGAATTAGAGAAATGCTTCTTTTTCGTTTGGCAATTCTTATAATGAAATTAATATTAGAGAACACATATATACCTGCGACCACACACTTGGCTAGCTAACTTATGTACCAAAAGTCAAAAAGCTCGGCTAACAGATATGACATTGATAAATGAGATGTTAAACCGGCTGAAGCACATGTCATTTGCAGTCGTCCTAGTTATTCTCCACGAACTTTGGTCATTCAGTTAAATTTACATATTTGTTCGTAATTTCTTAATGCTACGAGTATTCTCGGGGTTAGGGTAGTGAAGTTATCCCATGCTAATGCAATCTTGCAGTTGGTAGACCCTGCTTACGCTGCCGCGCAGGAACATGCTAAAACTTAAATTTGGAATTTTCATTTTTGGTCAGTTTTTCTGCCAAGTTGCTGCTAGGGCGCATGTAAGTAGGTGTGGATGGGAAACCAATCTGCCGCTTGGTTTCAAGTCTAAGGCATCAATCTTTCATGCCCCAGCAGGGACTCAAATTCAGACAGTGTTGAGAGACAGATAACAGTCATTGGCAATGCCGTAGTCCATACGGCAGGCCACGGTCAAGGTCAGAGGAGCGTGTCGG